>JAPQVY010000144.1:20025000-20625000 GCA_028535165.1 Quercus tomentella
TCACCAATAATCACGTTCACTCTGTCAAGACCTAGCTCTGAGACCCACTCTCTACAAATTCATTGTCGAGGGTCTTTTGGGCCAGAATCGCTTGCTTGCTTGGCTTGGGCCCCAAAAACCGCCCTTACAATTGGCGCCGTCTGTGGGAAGAACTTGTGTCTCGACAAGTGAAACCGCGAGAAATGGAAGGATCAGGTCCACGCCAAATTGGACGTGCAGATTCCCAACGACAGGACAATTTTATGAATCTTGAACGAGAGAAGGACCAAAATAAACAGCGAGGGGGAAGTGTGAACACCTCTCACACGGGTGAAAGCCGTTCAAAGGGGAAGGGTCGCGCATCCCCTGAGCAAAACGATCGAAGGATCCTGCAGCAAGAGATTGATGACTTAAAGAAAGGGTTGCGCCGAGCGCAGTGAAAACGTCCTTTACTCCGCTCGGACAGTAGCAGTGATGGAGACAACGAATACGAGCAAACATCAAGAACTCCTCTGAGCGAGACCTTTTCTTACGAAGAAGAGCGGCCTTACAAGCGCGGCCACAAGAGTCCATCTTACCAAGGCACAGCCAATGATGCCATGAGCCGTGCTTTGGATCGCATATCCCAGTCGCCTTTCACGCGAAGGATAGAGAGGGCAGTACTTCCTCGGCGGTTCAATCAACCGGCATTCGCCATATACAATGGTCGGACCGATCCAGTAGAGCATGTAAGCCAATTTAATCAGAGGATGGCCGTCCATTCCAGGGATGAGGCGCTAATGTGTAAGGTGTTTCCGTCCAGCTTGGGACCTATGGCCATGAGATGGTTTGATTCCCTCCCACCAAACTCCATTGACTCCTTTAAACAGCTGACACAGGCTTTTGGGTCCCGCTTCATAACCAGCAATAGAGTTCCTTGGCCCCTAGATTCCCTCTTGTCCTTGTCCATGCGAGAAGGAGAGACGTTGAAAGCCTACTCAGACAGGTACTGGGAGATGTATAACGAGATAGAAGGGAATTATGATGATGTCGCCATCAGCACGTTCAAGAGGGGCCTGCCGACAGATCATGGCCTAAGGAAGTCCCTCACTGGGAAGCCAGTCACTAGCGTGCGTCAACTCATGGACAGGATTGACAAGTACAAAAGGGTCGAGGAAGACCAGCAGATGGGGAAGGGTAAAGCGAAGGTTGTCCCTCAGGAGAGGAGGGACTTCAGGTCGGATTGATTTAACAATAGTAACAGGCCGAGAGGAGATTATATAGGGCATCACGGATCTACTGGGGCTCAGGTGGTCCATGCTGTGTTCCGAGAACCGCTTCACAAAATCCTAGAGAAAGTGAAGTATGAACCTTTCTTTCAGTGGCCGAACAAGATGGCTGGTGATCCTTTGAAGCGCAATCAGAACCTGTATTGCGCGTACCATCAGGAGCCAGGTCACACCACTGACGATTGCAGGAGCCTGAAGAACCTTTTAGATCGGCTCGTCCGAGAGGGGAAGCTGAGGCATCTGCTGCATCGCCCTGAAGGAGGACAGGAACCGTCGAACAATGAAACCAGACAAAGTACGTTGAGGCCGCCCATCGGCACAATTAATGTCATTCTCGCTGCACCTGGAAGGACAGGCTCTGCCCCTTTCAGGGTAATGTCAGTGAGCAGTTTCCCAGCTGAGCCGGACAGTAGAGAATCTAAAAGGGCCAAGGTGGGTGCCACTCCCTTAATCGGGTTCTCGGAGGATGATAAGCGGGGTACCATTCAACCTCACGATGATGCCCTGGTCGTCACGCTCAGAATCGGAGGTTATGACATGAAAAGGGTGCTAGTTGATCAAGGTAGCGCTGTGGAAGTAATGTACCCCGACCTATATAAGGGGCTGAATTTAAGGCCGGAAGACCTTTCGCCGTACGATTCTCCTCTGGTCAGCTTTGAAGGAGCAATCGTCACCCCGAAAGGCATGATCAGGTTGCCTGTGCAAACGGACTCGGACGTGGTGGAAGTGGACTTCATTGTAGTAGATGCGTACTCCCCCTACACAGCTATCGTGGCCCGGCCGTGGCTTCATGCGTTAGGGGCTGTACCATCAACCTTGCACCAAAAAGTGAAATACCCGTCAGAAGGTCAAGTAAAAGAAATAATGGGGAGCCAAGGCATGGCCAGGCAATGCATGGTGTTGGCGATCTCACGACAGCAAAGTGGTGAGCCTTCCACATCAGCCGAGAAGGGATTATAGCAATTAATGAACTTGACCCCAACCGCGGGTGAGCGAAGACCAGCCCCGGAGGTAAGTTGTGAGGATCTGGAGAAAGTACTCGTCGGATCAGACCTTGAGAGGTTCTTTCAAATTGGTTCAGAACTACCACCCCAAGAGAGGTCAACACTGATTGCTTTTCTCCGACAGAATGTAGATGTGTTTGCCTGGGACCCCTATGAGGCTCCTGGGGTCGACCCAGGTTTCATCTGCCACCACCTTAATGTGAATCCGGCTATAACACCTAAAAGTCAAACTCCTCGACGACCGTCGAAAGAGCATACCGACGCCGTAAGAGAAGAGGTGGCAAAACTGAAGAAAGCAGGGGCTATCAAAGAAGTCTTCTATCCCGAGTGGCTAGCCAACACGGTCGTGGTGAGGAAGAAGAGTGGGAAATGGCGGGTCTGCGTAGACTTCACAGACCTAAACAAGGCATGCCCGAAAGATCCCTTCCCAATGCCCCGGAAAGACCGGTTGGTAGATTCAACTGTCGGACACCCTAGAATGAGTTTTCTAAACGCCTTTCAGGGCTATCACCAAATACCCTTGGCTACCGAAGACCAGGAGAAGACTGCTTTCGTCACACCGGTTGGGAATTATCATTATAAGGTGATGCCTTTTGGTCAAAGAATGCCGGGTCAACCTATCAAAGGATGATGACCAGGATGTTTGAACAGTAGATGGGTAAGAGTGTTGAAGTGTACATAGACGACATGGTGGTTAAAAGCAAGTTGGTGCCCGACCACATTGAAGACCTCGGCAACGTTTTCCAAATACTGAGGAAGTACAAGCTACGGCTCAATGCAACTAAGTGCTCATTTGGGGTGGGATCTGGAGAATTCCTGGGTTATATGGTGACTCACAGAGGCATAGAGGTTAACCCCGACCAGATAAAAGCCATCCATAGCTTGCAGCCTCCTCGGAATCCTAAAGAGGTCCAAAAGCTTACTGGTATGATAGCTGCTTTAAACCGTTTCATCTCGCGCTCAGCAGACAGATGCAGGCCATTCTTCCTCCTATTACACAAGTGGAAGGGATTTGAGTGGAATGAGGAGTGCGTTACAGCTTTCCAACAGCTAAAAGAATACCTCGCCCGACCACCTATTATGTCCAGCCCCGATGCCGACGAGGTCTTGTTCGCCTACATCGCTGTAGCCCCTCATGCTGTCAGCTTGGTGTTAATCAGAGAAGACAACGGCACGCAGCGACCAATCTATTACGTGAGCAAATCACTGCAGGAGGCAGAAACCCGCTATCTTCCCCTCGAAAAAGCTGTCTTGGCCGTTGTACAAGCCACGCGAAAGCTTCCCCACTACTTTCAAGCACACACTGTAGTGGTGCTAACGCAACTCCCCTTAAAGGCCGTCCTACGCAATGCGGATTACACCAGCCGAATGGCGAAATGGGGAACGATCCTGGGTGCTTTTGATATCAGATACATGCCTCGCACTGCTATAAAAGGCCAGGTCCTCGCCGACCTAGTAGCAGAGTTTGCGGAGCCCACGTTAGAAGGGCAAACGGTGTCAGGATCGCTAGGGGCTGATGGGAAGATGATCAGCACAATTTCTCAACATGAACACACTTGTTGGAGAGGGCACGTCGATGGCGTAGTGAATCAAAGGGGCTCAGGAGTAGGACTCGTTCTGCTCTCACCCGAAGGCATAACCATAGAGAAGTCATTGAGACTCGGATTTCCAGCCACGAATAACGAAGCCGAGTATGAGGCGCTATTGGAGGGAATGTCGATGATTCTGAAAATGGGGGGGAAATCCGCGGACATGCTCTCAGATTCGAGACTCATTGTGGGGCAGGTAAATGGAGATTTGGAAGCTAAGGACGAAAGGATGCAAGACTATTTGGTTCGGTTTAGGCGCCTGCAGACCCATTTTCAACATTTCCGCTTGACGCACGTGCCCAGAAATGGAAACACTCATGCTGACTCCCTCGCGACGTTGGCTACCTCCTCGGCCCAACCCCTTCCTCGAGTCATTCTGGTAGAAGACCTCACCCATCCATTAACGGAGAAGGCCAGTGGTATTCGAGTACATACCGTCAGGACAGGACCGAGCTGGATGGATCCTCTGGTGCTGTACTTAAAGCACGACACCTTACCAGATGATAAGATGGAGGCCGACAAAATTAGGAGAAAAGCTACTCGATTCTGGTTGTCCGAGGACTCCAAGCTCTACAGACGCTCGTTTTCGGGGCCGTACTTGCTGTGTGTGCACCTAGGGGCTACTGAACTCATCCTGGAAGAGTTACACGAGGGAATTTGCTGGAGTCATACAGGGGGTAGGTCTTTGTCTCACAGGGCCCTAACGCTCGGTTACTGGTGGCCGAGCATGCATAAGGAAGCCCTGGACTATGTGAAGAAGTGAGACCAGTGCCAGAGGTTCGCCCCAAACATACACCAGCCTAGCGGAGAGTTGAACCCGTTGTCCAGTCCCTGGTCATTCGCACAATGGGGCCTAGACATTCTTGGTCCGTTTCCCAAGGCAACAGGGAACAGGAGATTCCTTCTCGTCGGCACTGACTACTTCACCAAATGGGTGGAAGCTGAGGCGCTGGCGAACATTAGGGACGTCGATGTCAAGAGGTTTCTTTGGAAGAACATTGTCACCAGGTTCGGCACCCCACACACCCTGGTGTCCGACAATGGACTCCAGTTTGACAGCAAAGCCTTCAGAAGGTACTGCAGTGAGCTGGGAATTGTTAACCAGTATTCCACGCCAGCCTACCCACAGGGTAATGGACAAGCAGAAGCCGTCAACAAAACCATACTGAACGGACTTAAAAAGAGATTAGATGACGCGAAGGGAAGGTGGGTCGAGGAGCTAGCCCATGTCTTATGGACATACCGCACCACGCCTCGTAGGTCCACAGGGGAAACCCCTTTTTCCATGACCTATGGAGCCGAGGCTGTCATCCCACTAGAGGTGAACTTCCCTACCCAGAGGACTGCCGCCTTCTGCCCCACTGCCAATGACAAACTTCTGGAAAGGAGTTTGGATCTCATTGACGAAAGAAGGGAAGGCGCGTTGGTCCATCTAGCTCACTATCAGCAGAAGCTCAAGCAAGGTTACGACACCAAAATAAAGCCCAGACCGCTGGCGCCGGGAGACCTAGTATTGAGGAAGGTCTTGGGTACCGCAAAGAACCCTGCGTGGGGAAAGCTCGGACCAAACTGGGAGGGACCGTACCGTATCACTTCCGTAGCCGGCATAGGAGCCTACTTCTTGGAAGACTTGGATGTACGTATAGTGCCCCGCCCCTGGAATGTAAATAACCTCAAAAGGTATTACTATTAATAAAAGCATCTTTTTGATTTGAATTTTGAGCTCCTTGTGATTTTATGCCTTGTATCTTATTTTTCCCATTAAGTACTAGACAGAACCAAGGTTTTGCATGGTCCTCGGACTCAAGCCTATGGGGAAACTAGCTACGTTAAGAAAACATAAGCGTTACACAGAACCTAAGTCCTGCATGGCTCTTCGGACCATAGACTTGGGGGAAATTAACCGCTAAGCCGTTATCAATAAGCGTTAAACAGAACCTAAGTCCTGCATGGCTCTTCGGACCACAGACTTGGGGGAAATTAACCGCTAAGCCGTTATTAATAAGCGTTAAACAGAACCTAAGTCCTGCATGGCTCTTCGGACCACAGACTTGGGGGAAATTAACCGCTAAGCCGTTATCAATAAGCGTTAAACAGAACCTAAGTCCTGCCTGGCTCTTCAGACCACAGACTTGGGGGAAATTAACCGCTAAGCCGTTATCAATAAGCGTTAAACAGAACCTAAGTCCTGCCTGGCTCTTCGGACCACAAACTTGGGGGAAATTAACCGCTAAGCCGTTATCAATAAGCGTTAAACAGAACCTAAGTCCTGCATGGCTCTTCGGACCACAGACTTGGGGGAAATTAACCGCTAAGCCGTTATCAATAAGCGTTAAACAGAACCTAAGTCCTGCCTGGCTTTTCGGACCACAGACTTGGGGGAAATTAACCGCTAAGCCGTTATCAATAAGCGTTAAACAGAACCTAAGTCCTGCATGGCTCTTCGGACCACAGACTTGGGGGAAATTAACCGCTAAGCCGTTATCAATAAGCGTTAAACAGAACCTAAGTCCTGCCTGGCTCTTCGGACCACAGACTTGGGGGAAATTAACCGCTAAGCCGTTCTCAATAAGCGTTAAACAGAACCTAAGTCCTGCCTGGCTAAGTGTTAAATAGAACCCAAGTACTACATGGCTCTTCGGACCAAAGACTTGAGAGAGAAACAAATACGCAGCCATTTCGCCTAATTATTAACTATCGTTCTTTTCGCGTATTCATTCATTTATGCTTGGTTTTCGGCAGTTTGTGACGAAATAGGATATTCATTCATGGTGAACACAAAAGAGTAGAAAATAATGATATGTAAAAGGAAATAGCCTTTACCATTAAACCCAAAACCTGTTCTGTTTACAAACATTAGCAAGGTAAAAGAAAAGAAAATACAGCAGGAAAAAGCAGATAAGGTCCTATACTACTTTCCTAAGAGCCCTGAGTAGGAGCGGGCTGATCATCTCCTGTTTGGGTCCCCGGGGCAGTCTCCTTGGCCTGTGCAATGATCTCACTAATGCAAAGACTGTCCTCGGGTAACTTGTCCTGCGCAGCCTGTTCCATGCCCCCAGCTTCAGGAATGGAGGAGTCCGTTGGGAGAGGCTCTTCGGAGGCAAGCTCGTTGGGAATCTCGCGTATATCCTCCGGGAAAAAGATGTTCTCAGCCTTCCTGAGATCGGAGTCTGCCGGGACAGCTGCCCGATCCAGTGCTACACCCCAGGACATAGTGATGTAATCTCTACATACGGTGGCCACTTCCTCGGTCAGCCTGACCTCAGTATCACGGACTCCACGATCATATGAGGCTGCCACAGCCTTCTCGGCAGCCTCCCTGGCCAGGCGGGCCTCCTCCTTGACTCTTGCAAGTTCGGCCTTGAGCGTCGAAACCGCCCGCTGTTCCGCCGTAAGTTTCTCCTCAGATTGGCGGAGCTGCATGCGCATATCGTCGGCCTGCTTTGTCACATTCTTAAGGCCGGCGTCCACGCTCGCATAAGCCTTCTTCACCTCCTTTATTTCATTGTTCAGGTGATCCAAATCCTGTTTGAGATTACCAGCGGTCTTCTCGGTAGCGGAGCGAGACTGAACCTCCCTATGCAAGTCCTCACGAGCCTTCTTGGCCCATTCCTCGGCAATATAGATTTGTTGCGTGACCTGCGCCCAAAAGGAAGTAAAGACCTTGTTAAAACATGACGGTGAAGGGTCACATAATATGAGAGCGAGATAGAAGATTCCACTTACCATGGCCACGTCCCTCTTCAATGACATGAAGAGTTCTGGTTGCCGAGTATTTCTGAGACCCTCCATGTCACGAGGCAAGAGAAGAGGCTGCTGCAAGGCCTCAGCCAAGAATGATGCCTGCCCTCGTTGGGATTCCCACAGGGTCGCATCCCAGGAGATCGGAGCGCCGTCCAATTCGAGCCGCGGTGACCACGTTCGCTGTTCCCTCCGAATGGCCGCCTCTTCTCGGCTGCCGACGGACCTAGTACTTTTCTCTCGGGGCTCTTTGCCTCCTTGCCCTTCTTCTGGGGCCGGGCCTTTTCACGGCCAACCTCCCCCTCCTCCGGTTCTTCTACAGGCCTTTTTCACCTTAGATTGTGCATGGGCTGTAGCGCCGCATCCGATGAGGGAGGGAGAGGAGGGGTAGGAGCTTGAGGGGCAGTTGTCTGCTTCGGGACGTCCTTAGAGGTTTGCCCCTTGTTCCTGTTGGATAGAAGGCCCCTGAGGCCAGACCTTGGTTTCAAGTCCATCCCTTCTTCCTCGATCTCTTGACTGGTATCAACTTGTGCGATGACTAGACCAAGGTCAGGAGCTGCTGAAGCACGGTCTAAATCTGTATCAGAGTCTGAGAGCTCTACAACTCTGGCCGACACCTCCCCTTCCTCGGCAAATTGGAAATGGTCTATTTGTTCCTCTAAGGATGAATGCGAAGAACCAGCCTCCTCCTCCGGGACAATCGCTGCGGGAAGGGGGCGCTGGTCAGACAGCTGAACAGGAGGCAAGTCTGTCGAAGCAAGAAACCCTAGTATGGATATGTTTATACGTGCCAATCTCGGACTTCCAGCCCTGATAGCTTGACCGGCGTCCACCAAGGATCGAGTAAGGGGAACAAAATCCAAAATCAAAGGAGCTGACCGTAATTGACCGTCCTCGCTTACGAAAATCTCAGATCTCAGGAGGTAATTTAGGTCGGGGACGTTGACCAAGCTCAGCCGAGGAGATGTGTGCTCTTTGTCTGCAAAGATCGTTAAATGGGTTACGTTAGTCCGAGGAGACATGCGGCCAAGCCAATCATTTATAAAAAAAAAAAAAAGAAAAAAAAAAAAAAAGAAAAAAAAAAAAAAAACACAAAAACAAAAACAAACAACAAAAAAAACACAAACAAAGCAAAACAGAGGGAGAGAGCTCAAAACTAAGGTCCTCTCCACGGAATCTAGTTTTATGGCACCCCACCTGGCGTTCCTGCCCTGGTCGGACAGTGAATGCCGTCATGCCATGGTCCGGAGACGATCAAATGGTCGTCCTTCAAGCCTTTGCTGGACTTGGGAAGGCAGGATATCAACCTCACTTCATCGGACCTGGACTTTAGGTAGTATGAGTCACCGAGCTTGTGGCATTCATAGAGATGAACCACGTCGTGCCAAGATAGGCCGAGGTTCATCTGGTCGTTTAATACGTCGGTGCACCCCAAGATCCGGAGCAGGTTCGCGGTGCACTGGTAGGGGGTCAATCTATGACCACGCAGGTAGTCCCTAGTTATTCCCCCCATGGGAATCGTCATTCCTCCTTCCTCGAAGGCTATCATTGGAATTACGACCTGCCCTGACTTCCTTTTGAAGAAAATTTCCTCCTCGTGGCAGTACTCTAAACCTACCTCCGGTGGAATACGATACTTCGCCCTGAAGCCCGCCATACCGGCCGGAGAGTCTACCAATTTTGAAAGCCTACCCATTCCCCCTAATCCTAGGTAATGCGAAGGCAGTTTGCCTAAAGAAGAGTAACGAAGAAGAAGCGCGCACTTACGGGTAAGAAACTCGACGAAATCTTCAAGAGAATGACGGCGAAGGTAAGAGTGTACTGAAGAAGAAGGCACTAAGATCTTCTGAGTACTGGAGTTTTCGTCAAAAATGGGGAATGAACGCCTTCAAAACCTTATATACTCAGAGGAAGTTGGACAGACATACTCCCGCCTAGAACAAATAAAACGTTATCCGCCGTTGATCTGGTCTCCAACCGTTGGATTGAAAGAGCGTAAAACTCCAAAAGCTGCAGTTAATTCCCCCCGGGGCATTAAATGCCTTCAGCATTAATGAGGCACGTGAGGACACACGCTCGCCCGGGTGAAGCAGGGATCCACAATGAACTGTCCAGCAGTTATCAAAATCCCGTTTTTCCTCCTCGGATCAAGAAGAAAGAACCGGAATTTTGAGGGGCTATTGTGGGGGCAAATTTTGTCAGTCAACAGTGGGCCTTGGGACCCGGATGAAGCCCAGCCATAGCGGGAAGCGAAAACATGGTCGGAAGACTTTTAGCCCAATCCTGTTGGGCCGGGCCGGGCTTGTTTAAGGGTCGTCCTAGGAGGAGTGTCTCCTCGGACGCACTAAATGGAAGTCCAGCGCGCGCCCTGTCCACGGTGAGGAATCATTCTAAATGGAAGGAAAATGCTAGACGAGCAGGGAGCAACCACAACTACCGCATTAAATGCAAGGAAGCTACTTTTCCAACCGCCTTAATGTGAATTGGACAAGAAAATAGTATTATCTCGGCCATTGCAACTCACAGAAAAAGGAGGAGGATGTCCTTTGGGACAGGCACTCAAGTAGAGGCCTAGATGGTTAACAAATGTAAGGTCATTATCAATTGAAGGAGGATATATAAGAGAAGAAAGTCCCCATAGCGAAGGGAAGAGGAAAAAAAGACTTTCTGAAAACAGAGCAGAAGAAACACTAAAACAGCCCCATGGACTGTCATCTCATGAAACTTAACAAAACATTCCCACGTTCCATTTGTTGCATGGTTCACCAATAATCACGTTCACTCTGTCAAGACCTAGCTCTGAGACCCACTCTCTACAAATTCATTGTCGAGGGTCTTTTGGGCCAGAATCGCTTGCTTGCTGGGCCTGGGCCCCAAAAACCGCCCTTACAGTGTGAATCCTGTGGATATCTCTTTTATTGTTCTTTCTACCAAGTATTTTCCCAGTTTGCTTTGATTTTCCATATCCAATTCTTTCTTAGCCCTCACTCTGTGGCCTGTCATTACAACCTTGATTAAAGACCTTTTGATCTCTAATTTTGGTGTTTGATTACATTAGTGGAGAGGATTTCTGAAAATTGGACTTATGGGGTTAAGTTTTGAGAGAATTCTTCTGATTTTAGTTGTTCTACTGTTATCTGAATTTGCTGGTGGTTTGGAGTTAAATTGACTATTTCACACACACTCAAGGACTTAGCTTTAGGTTGAAGCAAATGCTTAACTCTTGCTTGACAAATTGCTAAATTTTTGATTGATTTTCCTGCCATCTTTGATGTTAAAATAGTAAGTTCCTAGTGTTGAAATCTAAATTCAAATCATGGCTTGGTGAGTGATGATATTACTCTATGGGGTCTAGCTAATAGTGTCTATAGTTGTCTTTTATTTTATTTTCTTTTTGTTTGAGGAAAAACAAAGTTCTAAGTTTGGGGGTGTTTGATGACTTGCATAATTGAGTGTAATTTATCACTTCTCAACTTTAAACTTTAGTCTAATTTTATTTATTTTGTTGATTTTAGACTTGATTTTTGTTATTTAAATTTTATTCCAGATTTGAAGAAAATAAAAATTTATTCAAATAAAAAAAATGTGAAGCATCTAAAGAGAATATCTTTGGCCTTGGAAAGTTGGCAAGAAAAAGAGAATGAGGCGCTTAACAAAGAAAGAAAGAAGGGCTGAACAGAAAAGAAAGAAAAGTGGCCCTGAAACAGAAGACAAAAAAAAGAAGAAGTGCTGAAATGGTGGTGTGGGCTGAACTAAAAAAAGAGGTTTTGGGCTGAAGTAAAAACGTTCTAAACTGAAAAAAGAGGTTTTGGGCTGAATTGAAAAATGTTTTTGGGCTATGTTAGGCTGCAACAAGTTTTAGGCTGGACTTTAAAAACGTAGGGCTAAAAGGAAAAAAAAAAAAGGTATGCTGAAGCAAAGAAAAGAAGTGCTGAAACAGAAAAGAAAGAAAGAGGGCTGAATAGAAAAAGAGACGGCCTGCTGACCAGAAAGGAATAAAGAAAAAAAAGGGTGCTGAAGCAGAAAGAAGGGAAGAAAGGTGCGGCGCTGAAGCTGAAAGAAAGAGAGGGCTGGAACAGAGAATTTTTTAGCATTTATTTTCTTTCCAATCTTCTCAGAAAAAATTATGGTGAACTCGTTTGTGTTGGATTTAATTTTTAGCATGAATTAAACTTTCTTTATTCTAGGAGAACGATGTAATCTAGTTTCGAACTATGCTTGCTTTTCTATGTTAATTTGAACAAATTCTCTTCATGTTTGTCTGATTTATTCTAAGCTTATTGCTTCTAATTAACTGGCCATTAATTAGACGATTTTAATCTTGTAATTTGCTGTCGAAAGAGGGGATTATAGGATAGATCTTGAATATTTTAGCATAGGTAAATATAGAGATCGAAAGACTTGTATGAACCTATGTAGTATTAAAATTGTTGGTTTTAATGCTTTCTTGCTTTATTAAATTGCATACTCTTGTGTAAAATAATGAACAAGATTGTTTCCAATTGACTATCGAAAGAGGCTTTTGGATGAGTTTGGAGATTGCTAACAAATAGAGAGAATTAAATTCAATTAGCTAGATAAGTAAAGCATAGTGAGGTATTAGGTGAAATCGATTTCCTAGAAGTTTCTTTCTCATTAAGTTGATTTTCAAGCAACATCTTTCTTTTCCTCTACGTATCTTTTATTTAAATTGATTTTATTTTGAATTCCAATTACAAAAAAACCTTAGTGACTTCTTTAGATAAAATTGAGATTAGCATAATTTTGGTATTTGTCAAAAGGAAGTTACCAATCCCTGAGGACGATACTCTTCTCATCACTTTACTATAAAACTACGATACTGTGCACTTGCAGTTTTGCACCGATCAACTACCAAGAAGGGTGATAAAAGGCTGAAGATGGACAATACCAAGTTCAGGTCTCCTCATCACTTTGAGAGATATAGAGAGTTCTACTTGAAGGCACCTCTCATTTATTGACTTGGTGGATTTGAAGGACACCTTCATTCCAAGCTGTTTTGAGGGCAGGGGTTAGGATAAGCTTTTGAGTGACCTGCCTGGAGTTTGTGAACCTTTGATCAAGGAGTTTTATGCCAATGTAATGTTAAGAGAGCATGAGATAAATTGTTGGATACGAGGAAAGGAATTCACCATAGATGTGGATGACATGGATGATGTGTTAGATTTTGAGGGCATGGATGATCATGATTTCACTCATTATAAGGATAGGATGATGTCCTTAGAAACTGTTCAGACACATATTAGTGGAGTGAAAAAGGGGAGATGCCTCAACACCACAGCCTTTCCAGTAGATATGAGGTGTCTAATAGTGATTATGATGTTTAACCTATACCCAGTGAAGAAGCTGACCACAATTAACAATGCCAGAGCCATCTTCCTTATGGAGCTCAAGTAGAAAACCTACATAGACATTAGTGCTCACATCTTCTACACCATTGTGGATGAGACCAGAACAACCACCAGGGCCAAGCTGATTTTCCCTAGCCTTCTTATGAGGCTTTTTAGGTTGAAAGGTGTGGAGATCCCTCAAGATATCAGGCTATTGTCTACTCCCTTAGCAATTAACAAGCTAACCATCACAAGGATAAGAGTTCGTCTTCTGAGTGATAAAGAGGAAGGTGACCAAGAAGAATGTGAACCCATGGACACTGAGATAGAGACTACAGGAGAACCCTCAAGCTCAAGAGGTCGTGGTAAGACGAGCAGTGCTTCATCTTCATTAGCTATACCTTCAGATGCATTCCAGATCATCCTAGAGAGGATTGATGGGCTCAGAGATGTCCAGAATGAACAATCTGGCAGACTGGCTACACTTCAAGATTAGCTGAACATCCTTTCAACAAAGTTTGATAGCTTCTCCACCCAGCAGTGACCTTTAGCCATTCTAGTCAAAAAGGGGGAGATTTTTTGGGGTAGCTCTTGAAAGGGAGTGCCAGTTTGAGGGGGAGCCTGCATAAAACTTACATTTAGCAGTTTTTTTACCTCAGTTTTTATTTTAGGTTTATGTTGATGGAGTTAGTACTATGTTTTGAACAATATTTTAATTATGGGTTTGCTACATATGTTGTTAAACACTTTGGTTAATTTCTTGGTTTTTAAACTCATGGTAGGTTTATGTGATTAAGTTTTAAAACTTGTGTGATTATGGTTTAATGATTATAAGTTGATTTTCAGTTTCTATGTACTTTGGGTTTTGTACCTTTGCTTTGTAGCGTAGTACTTGTTGTTTAATGTTTTGCATTTTCTTTAAGTACATCACTCTTGTGCCTTTTGTTGGATTTTTATCCTTGATGCATTTACCTAGTTTTTATATATCGGTTGAGTGTTGGACATGCAAATGATACTTTGCATTGAGCTTATTAGCTTCCATGTCCGGATGTTCATTCCTTGTATAAATGAGTATTGTGATCACTATTTATAGTGATTGTGTGTTTTTGGTCAAGTCATGGTTTATTCTTTAATTCCATTTTTGCTTGATCGCATTGTACTTGCTCCATATGCATTACAAGTTTTCTGCATACAATGATCATATTGTGTTGTTGTGTTTCAGGAGATACTTGTTCTTATGGTTCAAGAGCTTCACAGATTCTAGAGTTAGGTGTGAGTGGGTTTTGTTCAACTATTCCCAACTCACATGTTAAGTCTAGAGTTTGTTTTAAGGTTTTGTCAGGTAATGATACAAGGAAGTCCTCATATGAATAACACGAGGTAAGGATAGACAAGAACATAATTGTCGGACCATGAGCTGTACTATTCTACCTCAAAACCAATTTGTGAGGAGGAAGACACACTCAAATCTTTTATGGCATTCGACATCACGCCACATGTGCCTGTTTTTAGAGTGGTTGTAGGGAGTCAAATTGTAGTCCCCCCAACAATAATTAGGGATGTTGAAGAGCAAAATAATGCTATTACAGTTGAAATTGAATAGGCTAGAACAAATTTAGGACTATGGTTTAATTTATTAGCTGGTTGGTCAGTAAACACTATAGTGCCAATTACTGTAGCAACCACCATATGCATGATCTAGCTGTGTTCATCATCCACTTCTCTCCCTCCTTCCTTAAATTCTTGTGGTTCTTTGCAAAAAAACATAAGGTGTTTCCCCGTTTCCATTTTCCATTTCTTTGAATCCAAGTCTCAGCCTTTTCCACCTCCTTCCATTGCAAATCATAAGGAAATACCACATGAGAGACTTATTGATTAGTCTTAAAATTCATAAAATTTAGGTAGACATCAAATCTGAGTCTAAACATAAGTGAATTTTCTAAAAATTTAATAAATGATAAGTTATTCTAAAGACTTAAACTATTGATGAATGGTGAATTCAATCATTTAATCAATATTCTAACAAAATAATTCCAAAACTCACTAGTCAAATCATATGAATAAGTACCTTGAACCATAATAGTTCTCGCTGCATTTGAAGAGCTGCTCCTGATATAGCATTAAGCTTCTCTTCTGGTGCCAATCCTGCAGCTAAACGCAATATGTTGTTTCCATCTTCATTTATTCTATCTGCTAATAGATCTCTAATTGAGCCTACCACAAGTAAATTGAAGATGCTTTCATGGCGCTTCTCAACAGCAATATGGAACATGCTTCTCTTCTTATATATGGTCTATTTTCCATAATAGATCAAAGTCAAAATGAATAAGCTCGACCAAGTACTCCACATTGCCTACTTCTGTTGCAATAAATAGAACTAGTGAAAGCTCTGGGATTTCGATTAAATCCTCAATATCATCTCTATAAGCCTGAAGACATTGCTTAAGTAGTTCATGAGCTTGAGATTGCTTCGACTTTTCCTCTTTTAACTTCAACCTTGGAATTGACAATGAAAAGAAAGTAGCCATACCTAAGTGAATTATAATTTATTAAAAGAATTGGATAGATCTAGACTATAAAGAGTGAACGTGCTACTGTGTTTCGTGTAAATGAATACTTTTCCTTTGATACGGTTAGAATAAATTATTAAATTCATAATTAAAAAAAAAATCAAATTTTAATTGTCCAGACCATGATGCAATTGTTAAATTTCAGGAAGGCGACGAGAAAATTGCCACTATAGTATCTTAAATTTCAGGAAGGCCATGACTACATTACCCTTATTTATTTATTAAATTTTATTATTTTTTTAACAGTAACCATTAGTCCATAGTAAATCAAGATGTACTTAATTAATTAGAAACTGTCACCAATTTTTTTGAGAGGGGATTTAGTCACTCTTAACATGTATTTAGTTCTTGTGGATTTCAAATAGTTCACCTGGTAAGTTTTTTATCGTTAAATAGGAGATTTGACGTTCGAGTACCGTTTTCTTGAAATTAAAACGAAGCAAACTCTCTCTCCTATTTCTCTTCCTTTTCTTGTATCGGAATCCACATCATTGTAGAGAAACCTTGCTGTTAACCTACGGTTTTACCGATCACCAACGCTATCACCAATAACAACTTTAAACACCTCTCTCTCTCTCTCTCTCTCTCTCAAACTTGGTTTTGGGGATTTCATCTAGTGAGATAAGAAATAGAGAGAGTGAATTAGAGAGAGGGGATGTGATTCTAAAAACCACTGCCACTGATGGTGGAATTGAGCTCAAGGAATCGTTTTCCATGGCTATAGGTTTTTACGCTTATTTAGGTTTTTATTTTTATTATATTATGTATTTATGAGGGTGTGATTATGTGTGTTATGCTCCTTTTTTTTTTTTTTTCTTTTTTTCTTTTTTTAAGTGTAAAATTTTGATGTGTCCCATTACTTGGTGCAAACATGGCCTTTTACACAATCTCTGGATTTAATTTAAACCTTGTTAATTTTTTAAAGCAGGAAAAATTAAATTATATCTGAAGATTTAGTGATGTAGGTATAAAATAGTGCGGCTTCAGTATATAAATTGACTATCAATGTTCTTTTTTTTTTCCTTTTTTCTTTTTTCAAATGAAAAGTTGGATATTACTTATACTTATTAATTGAAAATTGTATTCAGTAATGTTATCTAACCAACTTAACAAAGTTGGTGTGCATTTGGCAAGCTAAGCTACTAAGCTCGAACATTATAACTGAGCTCAATTTTTAAGCTTGAGTTTAACTCAATCTTGATAGCAGAGTAAACTAAACAAGCTTGAATATCTCAATTCTTGACTCACTTACAACTCAAATAAAGAGAGAGGTCTAAGATTTTACACAATTTGTAGGATCTACTAAATGGTAAGAAGTTTAAGAATTCCGAAAATCAAGTTTTACCCCATGCAATTAATGCGTAAGGTATGTTGTAATGGAATGCTCGTAATTGATATGTAGAAAAAAAATATATAAAGTTTTAATACATTTTTAATCATTTAACTTAAAGGCCAAGAGTCTTATGGATCAAGGTATTTTTTTTGGTATTTCCAGTGGTAACATTATAATCCACTTCCCCATCCCCTAATTAACAAATTATCACCCCCCCCCCCCCCCCCCACCCCCCCCAAAAAAAAAAAAAAAAAAAAAAAAAACCTCCTATAACTTAGGTATGGTACTATAAATTCAATTTAAACCCACAATTTTAGAAAATTTAAATTAAACCATACAATTTTAAAAATGTTTTTTAATTGTAGAAAATGCTTTAAAAAACGATACTGTGGCAAAGAGTGAAATATTGTTCATATATAATATGCACATGTGTATGAACTATTTCTATTAATGACATCATCATAAATAGGTTTGCAATGTTAATTGAAATGCTTGTTTGTTTATTTTAATTACAACAGAGCTGGGATATATGAACCTTAGATGTCATAGACATATAAGAGATGCCAAGAAATTAAACTACAAAACCCTTGGCAATTGAAATGTATTTAAATTTGAAGTATAGAGTTTAATTTGAAACTATAGACAGTAAAGTTTAAAATAATTATGATTTTAATATGTAATTTTCCTACATATATATATACATACACGGTGTACATGCCACATGGTAAAATCAAGACTAATACTGATATAATTTTCCCATATTCCGACTTTGTTTTCATTCAAAAAATACTGAGTTTTATTTTATTTTATTTTATTTTTATTGTGTGGTATTTTCCTATCGATAGAAAACTGATCATGTTATGTATGATTTAATCACTGAAAATCTGTCAAACCTATGTAGCAAGATAATCCTATTTCATTCTTTGAGCACTTCTAATCCCTAATGAATGCAAAATTTGATGTAACGTACAGCTTAGATCACATTATGCCACATAAAAATTAAGGCCATCGATCTTGAATACTTGATGCATGGTTCCAATCAGAAACAGGAAATGTTGGATTCTCTTATTCAGCAATTAATGCATGTGGCCCCCTATTTCTTTTATTTTCAGTCCAGATTCTCCGGATCATATGTATAATCCTAATGGTCATATGACTCATATTCGTAGTACGTCTTGTAGCTGTATCATTATGGCTGAAATAATCACACACCAATATTATGAAAAGTAGCTGGCATCATTTATAATTTTCCAAATGCTATATTGACTAAAATCCTAAAGTATAAATGTTTATGAAGTATGAGTATGAGGGGTAAGGGTTGAAATTCAAGTTCCAGAAGTGAGTTTCATAAATATATACACTTAAATTAGTTAAAATAGAATAGAATTTTTATTTTGTATCAAAAAATAAAAACCCCAAGTTTTACACACTGAATTCAACTTCTGGCTTCTCCACTGTCAACATCTATGGGTAATAATGTAATATCAATCAAAATACACAGTTGATGTTTAGATGATAAAAATTATAACCACACTAAAAACAACTCACAAATATATATAAACTGAAATCCTGAATTCGCCCAAAGTTGCTTTCACACCAACTGACCAACACACACGTACACTGGGGCCGTTTGGTATAAGAGTTTAAACACATATTTTTAGTTTTTAAACAATATTACACGCATTTCTATACTTTTTTTTTACCTATACATATTTCCAAAAAATACAAACAACATTATTAGAATAACGTGATCAATCGATAACACACTAAACAAACACAGTCTCCAAACTCCCACATAGAAACAAGAGTCACTCTATTCATAGAAACTATCATATCTCATTAGCCTTTTTTTTTTTTTCTTTTCTTTTTTTTCAAGAAACATATCTCAATAGCTACTTAATCCAAAAAGCTTAAGCTCAATAGGCATGAGCTAAACTATGTTATATTAACCACTTATTCTTTTTATCATTATTTGATGTGAGACTTTACTCACATTTATATACTCAACAGTGAAATAAACCCCATAAAACACACTACGACCGCGACTAGTGACAAATATCCGTTTTACATAAAACCAAAAAATAAGGAAGATTTGCTGGACATTATATATATATGCTGAATCCTACTAAATTATTATGTCCAAATATAAAACAGAACACCTCTCAGCTCATTTACGCAGTAAATGCTGTAAAATTTGAGTTATATATTTCAATGAGTTCTTTTCTTTTTTCCTTTCTTTTTTCGATAATGAATGACTTATTTTCTCGTGAGGATAAGGTCTATTTTGATTTCTGAAGGGCTGAAGAACCATCGCATAAATAAAACATCTATTTCATTTGTTCGATTAAAAACTGATTGTAAAAGGATTTTGTCTTAAATAATTAGACAACCGTCTCTGTGAACAAATGCAATAATTATCAGTTTTTTTTTTCTTTTTTAGACATGAACCTTTTAAATCAGTATTGTAAATGTATATTTTAATTCTTTGGTATCAAATGTAATTTTTAAACCAATTTCATTTTAAAAATGTTTATTCCTTTTTAGTTTCTTTTTTCTTTGTTCTCGCTGGCGCATTTTGTTTGTATGTTATTTATTTATAATATGTGTTTTATTTGAAGGAGAGAAGTAAAAAAAATTGTAATGTCTAACGGTACCCTATTTAGTTATTGAGAATTTCAAAATCTCCAAATTATATTTATATTTTTGATATTTTAAATTTCCAAGCATTAGAATTTCCAATAGTCGGCATTCATGCTTTTCGAATATATATATATATATATATATATATTTATTTATTTATTTAAAATTTGTATATTTCGTTTTTAAGCATTATTGTAATCTAAAGTATATATAAATTTTAATTTTTTATAACAATAAATGTCTATAAACATATTCAGTAATTATACAATTATTAATTTAATCATCATGATTGATTTTTAAATGATCAAAATACTCTTGAACGTTTTAGTTGAGTGAAAAATAAACATTTCACTCCATGCTGTTAGTTAATTAAAGTGAAAATAGAATTTAAGTTTCACATTAGTATTGCTTAAAAACCCAGAAAATGCTATAGTTAACGTTGTAATTTTTTACTATATGTGGGAGTTGGTGTAGTCGGTAAATTGTGATAGATCTTTAAAGAAAAATAAAAGTAGTAAGCAGTGAAGGTGTTAAATTCTTTAAAAGGGGATCAATGTGATCATTTCTATTCTATCTTCAAGAAGATGCCCCGTAAGAAACCAGCCCAAGATTCTAAACCATCAAAGGAGAAGGGGAGCACTCCTTCTAATGAAGTATCGCCTAAGAATGACAAGAATTCATTAAGTGAGCAGATCCAAGGTCCTAATGAAGTATCGCCTCCTGCACCAGCTAAGAAAGACCGGAAACCATCATCAAGTGAGCTGCTCCAAGGTCCTAATGAAGTATCGCCTCGTGCACCAGCTAAGAAAGACCCGAAACCATCATCAAGTGAGCAGCTCCAAGGTCCTAACGAAGTATCGCCTCCTGCACCAGCTAAGAAAGACCCGAAACCATCATCAAGTGAGCAGCTCCAAGGTCGTAATGAAGTATCGCCTCGTGAATCAGCTAAGAAAGACCCGAAACCATCATCAAGTGAGCAGATCCAAGGTCGTAATGAAGCATCGCCTCCTGCACCAGCTGAGAAAGACCCGAAACCATCATCAAGTGAACAGATCCAAGGTCGTAATGAAGCATCGCTTCCTGCACCAGCTAAGAAAGACCCGAAACCATCATCAAGTGAGCAGCTCCAAGGTCCCAATGAAGTATCGCCTCACGATGAAGGCCTCAAAAGGCCTAAAAAAGGCCTGAATGAAGATAAATAAAGGTGATGATTCAAATGCATGAGACATGCATGCATTTGTGTAGCTACATGATCGGCAACACAATCAGGGTTCGTATCTTTCCTATGTTTGTTGTTGCCGGTGGTGCTGCAGTTGTTCCTTTGCCCTATTTTATATATTGCTCATTGTTTTTTTGGGCCAATGACCTTACTCCTACGATTATGAATGATCTTCTTCGGGGATAATTCATAATTGAATAGGTGGAATGCAATTTGTGAATTTTTTATTTTTTATTTTCCTGTTATGTTATGAATGGAACTATATTCAACCAAGATAAACTACTATAGTAGCTACACAATACAAGTAACTAATGTGCAACCTTGTTATATATCCTTGGCATTATGGGTATATTTAATGAATATTTGGAACCAAGAGGATGAGCCTCGGATCAGATCTTAAATCATAGTCCTTACAGTTGCAGCTTTACAGTTGCGGCTTCAATTTTTTTTTTCAAGATGGTCGTTATGAAATCTAAATTATACAAAATCTAATAAAAAAACTTCATATATTGATAAAAAAAAATATACACACACATGCAAATACATAGAGTTTTATAATTTCCTCTATATGTTTTCTCATTTTAAAATCGTTGTATAATAGTTTCATTATCAATGTTGCAAATTACATCTCTTACAAAATTTTAGTTCAATATATTTTTTCTTGGACTATTTGGCTACAAACTTAGTTATAGCCAAAGATTATAATTCTTACTAAACAAATTAACATGACTACATATTTTGAAAGTTTAATCGTTGAATTGCATATTTTTTATATTTTTAAAACACATATTATTTACTACTGGATCTATAGACTTGTTTTTTATGTATAATTTTAGACTACAAAAACTTAAAATTTAAACATTTTTCAAATAGCATAGCTATTGATTTTTGATTTAATTGAAATTTTACAAGTATGAGGAATATAAGAAGAAAATGTAATCCAATGGTGGATTTGTCAAAATTCACATCAAATAAAAAAAAAATTAAGTGGATTTGTAGCTTTAGTCTACAATCAAGTTTGTTGCCAAACTTTGTTCAAGATTTAATTATATTGGGTCTAAAAAAATTTATGGTGTTCACAATATTTTTTAAAGGTAAAACAAATCATAGTACTTTTAAAATTTATATAATGATTTTTTTTTTCTAGGTCATGATGGTCCTATGACCACCCTAACTTCAAAGTAGAGCCGCCCTGAATCCGTGCCATTAAGCCCTCATTGCTGCACTCTAGACCATATATTTTCTAACATTAATCATGGATATTCCTTATTGAAACAGACATGCATGGGTTTGATTGTTGTAATCGTTTCACACTCTGTTGAGTGTTTTGTATTGTAATTATATTTAAACGGAATCGCACACTCCCTTAATGCATAAAACCTACACACAAATCACTTTTGCATTGAAATCATTATTTTTGTGTATGTCTTGTGCATTAAGTGGTGTGTAATAAACACCACTGTTGTATAAATGTATATACATGATAAAGATGGTAACAAATAGAGATTACAGTAATTCAAACAATATGGATTGATAAATACAAAATATGGAAATATGGTACGCCCCCTCTAGTTGAAGTATCTTCGGAGGAGAGATTAAACATGTCACAAAGGAAAGCAAATTGTGGAAAAGATAAACATTTAGTCATGATGTTAGCTAACTAGTCATTGGTGGGAATAAATCGCGCGAACATCTAACGCCAGACTTGTGACCTTTTCTCCAACTAAGTGGAAATTGATTTCCACATGCTTAGTGCGTGCATGGAACACAATATTTGCAACAAGAGAAGTAGCCCCAACATTGTTGCACTAAACAACATGAGAAGAAGGAAGAGAGACACCAAGTTCGTTGAGCAATGACCTAAGCCAAGTAATCTCAGCAGCAGTGTCAACTAGGGCTTTATTTTCAGATTCAGTTCAAGGATTGAGCAATGGTACATTGTTTCTTGGAGGACCATGAGATGAAATTATGACTTCGGAAAATAGCATAAACATCAGTTGCGGGATGGTCATCAACACAACCAAAATCAGATTGTAATGTAGAGATAATGGATGATACACATTGGAAATTGTTATTGGTCACAGTAATATAATCAACTTACACTAGTATAAAAATGCAAACATCATCTCGATGGTAGAGAAACAAAGAGGTATTAGATTTGAAGGCATAAAAGCCATGACAAAGAAGGAAGCTAAATAGGCAATTAAACCAAGCTCTTAGGGCTTGTTTGAGACCAAGAAGTGAGCATTGAAATTTGAAAACATGATTCGGTCTAATAAAACTAAAATCTACAAACCGGGGGGGGGGGGGGGGGGGGGGTGAGTAATATAAATTGATTTTTTGTCAAATTTCCATTAAAAAAATGCATTATTGATGTCAAGCTGTCAAATGGTACAATCAATTAAGAAGATTTGTCAAATTTCTATTAAGAAATGCATTATTGATGTCAAGTTGTCAAATGTCCAACCATTTAAGAGCAATGGACACTACAATGCCAACAAATGTGGGCTTGATCATAAGACTGAACATCTTAGAATAGTCAATGCCATATCGTTGATAAAATCCCTTTGCTACACGTCTTGTTTTGACAGTTTTGTACTGATCAATAGAGCCATCAGGCGGTACACCCATTTACATCCAATTCCATTCATGTTTTGGTAATGAGGGAACCAACACCCATGTGTTATTGGCTAGAAGAGCCCAGCTGACATTAATTGCATCACGCCAATGAGAAAACCTGGCAGCAGACAGCAGTAGCGTAAGGTGGGCTCAAAGGAAAGAGGTGTGTGGTCAGACTTAATGTCCTGTTTGAATGGAGGGAGAGTGGAGGGGAGTAGAGTAGAATTTGCTAAAAATAAGTTAATTTTGTGCTAAATCTACTCTAATCCCCCTCTCTCTCCCTCAATCCAAACGGACCATAAGGGTGGAGAGATGGGCCTGGCGGGTTAGAGAGCTCATGGACCGAAGAATCGCATGACTTTAAGGAGGATGGCTTAAGTCAATGATTAAATGGATGCCTGGGTTATTAAATGTTAGGACATATGTGATTCACTTGTTAGGAACATATGACACTATTTTATGTAATTGGCTAATCCTTTGACAAAATGCACTTTACTTGTATTTGGGTAGATCTAAGATGTGTTTAATACTTTAAGAAACCTTGTTTCAAGTTCAAGTGTTAAAGTCATGCAAGTCTGTCCAAGAATCAAGTGAGAAAGTGCTGAATTTTGAAGCTCGATAGCTGCTCGACACCTGGCTTATCTGTTGAGCTCTTCAGTTGCTTCTTATTGCAATCTCAACACCTCTAATAGCTAGGTCGATTGATCAAGCAAATTTCTGTCCCCTAGACATCTGCTCGACACCTCCTCGATCGATCGAGAATTACGAAATTCAGATTTTCAGATCTGATTTTCGGCCCATGCTGACATGTATGTGTAGGGTTTCTTTTCTCACAATCCTAAACATATATAAGGCTTATTTTAGAGGCCGTCACATAAGAGAATACAAGGAAAACATATGTAAAGGGTGATCGATACCTTATTCTCTCTGAAAGAAGCTACTGCGTCTTTGTGCCTTAGGGTTTTGTAATCAAGTGCTTCTTGATCTTCATTGTTGATAAAGTGAAGAATTTTGCAGCGACATCTTCTTCTAGTTGGTGTGTTAGTCACGTACTGAGATCCGTGCATCATTGGTTAGTCACGTACTAAGATTCGTGCAAAAAAGGTGGCGTTCATATATTGAAGAGTTCAGAGGTTCTGAAGCGGTAGAAGGTTTCTGCTATGAGTTCATCTATGGGGATTGTAGAGTCTAGGGACAAAGGTTTTGTACTAGATCTGAAACTTCTCTTTACTATAGTGAATTGCTTTTTGGGAGGGTTTCCTCCTAGAGTTTTTACTGTGAAACTAGTTTGTTTCATTGGTTTTACTGGGTCATCATATCTTGTCTTATTTATTTTTCCGCTGCATGATTTTGACATGATATTGATATTTGTTTGTTTTAACAAGTTTTATTCATAATAAATCTAATTAACAACTTGGGTTTAAAACTTGTTAATTCTATCAACTGAAGTCTAAATTTCCTAACAAGTGGTATCCCAAGTACGTGACTAACCAATTGTACGGATCCCAATACGTGACTTCAATCACCAACAACATTCTCTAGTTGGTGATTGAAGTCACGTACTGGGATCCACGCAATTGGTTAGTCATGTACTTGGGAGCCATGCATCAAAAGGAGAAATTGTCACTACAGAACAAGTCCAATTGGATATTGGGGTAAGGATTCAACTGTAGGTTGGTATAAGGTACTGAGATTTCTTTACTTGTAACTGCTTGTTGTGATAATAGTGAAATTTTGGGAATGGTGACTTGAAAATCACCCGGTGGGGTTTTTACCGTGTAGGTTTTCTCCATTTGTAAACAAATCATCATGTCATTTATTTTCCGCTGTATACTTAGTTTAATTGGTGATTTGTTTGTGCTACCACGCGTTTGCATATTAATTTGATTAATTAATAAACTTGGCTAATTAATCAATTAATTCATCACAATGGATCAATACGTTTTTGGTCTATCATTAAAGAAGAGAGATGAGAAAGATTAAGATTGAATGCTCGAAAATGTGTGAAAGCACAAGACCTATTAAGACCCCTAAATTAAAGTTACAGCTTGATTGATTTTACTCTAACTTAATACTAAGTGCAGAATAGAGTAAATGCGAGCGGATAAACAAACAAGCTACTCTAACCCATAAACATTATAACACAGTAGTAAAATGAAAGGTAAAAAAGTAGGGAAGAAGAATACAAACACAAGATAACACGCCGATGTGTTATCGAAGAGGAAACCGAAGAACTCAGTGAAAAACCTCTCCGCCACCCTCCAAGCGGTAATCGATCTATTAGACAATTAGTTGGGATACATGGGTTAGCAAGAGACCCTAAGCTTAATCTACCCGATGTACCTAAGCCCTCCAAGTTCCTACTCCAACATGGCTTCTCGGAACCGTGTCTTGTCTAGCTCTCCGAATCCCGCAACAAGCTCCATATTGCATCTGCCATCCTTGGCCTCTTCCATTGCTTCCCAACAGCACCAAAACCTCACTAAACACTCTGAAAAGTTGTGATAAAGTTTGGGCTATCAACCTCTCAAAGGTATGGAAATGGAGAGGTAGGAGTTGAGGAAAATCCACAAGCGATTATGTAGAGGATTGTGAGTATAACAATCTCTAACTCTCAAGGTTTGTGGCTAGGGTTTTCTCTCTGAAGCACTCCTCAACTTTTGTGGATAATGTGGATATATATAGTGTGGGTACAGAAAGTGTGTATCAAATAACATAGTTTGGCAAAACAAAATATTTTGTGAGTGTCTCACGAGAAGGCTTACCCACAAGCTACTCGTGAAATACAGCTGTTTCTATTTGTCATAACTCTTTGCATTCCAGTCATGTGCAGGGCTTATGCATCATTTCGCGGGATGCTTAGTCGTGAGCTACCCGTGATAACTCTTTTGTCTTCAATTGCTTGAGTCTTCACACTCTCTTTCTCTATTACACAACCCTTACACTTAAATCCCACAATAAACACAGGGTACAAAAGATTGAATAAAATTACAATCAAATTTGATACGGAATTAAAGCCAACAAAACATATATTTGTAAATTACAACTTTACAAGGATGACAAGTGATACAATTTGGTGAGATTGGAGATGAAATGGGATGAATATTGATTTTTGGTGATAAAGAATTTTTCTTTTTATACACGGTCAGAAATATATACAATAATAAGCTATGCTAACCCTGTGGCTCAAATATCTCATTCCTGAACTTTTAAACACTTTGTCAGTCAGTTTGTCCATAACAATGTACAAATTGAGCTATAACAACTTCTGTCCGAAATTTATTGTTACTCAACCTAAAATAAGTGAGCTTCAGAAGTTAGTGTGGTTGAACATTAGTTGGGGCCAGACGATAAAGACATTGCAGATTGTGATTTGCGAGAGTAAGAGATTGCGTACGTGGTAGGGTATTTGACGGTATCAGCTAATGTAATCGTCCAATACCTGTCATTTCTTTCTCAGAAACGTCCAAAACCCACCATAAATACAAATTGACGGAAAATGTTATCATTTTTTGGATGAATACGGAAAAATGTTATCATTTATGGCCCTTGCGCGAAATAATTAATACTCGCCATTAATGCTTCCTAAACGTTACAAGTCCTTGATTATGCCATCAATAAGACTCCAAAACATCACTAACGTAATCAGACTGTATCATAGGGATGGCAATGGGGTGGGGTGGGGCGGGCCGAAGGATGGAGTCTTCATCCCCGTCCCGCATGGTTTTGTCTTGTCCCATCCCCGTCCCGTCCCGCATGACGGGGAAAACTTTCTCACCTCATCCCTGCCCCTTGGGGCCCCGCGAAGCCCCGTCCCACCTCGTAAAACTTTACTTTTTGTTAATTTGCCCTACAACTAGTACAATTTTTTTAATGAAACCTATTTCATTGATAAAAATATACTTGAAATAACAACTAAATTTATTCTATCAAATCAAATCAATTTTTAGAAAAAATTGAATAATATATCCAAGTGTTTAACAAGATAATCATAAAAAAAAAAAAAAAAAAAAAAAAAATCTCATAGTATAACACATAACAAAATAAAGGCAGAGAACCACATTAGATAGAATAAAATAAGCTAATGTTGATATGTTTGTTTAAATAGTAGGGTTTTAGGGTATAAAAAATTTACAATTATATCCCTTAGCAACACGGGGACGAGGAGGGGCGGGGCGGGGTGGGTCTAAAAAGTCTAAACCCATCCCTACCCCGCCCTGTAGTGCGGGGCTAAAATCTTGCCCCATCCCCGCCCCACCACCTTTGTGGGGGCGGGGAAAACCCACGCGGGGAGAAGCGAGAAGGGGCGGGTTAAGCGGGGCGGGAAAAAATTGCCATCCCTACTGTATCGGGTACAAATTTGTAGAAATAAGAAATTCTTTAGCAATTTGAGTGTGGGGCAAATATTGCCTATAGAAAGTGATTTATATATTTTACCTCCAAGTCATCAAATTTCTATTTGATCTCTGATTTTCTTTGTACTTCCATTGTTCTTTATTAGACCATCCATTGATTTTAGTTCAATAATAGTTGCTGATATCAGTTACTACAACTTAACAATAAAAAATTAAGGACTTCACAATGTTTACAATCTAAAAACAAGTATTCTCCCAGCCTATTAGGACTCCAAATAACAACCGAAAAAAAACTTCAACGTTACAATAAATAAAAGATAAAATAAAAGATACTAAATTCTAACATTAATATTATAATAATAGTAGATAAACTTAAATACTAAAGACACCAATAATTTCTCATGATAACATATACCAAATTCTAACATTAATATAATAACAGTAGATAAACTCAAATAGTAAAGACACCTATAATTTCTTATGACACATTATTTTTTAGAAGTGACATATCTACAATATTTTCACAATAATTTTACAACAAATCTTTTTTTTCAAAAACATTTTACAACAAATTTTAAATGGTAAGTTATTATTAGTTTTAGTTTAAACTTATTACTGAAATTAATTTTTTACCAATCAGTAACAACTAATAACAACCTGCCACTTAGTATTTGTTGTGAAAGTATTGTGGAAAAAAAGTGTCATATCTACAACATTTTTACAACACTTTCACAACAAATTATAGTTGGTAAGTTATTATTGGTTCTAGTTTAAAATCCACATATGAAATTCTTTTTTACCCACCCAATAACAACTTGTAACAACCTACCACTAATGATTTGTTGTGAAAATGTGGTGAAAATGTTGTGGACATAGCATTTCTCTTATTTCTCAAAAACTCTATGTCCACAATATTTTTATAACAAAATTCTAATTAGCAAGTTACTATTGGTGAGCAAATAGTAATTTCAAAATGGATGCCTTCATCTTTTCCTTTTTATAAGGTTAACATAGATGGAGCTATTTTTAAGGATCAAAAAGAAGCTGGAGTGGGGGTTGTAATTTGAGACCCTGTTGGAAATTTTATTGCAGATCTTAGCAAGAAATTGGGGTGTCCTATTGGAGTAATTGAAGTTGAAGTAAAGGCCTTTGAATCTGGTTTGGAATTTGCTAAAAATATGGATATTCAGGACTTTATTCTAGAAGGAGATTCACTTAATATTGTTCATGCTCTTTGTGGAAATTCTCATGCTACTTCAACGATCACTACTTTGATTTATGGGATGCAAGTTACTTCCTATGAGTTCCAGAATGTTTTATTTTCTCATGTTCGTAGGAATGACAATATGTCTGCTCACCAGTAAGTTAAACATGCTTTAGGCATCTTTGATTTTTCTATTTGGATTGAAGAGAGAGTCCCTGTTTTCTTGAATAGGCTATTCTCCATGATGTATCTTCTGCTTTTAATTATTAATGAAGTTTGTGTGTTTTCTATAAAAAAAAAAATTAAATAAAAAAAAATTATAACTAGTAACAAAATATTGTTCCTAAATGGCTAGTAAAATGATATATTTCCGTACTAATCAACACCAGTATACTGTTTTGCTAGTGTAAATTAATATAAAAATATTAAATAAATAAAAAAGACAAAAAAAGAAAAGAAAGGGGAGGGTGATAGCCACACTACTCAAATTGAAAAGTCAATGTGGCATTGGTTTACCCTGTACCTAAACTAAAATCGGTTGTGAAAGCTCGAAATGTGTAAAAACACAAGAGCTTGTTTAGATCCCCAATTCAAATTACGGCTTGGTTGATTTTACACTAACTTAATACTAAGTGCAAAATAGCGTAAACACAAGCAAGTAAACACGAGAGCTACTCTAATCCATATTTCAAGCAACACAGCAGTATAATGAAATGAACAACAGTAGGGAAGAGAGATGCAAACACAGATAACACTGAGACGTGTTATCGAAGAGGAAATCGAAGAACTCGACGAAAAACCTCTCCGTCGCCCTCCAAGCGGTAATCGATTCACTAGACAATCAGTTGGGATACATGGGTAAGCAAGAGACCCTCCAAGCCTAATCTACCCACTGTACCTAAGCCCTCCAAGCTCCTACTCCAACAAGGCTTCTTGGAACCGTGTCTTGTCTGGCTCTCCAGATCCCGCAACAAGCTCCATGTTGCATCTGCCATCCTTAGCTTCTTCCAATGTTTCCCAACAGCACCAAAACCTCACTGGACACTCTCAAAAGGTGTGGTAAGTGTTTGGGCTATTGACCTCTCAATGGTATGGAAATGGAGAGGTAGGAGATGAGGAAATTCCACAAACAAATGTGTAGAGAATTGTTGGTATAACAATTTCTAACTCTCAAGTGTTTTAGCTAGGGTTTTCTCTCAGAAGCTCTCCTTCACATTTGTGGGTAATATGGGTATATATAATGAGGGTACAGAAAGTGTGTATTAGACAGTACAGACTGGCAGAATAGAATGTCTCTCGGGTGTATTGCGGGAAGGCCTTACCTGCGAGATACTCGCAAGACACAGCTGTCTCCATCTGTACAGACTCTTCGCCTTCCAGTCATGTGCAGGGCACATGCATCTTTTCGCGGGATGCTTAGTCGCAAGATACCCGCGAAAACCTTCCGTGCTTCAATAGCTTAAGTCTTCACACTCTTTCTTACTATCACACAACCCTTACAATAAATTCTCACAACAAATACAGGGTACAAAAGATTGAATAAAATTACAATCAAATTTGGCACGAAATAAAAGCCAACAAAATATAAATTTGTAAATCACAACTTTACAATCTCCCCCTTTGGCTATTCCGTGACAAAACCCCTAATAACAGACTTTAGACTTAAACGTGAGTTTGAGAACAATGGCAAAACTCACTCACACCTAATCTAGAAACTATGAAGCACTTGCAGTTTATACCTGTAACCTGAAACACTCGCACATAAACAAAATTTTCATTAAGCTTATGATGAGTTGAACACAAGGTATGAACAAGAGCAAGCATAGTGCGATCAAGTATGTAAACAATAGATATCATGCAAACAAACACTTGATTAAACAAGGGCAGTCATTGAAGAATGACTCCAATGAACATATAACAAGTAAATGTTCATCCGGACATGTACAACAAAGCAATCACTTATGATTACTTGCATGTCCAATCACACAACCAATGCAAAATACACAAAGTATATGCATTCCACGGCACAAGTGTGAAGTACTCAAAACATTTAAGTAATATCTAAAAGTACAAAGAGAATGCTACACAAGCATTAAGATAGTCACAAAAAGATGCTACAAAGCAATAAGGTAAACATAACATAATATTTTAAATAGCTAAGCATAATTATGAACTATGAGCAAAGCAAACATAGTTAATGTAGCACAAAGCTCTTTCTCTCTTTTTCCCCCTATCATATCACTCCCCTTATCATGAATCTTAGGAGCTCTGATGAACTTGGAACATATATACTTGTAACCTGAAACACTTGCACAAAACACATTAGACCCTCAAGGTAAAGCAAGTAATAAAAGGACAAGTATAATGTAACAAGTAAATTGCGATTAAGTAAACATGATGTGAAACACAAGAGCAACTTAATCATACACCAAAACAATCATATAGAAATGACTACAATGACCACATAGCAAAGCAAATGATCATCCGAACAAGCCTAAGGATGTATGCATGTTTAACACATAAACACAATGCGATGAGAGCAATAAAGCATAGAACACAAAGCACCATAAAACACCGAGAAAACAAGCATAAGGTAAAGCAAGATTTTCTCATAAAAGAATGTCTTCTCCCCCTTGATATATGCATCTCCCTTATGGATTTCTCCTCCTACGAATGTGCACATGAGTCATAAAATCTTCTCCCCCTTTTTGTCATGAATAGACAAATGAATCAAGAGGAAGGAGGGAAAGAAAAGAAGATACGAACAAGGGTGAAAGATGATGCATGAGGGGTGCAAGATGAATGAGAAAATGAAGCTCAAACAAAAGACAAAAACATCTTAAAAAAATGCTACAAAACATAAAGAGCATGACATGCTAAGGATGATGGAACATGATGTTAAGTACTAAAAGGTCTAAAAAGACTTAACCAGCATGAGAGAATTGCAAAACATGTCAAGTGTTAGAGTGTGTGCAGCAAAGGTGTCAAATGTTAGAGTGTGTGCAGCAAAGGTGTATCTAGTGTGCATGTGAGATGCATGACCAATACATAAATAAGCACTCACGGGACAAAGTATATAAAACACACCACCAATGATCAAAACATGATAAACATGAATAATTATGGTGATCTCCAAAATTTGGTACTCATCGGAGTCCAAAACAACGAGAAAATGTCATTTGGGCATTTTATCAAACATTTAAAGTGCACACACTATACAAGTATGTTAAACAATGCATGAACATATGAAAATCTTGCCTAAATACATGTTAATTTTGCCACAAGGGGCCAACATCCAAAGCGAGTCATCATTTGAAACAAAATCCAATAAAAAAGATTGACAAAAATAAGTTTTCCAACTCCCATTTGAGAAAATCTTAACTATGAACATAAAACCCCCAAAAACATAATCTAAGGATCAAAATCAATGAAAAGAGTTAAAGATTACCTTAGAGATGTTAAAGGAATGAAAAACACTTGAATTTAGTTGGGTTTTGATGTAGAAACATTAAAACAGGGGTTTGGGAGAGGATGGGAGACATTTAAAACAAATTACCCACGAAATGCCCTTTAAAAAGCTGATCTGGAAATTTTCGTTGATATTTCGCTGGTAAGCCTTACTCGCGAAACAGTCATGAAACAGCCGCGAAACTCTTTGTGTAAAGCTGAAAAACTTGGAATTGGACCATTTAACTTCCAACTGAGCTTACACATGAAATGGGTCACGAAAACACCTAGAAAACATGTTTTTCACACAAAAACAATTTGAAAAACTTTGAAAAATATGTGTGATACAAATCACTTCCAAAAGCAAACAAAAAGAACAAAAATCTTTTTGGTTTGATCCACATATGGTTGAGCATACACACATCACATTTGAACATGTACAATTACACAAATGAAATAGATATTCATTGAACATTAAACTTGTGTGTTGTGTGTGTATCAAATGTGGAATAGTCCTTAGACCAGAGTGAAACTTCAATGATCAATTTAAACAAATCATACACAACTGATACGAGATCAAGTAGTCTATCTCAATTATAGAAATGAGCATATATAACCTCCCACAAGAGAATAATTACAAAATTTAGAAGCTTTTCATTTGGCTTCTGCATAATTCATAACATTTGATCCTTTTTTGGATAATACATCTCTTTTTGAGATCGGTGCTTGAAATATTTGATATTTCAACATTATGATTTAGCCTTTGGCTTTTTGAGCACCATACATTTCAATTTAAAATGTCGCTTTTCCTTTTTCCTAGTCAAATACTAGTATGTGCGACAGGCTTTTGCAACTCATAATCTCTTTTTCATTTTGAGATTTACATTTGGAGAGCTCTGTTTGCAAAAACATAAGAATAAAAGTGGGAAGTTATATAGGCACAAGTCTATGCAAGTATCAAGACAAACAAGACTTTTGACCAATCATTCATGATAAGCTTGAAGATCTATTTACAACAATCACACATAGATTTCAAGATTTCTCCCACAAAGACATATGTGCATACATAACAAGCTAAGCTCGTAAATGCACTACGCCATTAGTACAAAGGTACTAGGCCAAACTCACATGTAATATGTGCTCAAAACTTATATGATCAAACTTTTTGAATTTTTCACTTTTTATGTGGTTTTGGATTTTTACACACACAAAATAAAGACATAAAAGTAAGATCAAAAACAAAAACAGAACAATGCATATAAAGAGATGCAAGATGTACAAATGCATGACAATGAAGCATCTAATGCATGAAGGGTCCTACAAAGATCGAAAGAATTAGATCAAGGACCAAATGAGCAAAAGCTCAATCATAGGAACCCTTCCTCATCCAAACGGAATGATTGTTTGGAATGAGTGTCTCATGAGAAGTGAGACGAGAGTTGGAAGAATGTGAACCGGAGATGCACATAGACAAGGAGGTAAAAACATCAAAAAAAAATTTCCAACAACTTACCATTTTCCCCCAAAATCGGTTTTGCTTTCATAGCACACCTTCCAAACAACTCAAATTTCTCTTTTCTTTTGATTCTTTTAAGAGCTTTAAACTTAGAGCAATGTGGTCTAAGATGACCAAAGACACCACAGTGGTGACAAACAATGGGTTTAGGTCCACTAGGCCTTTTAGGAAGGGATCTAGCAATATGAGTTTGTTCTCTCTTTAACTTGGAGCATTGAGGTCTTATGTGACCGATCACACCACAATGGTGGCAGTTATGAACAAACTTAGATCCACTCAATTCCTTAGGATGGGACCTAAATAGAGGCTTAGGCTTAAGAGCCTTTCTCTCCACCTTTTGGTTTCTTTTGTGTGGAGGAATATACACCGATTTGTCCTTTGAGGTAGAACACACAATAGGCACAAAATCGGATACCACAACATGATTGCAACAAATATTATCATCCTTTTTAACAAAAGGTTCAGCAATCAAATACTTGGTATACATCTTAAGAGATTCATTTTCACATTTTAGCTCATCAACAAGTTTGTTAGACAAAACAAGTTTAGCATCCAAGTCCATATTCAAACACTCAAACTCTTTCAGCTTTTCAAGAGAATTTTCAGCAAGATTCTTATATTTCTCAACCAATTTGTTGGATTCATTGAGCTTAGCAAGCAAATCATCCTTTTCACCAAATAACTTACTCAAATCTATATGAAACTTCTTAGCCTTTTTCTTGAAGAGCTTGATGTTAGGAATATCAATAACACCCATAGATTAATGCAACATGTCATCACAATCATGAGAATTAACACTCATAGAGGCATTTTCACAAACACATGGCATGTTACAATCAATAATATCCATAGAAGCCTACAAAGCATTTTCCATGGCAAATAAACACAAGGGGTCAAGGATCACACTTAGGTATTTAAACCACAACAAGTGTACCCACTTTGATACCAATTGAAAGCTCGAAATGTGTAAAAACACAAGAGCTTGTTTAGACCCCCAATTCAAATTACGGCTTGGTTGATTTTACACTAACTTAATACTAAGTGCGAATAGCGTAAACACAAGCAAATAAACACGAGAGCTACTTTAATCCATATTTCAAGAAACACAACAATATAATGAAATGAACAAGAGTAGGGAAGAGAGATGCAAACACAGATAACACCGAGACGTGTTATCGAAAAGGAAACCGAAGAACTCGACGAAAAACCTCTCCGCCGCCCTCCAAGCAGTAATCAATCCACTAGACAATCAGTTAGGATATATGGGTAAGCAAGAGACCCTCCAAGTCTAATCTACCCACTGTACCTAAGCCCTCCAAGCTCCTACTCCAACAAGGCTTCTCGAAACCGTGTCTTGTCTAGCTCTCCGGATCCCGCAACAAGCTCCATGTTGCATTTGCCATCCTTGGCTTCTTCCAATGTTTCCCAACAACACCAAAACCTCATTGGACACTCTCAAAAGGTGTGGTAAGTGTTTGGGCTATTGACCTCTCAATGGTATAGAAATAGAGAGGTAGGAGATGAGGAAATTCCACAAACAAATATGTGGAAAATTGTTGGTATAACAATTTCTAACTCTTAAGTGTTTTAGCTAGGGTTTTCTCTCAGAAGCTCTCCTTCACATTTGTGGGTAATATGGGTATATATAATGAGGGTACAGAAAGTGTGTATCAGGCAGTACAGACTGGTAGAACAGAATGTCTCACGGGTGTATCGCGGGAAAGCCTTACCTGCGAGATACTCGCGAGACACGACTGTCTCCATCTGTACAGACTCTTCGTCTTCCAGTCATGTGCAGGGCACATGCATCTTTTAGCGGGATGCTTAGCAGCAAGATACCTGTGAAAACCTTCCTTGCTTCAATAGCTTGAGTCTTCATACTCTCTCTCACTATCACACAACCCTTACAATAAATTCCCACAACAAATATAGGGTACAAAAGATTGAATAAAATTACAATCATATTTGGCACGGAATAAAAGCCAACAAAATACAAATTTGTAAATCACAACTTTACAGGTTGCTCAAAATAAAAATCAAAATAAATGAATGGAGTCAATGGACAATGTTTCCAGTTTATCCCTCTCTCTCTCTCTCTCTCTCTCTCTCTCTCTCTTAGCTTTTTCTCATTCACATGTCCCACACGTTCTCTCCTTCTTCCTTCTTCCTCACCCCCTTTCTCTCTCGCAAACAGATCAGTCATCAACAGATTCAACACAGCATATCTCTTTCTCTTTCTCTCTCTTTTTGTTTCTCTTTCTCATATGCTTGTGCCAGCCCAAATCTGTTACCAAAAAAAATATCTTTACTATGTCAATCAGTTTCTTAGTGCCCAAACTAAGAATAAATTTTTAAAAAAAATCATGAAACCACTTACATTAAACAAACAATTCAATGTAGACAACAATGAAATAGACGAGCAAATCTGGGCACACTGCTTCACCAAGTAAATAGAAAGAAAAATTGATTAAAATTTGTTCAAAATTTGTAGATATAATGTTAAAATATTAATCACTTTTTTTTTTCTCATAATTTTTTTTTTAAAATGGTTCATTAACAAATGCTTTAAAAGTCTCTCCCTTAAATGAGAGCATCTTCCTTAACAATCTAAGTGTCATGCATTACCAATTTACCATCATCAATAGGGTGCGTCTTACTTAACCATGGGTGGAGTGAACATGAAAGTCTTTCTTGCACAACTATCAAAGTCACCAATACTTATTGGAACTTCCTCATTATATATATTTGGAGGAATCCACTAATGAACACTAGAGATTCCAATTGAGGAGTTTAATATAATATATAGGGACATCACTTAACCCAAAAATTTAAACCAATGTGTTTGGACCAAATTATGTAATATTAAGTATTAACCACTCATTATTATTATTAGTATCAAATGTGGGACTTCACAGCAGAACCAACAATAAAACTGAAACATGAATATTACAGGAAAAAGAAAAAAAAAAAAAAATTTACCCCATACTTAGCCTCTTGAACCGAATGATATTTTCTTCATAGCTCTGCCAAATATTATTCCCTAAATTTTAAACTAGAGGTAGACTTTGTCCAAAAAGGGTTGCTCTGAGTCTGACACTAGAGGAAAATTTTGTAGTAAAGATATTTTTTGGCTTTGAAGAGTGTTTTCAATATTTATAGGTTGTGCCCTTTAGAAAAGGTGAAACTATATTATTAGTTTCTAAAGTTTACCTTTCGAGCACAATTGGTTCCTTATATTTTAAATGAGCGCTATTGGTCTCTTAAGTTTTAAAAATGAATTGTCTTTGTCATTTTGTTAATTGTTGTTATTGATATTGGTATTGCTTAAGTGGTTAATAGAACAAGAACCAAACATTTTTTTTTTAATGATGTTGCATTTTTTTTTAATGAAAAATTTCAAAAATTATTTTACACATTAATACCAAAATCCTTGATCTGGTCATTCCCTATTTTGATTCTAAATTACAAGAAAGAGCAAAGTTGCATGTGAGACCATGGTTTTGAAACCCGGACCGTTTTATGAACCGGGAAAGGGAGAGGTTCAAGGTTTTTGAGGTTGGACTAAGGTCAAACCGTGATGTGTCATTTAATTTTTTAATATATTTGATACTTAAATTGGTTTATATTTATTAATTTTTAAGTCTTGACCAACAAGATGTGCGTGGCCCAATGGTTTGCATGCTGGAGATGTTATTTCACTTGCTGAGAGTAGGTTCAAGTCCTATCAGCAGCATATTTTCATCAATTTTTACCAAAATAATGACTTGGATGAATCAGGTTCTTATAGAACCGGTCCAGTCCAGGTTTAAAAACAATGGCTTTCTCAAGCTTTGCACCGATTTACCATGTGGCACCATTAGCGATGGCATTGCAATCAATTCATGGGTATAAAATTATATGGCTTTCTCAAGCTTTGCACCGATTTACCATGTGGCACCATTAGCGATGGCATTGCAATCAATCCATGGGTATAAAATTATATTCCTATAAAATTACCATGTAGGCTAAAACTACCTATTAATAGGTGAGACCCAACACTTGAGAATTCATGATACCATGACAAACTTTGTTAACGCTCTGTTTGTTTCGAAGGAAAACCTTGTATAAAGATAGTTTTCTGTGTTTTCCAGTGTTTGGTAGTATAAAAAAAGATGAGTTAAAGGAAAACTATCTTTTTTTTTTTTTTATACAAGGAAAACTATCTTTGGTCAACATAAAAAGTATGGCTTATTTTTAGACTTTGTTTTCCATTAAATTTTTTTGGAAAACAACTTTATCTCACAGTAAGCTAAATAAGGGAAGTTAAGAAATTGTTTTTCAACTTATTTAAAGTTGCTACCAAACATTAGAAAATGAGATAGTTTTATAGAAAATGATTTTTGAAAAATGACTCATTTTCTAAAAAACATCATTGCTGAAACAAACAGAGCGTAAGAGTAATTTCTCATTAACTTGATGAATAGTGAACATACAGAACTATTTATATACAACTCAATAGGGCGGGAAAAGAAACTAACTGAACAGCTAATTAAACTAATTTCTAACTAACTAAAACACAGCTGTATACTTATTACACACGTGCTAGCCACATGTTCACTAACAGACTAAACTACATACAGTTTGATGAACAGTACTAACATCAGCTTAATATTACTTGTTGTTTAGTCTGGTTTAACTTCTTCTTCTTTCTTTTCAGCTTCACTCACTTCTGATCTTACTTCCTTTAGTCTTGATTTCTGACAATTCCTACCATTACCTTCTTTTATACAAAACCATGCAAGACCCTTTGCTAATGACCTAAAAGTTAATCAACCATTATGTTACGAACTCAAACGGTTGACAAATACTTATGCAAAGATAACTGACTTATCTATTTAATGATGTTGGAATTAAGTTAACCATATTAATTAGGAAGATCCATTGAGAACGCAACCTAGATCGAGCATGGTGGTAGCACCTTTGTCAAGAGACAAATGTTTTGCTTACTCTGATGTCAATTGAGTCATCATTTTGTATATGGATGATGTGGAACAAACAAGTCGGTCATACTACATTGTAGGTGGATAGAAACATGAATTAATTAACCGGGGTCAAGTTATCTTAACCCAAGAGTAAAGCCTTTTCCTAATGTTCCCTCTTGAATATTTGTTTTTCATAGTCTGCATAATAATGGCATTGCTGCATTAGACCGGAAAATGTATTTAGCTATCATTTTTACTCTTCCAAAATTCGCATATTGGCAAAATCAGCTCTGAGTATGAGTCGGTGCAGTCTATTGCTTCTAACATTTGGTATAGACTTTTCTGATTGTAAAGAGTCAAGAAGTCTATTTTGTACAAAACTCTTTCTGCTTGGGGAATATCCTGTGTTTAATGATTGAGAATTTGTTTTGGTTGTGTTTGATCTGTGATTTGTTCTATGCTTTTTTTTTTTTTTTTTTTATAGCTCTGTTTTCTGTCTTCTGTTATTCTACAGCTGAAGCTACTGTTGTACTCTTTCTGCAGTTCACGCGCAACTATTGTACTAGTTGTCATGTTCGTTGAGTAAAAGTTATTTCATTGAGCGTGAGGGCTTTGGGGGTGAAAATGGTTCACTACTATTATTTAGCAAAAAAATTAGCAATCTATCACTATTTTAGAAATATGTAGGGATTTACTACTTTTTGAAACTTGAATTTGTGAAACATGAGTTCCAAAAACTCGAGTTTTTTGAAAAAATATACTTTGAAAATTTTTGAAAATTTTTTATGGTACTCAAGTTCATGGAATTCGAGTATCATGGAAAAATTTTCGAGTTCATAGAACTTGAGTACCATGAAAAACTCGATTTTGGCAAACTCGAGTACCCAAAAAGTGATAAATCCCTATATACTTCTGAAACAGTGGTAAATTACAACATAGTTTGCAAAAAATGTGCTATTTGGCTATTTTAGCCGGGCTTTAAGCATGGGGTTTTCATCAATGGAGAATGAGGGAGTTTCACAAATGGAGAGAGTGAGGGGAAATTTTGACTTTAAAAAAATGGTTCTAACATGTACCAATAAGCTTTTGCCACATGTCCGTATTTTATCACAACAATACTTCATTAGGTCATGAAAGACAAATTATCGAAAACAGATTAAGGAACGAAACTAGAAACCTTTGAAAGTTAGGACGATTCCATCAAAAAGAGAGAGAGAGAGAGAGAGAGAGAGAGAGTCAAGACCAAAAATGACCTTTAATGAAAATTTAGGGGCAAAAATAATATTTTGCCTTTTCTTTCTTTTTCCTCCTAACACACCAAAAAACGTGATGCCTTATTATCTAGGTCACTAAATGAGGGCATTGAAGTTGCCACGAAAGAAGTGAGTGGTGGTGTGCCTCCTAGCGCCACTACGGTGGTTGAAGTTGAGGGTGTAAGTTTCTGGCAATGGGTGCAAGTTTCTGGGGGGGTGTAGTTTATGGAAAATTGTTTCAGGGTTTTGGTTGTTGGATGAAGAGCTGGGTCAGTCAGACATTGGAGTTGCAATCTATGAAACTGTGAGAGGAGAAAAAAAAAATCCGTAGAGCCGTGAAATTCTGGAATTGCAATTTGCCAACGAATGAGGAAAAAAAAAAGCGATATGCTAGGACGTGAATCTCAGTTTAGTTCTAAAATCCTCTAGATTATTCCCCACTAATTTATACTATTGAATGAAAAAAAAAAAAAAAAAAAACATGATTGGATCTTGTTAGAAATACTAAATGCAATAGTATTGTATTTCTCAAATGATAGAATATACATGAGTGTCTTTATATATGAGGCATATGAGTGCAGTACAAGTAAGAGTGTAGTACAAGAATGTGTGCTATACAAGTAATCTAGTTGGGCCTAAAGCCCACAACACTATACACATTAACAACCCCCCTCAAACTCAAGGTGGATGTGAGACCAACTTGAGGTTGTCAACTAAAGTACGAAGGCGTCCTTTATGATGTGACTTGGTGAAGATATCTACAAGTTGATCTTTAGAGGAGACTGAGATCAGCTTGAAAGCACCATGAACAAGATGATAACGGATAAAATGACAATTGATCTTAATGTGTTTAGTCCGTTCATGGAAGACATCATTATGAGCAATATGAATGGCACTCTGGTTGTCACAATAAAGAGGAGTAGCAAAGGATGTAGACACACCTAAGTCTTTGAGAAGCCATCATAGCCAAAGGAGCTCAGATGTGGTATCAGCAAGGGCACGATATTCTGCTTCAATACTGGAATGGGCCACATGAGTTTGTTTCTTACTTCGTCAAGAAATCAGAGAAGAACTAAGAAGAAAGCAATAACCAGTGGTGTACCTACGATTAGTAAGATCTCCTACCCAAACAGCATCAGAAAATGCACGGAGAATAAGAGGAGACTGAGCAGAGTAGAAAAAACCATGGAAGAGAGTGCTCTTTAGGTATCGAAGAATGTGCAGAATAGCAGCATAGTGAGTCAATCGTGGGGCAAAAAAATACTGGCTCACCTGGTAAACAGCATAAGAAATGTCTAGATGAGTAACAGTAAGATAAACTAGGCTGCCAACCAAGCACCTGTAAAGAGAGGGATTAGACAATGGTTTCCCCCCTGAGGGAGTCAGATGTGCATTAAGCTCAACTAAAATGTCAACAGTCTTACTATCAATGAGTCCAGCTCGAGACAAGAGTTCAGAGGCATACTTGGCTTGAGTAATATAAAGTCCATCTATAGAATGAGTGATTTCAAGACCCAAGAAGTAGCTGAGATGTCCAAAATCTTTCATCTCAAATTGCTGATTGAGAAAATCTTTGAGTTCTTGAATGCCACTGAGGTCATCATCAGTTATGATCATATCATCCACATACAAGAGAAGTAAAATAGTGCCTTTGTCAGTGTGACAAAGAAATAAGACAGAATCATAATGACTGGCCATGTAACCCAAGCGAGAAATGGTAGAGCTGAATTTGGCAAACCAAGCTCGTGGAGCTTATTTAAGGCCATAAAGTGCACGTCGAAGGTGACAAACCTTGTTGGAGTCAACAGAGAGATCAGAAGGAGGTTGCATGTAAACTTCTTTACTTAAATCCCCATTAAGGAATGCATTTTTGACATCCATCTAAAAAAGGTCCCATTTACTGGCAGCAGCAACAGCTAAGAGGGCACGAACAGATGAGATACGAGCAACCGAAGCAAAGGTCTCTTCATAATCAATCTCATACTCCTATGTAAAACCTTTTGCAATGAGACGAGCTTTGTAGCGCTCAATGGACCCATCAGAGCGAGTCTTAATCTTGTAGATCCACTTACAACCAAGCACAGATTTCCCATGAGGGAGTGTCACCAAATCTCAAGTATGGTTTTTAGATAATGCATCAAGTTCCTCTTTCATTGCAATCTGCCATAAAGGGTTAGTGGAAGCCTCACGATAGGTGTGAGGCTCGTGCAGGAATGGATCTTACCCGAGTTGAGTGACGAGGTGGAATGTCTTGTGTAAGATCTTCAGGCAAAGTAGGAGCAGGGGACCCAAGCTCAAGGTTAGGGTTAGGTAGCTCGTCTTCGACCTGTTCATCTTCCACTTGTTCATTAAAGGGTGAACTAGGAAAGGGATCAACGATATCTGGTGGTTGGACAGAGAAGTCTACAAGAGAATCAAGAGCAGCTATAGGAGGATCAGGATCAGCTACAAAAGGAATATGTGCCTCATCTGGAAAAAGATCTAAGACAGAGGAGGAAGATAGGGAGGCACGGAAGTGAGAGAGCTCGACAAAGAGGTGATGTTCCCAAAAGACAACATTGCGGGAGACACGAAGACGATGAGAGATAGGATCATAACACCGATACCCCTTTTGAGTTTCGCCATAGCCAAGAAAACAACAAAGCCTTGACCGAGGCTCAAGTTTGTTACGCTTATGTGGCTAAAGAAGAACGAAACAAGCAAAACCAAAGGAGCGAACGTGGTGATAGTCTGGAGGTGACCCAAAAAGGCTCTCATATGGAGTTTGATTTTGGATAACAGGACTTGGAATGCGATTAATAGTATGAACAGCATGAAGAGTAGCTTCGCCCCAAAAAGGAGCAGGAACTTTGGCAGAGAGAAGGAGAGCACGAACAGTGTCAAGAATATGACGAAGTTTTCATTCGGCTCTGCCATTTTGTTGAGAGGTACCTAGACAAGTTAGTTGATGAACAGTGCCATAGGAATGCAAAACAGTTTGGAAAGTATATTGAGTGTACTCAGAGCATTATCAGATCGAAAAATTTTGATGCGTTTGGAAAATTGAGTTTCAACCATTTTTGCAAAATAAGAATATACTTGCAATAATTTAGAACGATATTTCATATTAAAAATCCAGCTATAGCGAAAGTAATCATCAACAAAGACAACAAAATATCGAGACCCACCAATACTAGAGATAGAGGAAGGCCCCCAAACATCAGAATGAATAAGGTCAAAGATATCAGTGGATATTGATTCACTAGTATTGAAAGGCAAAGCTGGTTGTTTTCCTAATTGACATGAGACACAATCAAAATTTTCTGTAGACACTGAACCTAACAAACCTCTAGAAGTCAATTGTTGTACCCGAGAGGAAGATGTGTGACCAAGTCGAGCATGCCAAAGTGAAAGGGAAGGAACAGAAGAAACTGCAGCAACTGCAGCAACAGAAACAGGAGCAACAAGTGGAAGACGAAGGTTGTCCACAGGAAACGTACGCCCAACTCTGGGACCGGTCCCAAGCTCCTATCCTGTCCTTGGATCCTGCACAATACACCCAGAATAATCAAAGCTAATGTGATACCCCAACTCAGCTAATTGTCCCACAGAGAATAAATTGTGAGAAAGGTCAGGAACATTATAGACCCCAAGAACCGAGAGGTTAGAGGTCAAAACGGGACCTATATTATGACCAGACATTGTGGAACCATTTGCTGTGTGAATATTAAGAGGGTGTGGTGCAGGTTTAAGTTCAGAAAATAAAGACGAGTGAGGTGTCATGTGATTGTAACAAGCAGAATCCATAAGCCAAGAGGTAGGAGACATACCAGATAAAGTTAAGAGAGAAGAGGAATAAGATGCATTACCAACCATACGAATGACATTAGCGATGATGTTTATAAGGTCATCTCTGGAAATGGTGAAAGTGGATCCAGAAGACCGAGACTGTGCAGAGATAGGAGCCATTGGTTGGTCACTCTCAGTGTTAGCAACAGTAGCAGCAAAAAATTGAAACAGCTGATTTGTTGTGATGATAGTAAGTCTCAATACTGTGGCTAAAACGTTTACAAAAATTGCAAAAACGATTGCTGGATTGACAGCGACGATTGTTGCAAAAGGAAGAAGACTTGTCCTTATTCTTCATTTAGAAGCAAAATATGCAAAAATGGACTGCAAAAATGAAATCTAAGCGAAAAACTGGGTAAGGAGCACTGGACTGCAAAAGTCAACTCTTGCAAAAAAGTCAACAGTCAAAGTCAACCCTCAGTCAAAGTCAACAGCTTGTCAATGATGATGTTAGCTGACGTGGCGGGTGACGTCAATAGATGATGGACGATGATGTCAGCAGGTGACGTGGCAGTGATGACATCACCTAAGGCTGACGTCAGCTGGTGCAGATCTAGTGCGTGGATGCGCATGAAGAATGTTGTCGGCGCATGGAAGCACATGGAGGCGCATGAAGAAGGCTGTCAACGCATGGAAGCGTGTGGAACGCGTGAGCTTGATCCCAGAATATTTGGGTGGCGTGTGAGGGCGCGTGCTATCTTCGATGGCTTCGAGGCTTCCTCTAAAGTGTAGATCGGTGCAAGGCGATCTCAGTGATACCTATAGAAATGTAATTGGAGCAATATTCATGGCGGTAATGACACATGCAGTGGTCTGTGCGATGTAGGACTCCTCAACAACAACGGCTGCAGGTTCGAAACACAAAGACAACGGTTGGAAGACGTTGGAGGTTCAACGGCAAGAGGCTGCGACAACTGTTGTGACGGTGGAAGCGATGTTGAGAATGGAGTAACACCAATAAAGAAAAGACTGCTAAGAAAAAGGTCAGAGCAGTGGCTCTGATACCATGTTAAATATTAGCATTGATACACCATGTTGAATATACTAGTATGGATGCCGAAACGAAAGCATAAAGTATAGAACACAATAACACACGAGGGTTACGTGGTTCAGCCTAACGGCCTAGATCCACGGAGGAAACCCTAAAGGGTTACATCAATAATATATTATAGTGTAGTACAACTCTTGTGTTACAATGAATCATAACATGTGTATATATAGTAGACTAAACCCTAGACTAATAAACTTCTAGTACAACTAAAAGACTTGACTTGCACACAAAGTAGAATTAGGCTTGAGCCTATGCTAATGGGTTAATATATCTCTAACACCCCCTCTCAAACTCAAGATGGAAATTTGATGAAATCTTGAGATTTGATAAGGTTGAGAAGATTCCTTGAATGAAGTTTGGCTCTGTGACTGTAGTTTGAGGAAGGCAATGGTCTTGCAGTGTTGATGCGACTTCTAACGGTAGCATGACTATACCGGAGAGTTTTGACGGCAGTAGTAGGAAGCCAAAGAAGATGAACGCAGTGAAAAAAAAAACACCGAGGAAGACAAAGATTGCTCTTAAATATACCGTAAGGACAGAAAACCATGGCCACAAGAAGGTGGCTCTGATACCATGTTAGAAATACTGAATGCAATAGTATTGCATTTCTCAAATGAAAGAATATACATGAGTGCCTTTATATAGGAGGCATATGAGTGCAGTACAAGTAAGAGTGTAATACAAGAATGTATGCTATACAAGTAATCTAGTTGGGCCTAAAGCCCACAACACTATACACGTTAACAGATCTAATGGTTTGTAAAAAGAAATTGAATTTATTTTAAATCCACTTTTTACGTAGCAACTTCATCGAGTGACAAAAGTTTTTTTTATTTTTTTATAGATAACATAAAACTTTTATTAAACAGAAGAAAACATTACATCATGATGGAGAGCTTGTTCCAAAAAACAAGGATTCTCTTTCATCCAAACCATAAAGTCAACAATACTAATAGCATGTTTTGCCAAGATATGGGCAGGTCTATTTCCTTGTCTACATACATGAGAGAACATCACTTTCCTAACATTATTACAAGAGCTTTGAATCCTATAAATAATAGACATCACCGAAACTAATGGAGGCGATAAACCTTGAAGTGCACGAACCACATTAAGGGAATCCCCTTCCAAAATAAACTCCTGTAATCCTACATCTTTTGCAAATGCAGACCATATTCAAATGCCTTGGCATCCACCTCTAAAGGACCCAAAGGAGCATGGAATTTTTTGCACATTGCAGCCACAACCAGACCATTAACATCATGTATTATGACTCCCACCCTCGACTCATTTCTTTCCTTGAAAACAGCCCCATCCACATTCACCTTATACAACTGATTTGATGGAGGCAGCCAAGTACGTTGAAGTCTAGATTCGGACTGCACAAGTGCCGTAGCAGCAGTGGCCTCATTTGCATCCTAAAATTGCAGAAGCCAGAGTGATGCATCATGACATAATTCCAATTCACCAAGCCTCTTACCTCCATTACGAATTTCATTTATGTTACCCCACAACATCCAAGCAATTGTCCCCATCAAAGCAACCATACTATCATGACATTGATCAACAATCATCACTTTCCATGCTAACTCCATGAAACTGTTAAACTAACCTGCAAAATTTGAACCTGCATAATTCAAATTAAGAAGCCCAAAACAATGCCACACCTGTTTATCTCTCGGACATGACCAAAAGAAATGGCCTGAGGTTTCGACCTCTAGCATACATTCTTCACAAAGGTCATCAGATAACACCTTTCTTCGCATAAGATTCACTTTAGTTGGAAGAATATCATGGCAAGCACGCCACAAAAAATGTTTAACCTTATGAGGAACTGGTAGCCGCCATAATTTCCTCCAAAAACAGCGTAAATTGCTGTCATTCAAAGAAGATGCACCCCCAGAAATACCATAACTTTCCATAGCCAATTTATAGGCACTTCGAATGGTGAACAAGCCATTAGAAGTCCCTGTCCAAATTTGCTTATCAAATGGAAGTGAGTTTCTAAGTGGAATGCTACAAATTTCCTCTACTTCAAACGGTAGAAATAATTGCTGCAACAAATGAAGATTCCAGCACCTATTCTCCATATCAATTAGCTTTGAAACTCGAAGGTCCACAGGAGCATTTAGCCTAGGAGAAACAACTTTATAAGTTGAAGAACTTGGCAACCATTTGTCCTTCCATACCTGCACCTTGAACCCGTTTCCAATCTGCCATCTCAGACCATCTTGCACAAGCTTTTGAGTAGCTATAAGACTTTTCCAAACATATGATGGATTAGCACCAAGTGAAGCTTCTACAAAATCACAATTAGGAAAATATTTTGCTTTAAAGACATGATAAACAAGAGAATTATGTCCTATTTGCAGCCTCCACCCTTGCTTGGCTAATAAAGCCAAATTGAAGGGTTTCAATTGCTTAAAGCCCATTCCCCCATATACCTTAGGCATGCAAAGTTTATCCCAACTCATCCAATTCAGTTTTCTTTCATCCTGTTTTTGACCCCACCAAAAGTTACGAATCATACTCGTCACATCCTCACAGAGAGTATCAGGAAGTTTGAAACAACTCATAGTATAAGTTGGTATTGCCTGAGCCACCACCCTAATTAAAATTTCCTTACTCGCCTTAGAAAGCAATTTTTCCTTCCATCTAGCTAACCTTTTTGCAAGTTTTTCCTTGATGTCATTGAAAGTTCTTCGCTTTTTTCTTCCAACCAGAGAAGGAAGACCATGATATTTCTCATGTTACTTGATAACTTGAGCTACAAATCTTCGTTTAATTTCCTCTTGAATTGAATGATCCGTATTAGAGCTAAAGAAAAGAGAAGTCTTTACTCTATTTAATTGCTGGCCAGAAGCTTTTTCATAAACCTGGAGAATCCTTTGTAGAGAGTCACATTCCTGCAATGATGCTTTATAAAAAATGAGACTGTCATCTACAAAAAATAAATGAGATAATCTGGGTGCACTCCTACAAATAGAAATACCCTCTAGCTGACCATCTTTAACCCCTTTCTTGATCAAAGCAGAAAGGCCTTCAGCATATAATAAGAAAAGGTATGGAGATAATGGATCACCCTGTCGTAATCCCCTTAAAAGGACTATATGTCCATGTGGCTTCCCATTAATCCGAATAGAGTAAGTAATAGTAGAGATGCATGTCAACAATAACTTCCTCCATCAATACTCAAGTCCCAATTTCACCATAATTTTATGAAGGCAGCCCCATTCCACCCTATCATAGGCCTTACTCATATACAATTTAAGTGTCATCTCTCCTTTTCTCCCTCCCTTTTTCATATTGATATGGTGCATAGTTTCAAAAGCCACCAAAACATTGTCAGTAATTAATTTTGTAAGGTTGAATTTTATCAACCATCTTGTTGGCTTTATTCCGTACCAAATTTGCTTGTATTTTAGCAATTAGTAATCCTATATTTAGGTGGGAATCATGTAAGGGTAGTTTGTGAAGAAATGCTCAAGATTGTGCAAAGAATCAGGGACTCGCGACTGGATCTCGCGGGTAACTCGCAGCTTACAAGCCGCCAGAAGTTGCACTCGTGTGAAGCATGCAGAAAAGCTGAACCGTCATGCCAGCTATAGCACTACAAGACAAAAAGTCCAATCTGGCCGTTCAGTTACCTCGCGGCTCAATCAAGTCGCGAGGCCAAGCCGCCAGCCAGCTCTAGTTTGGAAAAACTGACTCTATTGTAGAGAGTTTCTAGGGAGAATATTGAGAGAGAAACCTTAGAGAAAAACAGGATTGACTTATCCCCAATCTTCACATAGAGACTCTTCAAATTCCTCTACTCTCACCCTCTCCATTGTTACATCCTTGAGAGGTACATTATCAAAACCTTTTCTCACCATTCCCACATTTGTGAGAAGGTCATTTAGTACTTGGGAAGCAGTTAGGAAGGGACCAATTTCATATTGGTTGATGCTATAGGCTATAGCGGAATCCGGTAAGCTAAAGAAGAAATAGGTTTGGCATAACCTCATTGGAGTAGGAGCTTGGAGGGCTTAGGTACACTGGGTAGATTAGGCTAGGAGGGTCTTCTGCTATTTATTTATCTCAACTACATTCTTTAGTGGATTATTTACCGCTTAGAGGGCGGCGGAGAGGTTTTATGCCGAGGGCTTCGGTTTCCTCTTCGATAACACATCGTTGTGTTGTCATTGTGTTTGCATCTCTCTTCACTTAATATTTGCCATTTAATTTCTGCTATGGATATGATTTTATTTGGTTGGGATTGTTTATCAATTCTGTTATATGCTTATGTTCATATTCCGCATATTAATTGTTTGATAATAAGCTTGAATTGATAATTTGAAAATTGGGGGTCTAAACGTTCATAGTGTTTTATACACATTTTGAACATTCAATTGGTATCAGAGCGGGTACACTTGTTGTGATTTAAATACCTAAGTGTGATCCTTGACCCCTAGTGTTTATTTGTCATGGATAGTGTTTTGTATGCCTCTATGCATGTTTTGGACGTTGATGATTGTAACATGCCACGTGTTTGTGAAAATGCCTCTATGAGTGATACTCCTCATGATTGTGATGTTATGTTATATGAATCTTTAGGTGTTGTTGATATTCCAAATGACAAACTCTTGAAGAAAAAGGCTAAGAAATTTCAAAAGAATTTGAGCAAGTTATTTTGGAAAAATGATGATTTGATTACTAAGCTCAATGAATCTAACAAATTGGTTGAGAAATATAAGAAACTTACTGAAAATTCTCTTGAAAAACTGAAAGAGTTTGAATGTTTGAATATGGACTTGGATGCTAAACTTGTTTTGTCTAACAAACTTATTGATGAGCTAACATGTGAAAATGAATCTCTTAAGATGCATACCAAGTGTTTGATTGCTGAACCTTTTGCTAAAAAGGATGATAATATATGTTGCAATCATGTTGTGGTACCCGATTTTGTGCCTATTGTGGGTTCTATCTCAAAGGACAAATCGGTGTACATTCCTCCACATAAAAGAAATCAAAAGGTGGAGAGAAAGGCTATTAAGTCAAAGCCTCCGTTTAGGTCTCAACCTAAGGTTTTGGATGGATCTAAGTTTGTTCTAACTTGCCACCATTGTGGTGTGATTGGTCATATAAGACCTCAATGTCATAAGTTGAAGAAGGAACAAAACCATGTTGCTAGATCCCTTCCCAAAAAGCCTAGTGCATCTAAACACATTGTTTGTCACCATTGTGGTGTTTTTGGTCATCTAAGACCTCAATGCTCTAAGTTTCATGTTGTTAAAAAAATCAAAAGAAAAGAGAAACTTGAGTTTCTTGAAAGCTATGCTAAAAAGGGTAAACCGGATTTGAGTGAAAATAGTATGTTGTTAAAGAAAGTGTTTAATGCTCTTGACTCCTTGTCTATATGCGATTCTCATTCTTCCAACCCTCGTCTCACTTCTCATAAGACACCCATTCCAAACAATCGTTGTGTTTGGATGAGGAAGGGTTCCTATGGTTGAGCTTTTACTCTTTTGGTTCTTGATCTAATTCTTTCGATCTTTGTTGGACCCTTCATGCATTAGATGCTTCATTGTCATGCATTTGTGCATCATGCATATCTTTATATGTATTGTTTTGATTGTTTTTGCATTTGATCTTATTTATTTGTTTTAGTTTTGTGTGAGTAAAAATCCAAAACCACATAAAAAGTGAAAAATTCAAAAAGTTTGATCGTACATGTTTGAGCACATATCACATGTGAGTTTTGCCTTGTACCTTCGTACAAATGACTTTATGCATTTACAAGCTTAGCTTGTTCTTTATGCACTTATTTCTTTGTAGGAAAAATCTTGAAATCTATGTTTGATTGTTGTAAATCGATCTTCAAGCTTGTCATGAATGATTGGTCAATAATCTTGATGGTTTTGATACTTGCATAGACTTGTGTCTATATATCTTCCCACACTTTTTATTGTTTTTGCTTAAAGTGCTCATTGTAGGAAAAATCTTGAAATCTATGTTTGATTGTTGTAAATCGATCTTCAAGCTTGTCATGAATGATTGGTCAATAATCTTGATGGTTTTGATACTTGCATAGACTTGTGTCTATATATCTTCCCACACTTTTTATTGTTTTTGCTTAAAGTGCTCAACAAATGTAAATATCAAAATGAAAAGACATAATGAGCTGCAAAAGCCGTCACACATACTAGTATTTGACTAGGAAAAAGGGAAAACAATTTCTATTGAAAATGTATGATGCCCAAAAGCCAAAGACTTGTTCATCAAATTGAAATATAAAAAATTTCAGGCATCAATCTTAAAATGAGATGTATTGATTCAAAATGATCAAATGTTATGAATTGTAAAGAAGCCAAATGAAAAGCTTCAAAGATATGTAATTATTTTCTTGTGGGAGGTCATATATGTTCATTTCTATAATTGAGATTGACCACTTGACTTAGTACTAATTATGTATGACTTGATTGAATTAATCATTGAAGCTTTACTCTAGACTAAGGACTATTCCACATTTGATACACACACACAACACACATGCCTAATGTTCAATGAATGCCTTATTCATTTATTCGATTTTACTTGTTTAAATGTGATGTATGTATGCTCAACCATATATGGATTAATTCAAAAAGATTTTTGATCATTTTATATGTTTTTAGAAGTGATTTTTATCACTCTTTGTGTTCATGTTTAATGCTTACTTTTTTTTTTTATTGTTTAAACATGTTCTGTGTTGACAAACAAGTATCAGAATTTTTGGCTACTCATTTTGGCAACTTGCAAGTCGTGAGTCCAAGCAGCGAGTTTACACAGAATGGTTTCGCGACTCACTCGCGACTCGCCAGTTGCAAAATGCCCAGAAATAGCTTTTTAAAGAGTTTTTTTCGTGGGAAACTTGTTTTAAACCTCTCTTATCCTCTCTTAAACCCCTCTTTCAATATTTTTACATCAATACCCAATCAATTTAAATGGTTTTTCATTCCATTAAAATCTCTAAGGTATTTTTAAACTCTTTTCGTTGATTTGGATCCTTAGATTATGTTTTGGAGAGTTTTGTACTCTTGGTTGGGATTTTTATCATAAGGGTTGGGAAAACTTAATTTTTGTCAAATTCTTGTATGGGATTGGTTTCTTTTGATGATTTTCTTTGGATGTTGGCCCCTTGTGGCAAAAAGAACATGTATTAAGGGTGGATTTCATGATGTTCATGCATTGTTTTACATTGTTGTTCATAGTGTGCACGTTAGGTGTTTGATAAAATGCCTCTTAGGCATTTTCTCGCTTGTTTGGACTCCGATGAGTACCAAACTTTGGGGTTTCTCATGTTTCCTCATTAGGAACATGTTTGGTTCATTGGTTGTGTATTTAATACACATTGCCCCACAAGTGTTTTTTCCATGCATTGCACATAGTCACCTCTTGCACACACCTTTGCTACCCTTGTCATGCATTGGTCTATACCTTCCTTCTTCATCCTAGCATGTCATGTTTACCTTATGCTTTGTAGCATTTTACTTTGTCTTAGGTTTAAGCTTCATTTTCTCATTCATCTTGCACCCCTCATGCATCATTATCATTGTTCATACCTTCATCTCTTGTCCTCTTTTCTCCTTGACCTTTTGTCTATTCCTGACAAAAAGGGGGAGAGTATACTCTAGAGAGTATATCAGAGTGTTTTTGTCATTTCTATATGACTCTTATGCATATCCTTAGGGGGAAAAATTCTATTTCTTATGCACATTTATAGAGGGAGAGATATTCCATAAGGGAGATGCATATACCAAGGGGGAGAAGACATTGAGTTAATAAGAAAACTTTGTTTTGTTTGTTTCTCTTTATGTTTGTTTTCTTGTATTGCATTGTGTTTGTGTATTGGACATGCATACTTCCTTATGCTATTGTGCTTCATTGAATGCATGTTCGAATGGTCAATTGTTTTGCTATGTGATCATTGTAGTCATTTCTATATGACTGTTTTGGTGTCTGATCAAGTTACTCACATGTTTCACATCATGTTTACTTGATCGCAATTTACTTGTTACATTATACTTGTCCTTTTATTACTTGCTTTACCTTAAGGGTCTAATGTGTTTTATGCAAGTATTTCAGATTATAGGTATATATGTTCCAAGTTCATCACAGCTCCTATGACTCATCAAAGGGGGAGTATTGATGTTGAAGAGCAGGAGCTACCTATGTTTAATGTTTTGCTTATTGTTATCATATGTCTTAGTTTATATTTAGTATTTTGTTTTGTACCTTTGCTTTTGTAGCTTTTGATTTGTACCAATATTGCTTTTGTAAGCTTTTAGGATTTGTTTCCATGTGTTTGTAGGTTTTTATGGTTTGTACCATGCTTATGCAGCCTTTATGCTTTGTAGCCTAGTACTTTTAGCTAAATGTTATGCATTTTCTTTAAGTACTCTCACTCTTGTGTCCTAGTAGGATCTTGTTCCTGGATGCATATACTTCATGTATTGTGCATTGGTTGAGTGTTGGACATGCAAGTGATTTGCATTGAGCTTATTAGCTTGTATGTCCATATGTTCATTCCAAGTGTAAATGAGCATTGTGGTCACTATTTTATAGTGATTGCTTGTATAATCAAGCCATGGTTTATTACTTCATTCCATTTTGCTTGATCGCATTGTGCTTACCTCATATGCATTACAAGTTTTTCTACATACATTGATCATATTGTGTTGTTGTGTTTCAGAAGATACTTGTTCATATGATTCAAAAGCTACACAGATTCAAGAGTTAGGTGTGTGTGAGTTTTGTTCAACTGTTCCCAACTCTCATGTTAAGTTTAGAGTTTGTTTTAGGGTTTTGTCACGGAATAGCCAAAGGGGGAAATTGTAAGGTTGAATTTTATCAACCATCTTGTTGGCTTTATTTCGTGCCAAATTTGCTTGTATTTTAGCAATTAGTAACCCTGTATCTAGGTGGGAATCATGTAAGGATAATGTGTGAGAGAATGTGAAGAAATGCTCAAGATTGTGCAAAGAATTAGGGACTCGCAACTGGATCTCATAGGTAGCTCGCGGCTTGTAAGCCACCAGAAGTTGCACACGTGCCAAGCATGCAAAGAAGCTGAACCGTCATACCAGCTATAGCACTACAAGACAAAATTCAAGTCTGGCTGTTCAGTTACCTCGTGGTTGGAACTCGCGGCTCAGTCAAGTCGCGAGGCCAAGTCGCCAGCCAGCTCTATTTTGGAAAAACTGACTCTTCGCATTCCAAACACATAGAAGTATAAATACCCCTTATACCCACGAATTGTAGAGAGCTTCCAGAGAGAATATTAAGAGAGAAACCCTAGAGAAAAACAAGATTGACTCATCCCCAATCTTCACATAGAGACTCTTCAAATTCGTCTACTCTCACCCTCTCCATTGTTACATCCTTGAGAGGTACATTACCAAAACCTTTTCTCACCATACCCACATCTGAGAGTGTGCCATTTGGTACTTGGGAAGCAGTTAGGAAGAGACCAATTTCATATTGGTAGATGCTATGGGCTATAGCAGAATCTAGTAAGCTAAAGAAGAAATAGGTTCGGCATAACCTCGTTGGAGTAGGAGCTTGGAGGGCTTAGGTACACTGGGTAAATTAGGTTTGGAGGGTCTTCTGCTGTTCATGTATCCTAACTACATTCTTTAGTGGATTATTTACCGCTTGGAGAGCAACAGAGAGGTTTTACGCCAAGGGCTTCGATTTCCTCTTTGATAACACATCGTTGTGTTGTCCTTGTGTTTGCATCTCACTTCCCTTAATATTTGCCATTTAATTTCTACTGTGGATGTGATTTTATGTGGTTGAGATTGTTTATCAATTCTGTTATATGTTTATGTTCATATTCCGCACATTAATTGTTTGATAATAAGCTTGAATTGATAATTTGAAAATTGGGGGTCTAAACATTCATAGTGTTTTATACACATTTTGAACATTCAAATCTTCCATGCACAATGGCGCTTTGAGTGTCACTGATTATAGATGGTAAAATCTTCTTCAATCGATTTGCAATCGCCTTTGAGGCTAGCTTATAAACAACATCATACAAGCTAATAGGGCGATAATCAGTAACTTTTTTTTGCTCTTTAACTTTAGGAATTAAAACAATATAAGTTTCATTAAAATTTGGAGGTACAGATCCAAAATTAAGAAAATCAAGTACTATTTTTGTGACAACATTTCCAATTAAAGGCCAAAAATGTTGAAAGAAAAGAGGGGGCATACCATCTAGACCAGATGCTTTTAGAGGATACATTTGCTTTAAGGCTGTCTTCACCTCAGATTTCTGAAAATCCCTAAGAAGCATTTGGTTCATAGCACCAATAACTTTAGGCTCCAAAGCATCAAGTAACTCCACAAAATCAGTAGGGTTTGAAGAAGAAAATAATGCAGAATAATAATCAACAATTATCCCCTCCACAATGCTAATATCATCCTGCCAATTACCATTCGAGTCCTTCATACCATCTATTAAGTTATTCTGATATCTAGCAGAAGCTTTAGACTGAAAATACCTGGTATTTCTATCGCCCTCTCTGAACCAGTTAATTCTCGACCTTTGTAACCACATGGCATCATCCTTTTCCAACCAACAATTCAATTCAACCCTTGTTTTCTGCATCTCAATAATGATTGAAGGAGAAGTGGGCTCTAACTCCAACCATTCAAGAGTTTTCTGTAACCTTGCAATCTGCTGCCTAACATGCCCAAAATCATTCTTATTCCATGCATCTAAACTCACACGGCGAGATTCCAAACAAGAATTTAAAGGGAAGGCCGAATCCCTCATCAATCCCTCATCCCAAGCTTTATGAACAACCTCTTCACATTTTTCATTTTTTACCCATATGTAATCAAATTTGAAAGGTCGATGATACCTGCGTTTCTTTTTTCTTCTAACAAAATGCAAAGCTAGCAGCCAATGATCAGAAACAGAAGAGGAAAGATGATAAAGTTTTGCCGTAGGAAACTTACTCATCCAATCACAGGTAGCCAACGCCCGATCCAACATTTCACGAATCTGTGACCCATCAAATTTCTGATATAACCAGGTAAACTGAGGACCAATGAAGCCAAGGTCCTTAAGTCCACACACATCAATTACTTCTTTAAAATGATTCATCTGACTTGCAAGTCTAGAAGCACCACCTTCCTTTTCAGAAAAACCCACCAATTCATTAAAATCGCCAATCACAAGCCAAGGTAATTGTGAATAATTACTGAGAGATTTCAGCAAAGACCATGATTCACAACGTCTAGATGTTTCCGGGTTACCATAAAAACCTGCCAGATGCGACCACCCATCAACACCTCTATCAACAAAAGCATCAATGTGGGAAGATGAGTAATTCTGAATGTGAACTGTAACCTCCTTTCGCCAAAGTAAAGCTAGTCCACCACTAGATCCATCACTAGGCACAAACAAACCATTTTTAAACTCACATTAATCACGAACATATTCCATCCAGCCTGTATCAGATTTAGTTTCCATTAGGAAAACTAAATTGGGAACTTGTGCCTCGATAATCTTTTTCAAGGCATTAATTGTCCGTTGGTTCCCAAGCCCCCAGCAGTTCCAACTTAAAAGACTCATTGGACTCGGCGGGGCTGATCAACAGCCTCTGCCGATCCCAAATGTTAAGCCAAGATGTCACTTTGTTCATCAGGTCCATTCTCCAATTTAAGTTTCTTTTTTGTCTCAATATCCTCAACCATAGCCTCATATGTTCCAGAAATATTACGTTTTATACCTGAACCGGTGAGACTAGTAGGCTGCAATTTATTCACACCAACTCTATTGCTTAATCTAGTCCATCTACCTTTTTTGAGTCCACCCTTGCTTACACGTTCCAACTTGACTTGAGCAGCAAGAAGTGCTATCTGTTCTGTACCTGTATGCTTATTTTTGCCTCCATGAACCATGACATCATCAACCCAACCCGGAGTAAAGATTGCCTCAGAAGCCCGTACCAGAGTAGCATTCATTTGATGACCCTCTTGGTCCATCGCAGGCCCAAAAGTATGTAGATGAGTATGACCATCCTTATCACCTTGAGAAGATAGAATAGATAGGGATTGAGAGGACGTGACACTCTGAATATCAAACTTTATCCCAACGTCTTTTGAAACCTGTACAACACTGCAGACTTCTGTTTCATTTGACCCCATAGCCCTTTCAAGTTTCAACATTCAAATTCGTGACACATCCTTCACCACGTAATGATATGGAAGACACGTTGGGCTCATTAATGACGTTGGCAACAGCTGGATCTTTATTCCCAAGTAACGTGACATATTCTTCCTTATTGGCATCTTCCTTCAAATCCGCAATAACTACCTGTAACCGCTCCTCAGAAACTTGTAACCGTTCCCTCTGTTGTGCAACACCCAGCGGAGAAAATTCCATTACAGTCTTCGAATCAGCCCCTGTATTACATTCTGCCTCTGCAATCGATTCAGGAACCGGCTTTAATGCTAGAACCCCCTGCTGCATAGATGAAGAACTCGCATCTAAAAAGCTTGAGACACGGCTTTGAGTATCTTTCTTCTCAAAACCTTTGACATCCATAACTGATTTCCTAGATGGATTGACAAGTGCAGCCCTTATCCAGTGACCAAATTGTTGATCTCCAACTTTCAAAGAACCCTTACTACTAAGCTAGATGGTGCAGTCTTTGTCATCATGAGAAACCATTCCACACCAGTAACAGATATTGGGGAGCCTTTCATACTTGAAGGAGATAAAACGATCATCATTGGAGCCCAGTGAAATTATTCTGCCACGGCACAAAGGTCTAGTTATATCAATAAGCACTCGGATCCGCATAAAATTCCCACCAACCATGTCTGAGAGACCAACTGATTTATTAACAGTCCCTAATGATTCACCAATTTCCAGAGCAACTTCAGGAGTCAAACAACGAAGAGGGAGATTATGGATTTGAACCCAGGAAGAAGACTTCGAAAAATCCACTTTGTCCATAGGCAAAATCCCATCATATCTTTGCAGAACAACCAAATGTCTATCAAAAGACCATGGCTCTCCCATTAAGACCTTTTCTAAATCAGATTCAAGTTCGAAGGTGAAGAGTAGATGATTGTTACCCACATCACGTATGCAAAAATCACTACTCGTACGTACGTCATAATGGTCTAAATGTTTTAGCCACTGCATCAACACTAACATTCCTCTTTGTAAGAAATTTGGCCGCAAGAACAAACTCCACCCTCTTCTTATTTTTTACCAATGCCAATTTCTTCCCCTCCTTATCAGACAAGGAGAGTTTTTTCCAACTTATAGTAAGATCATCCATAGTACCCCACGAATAAGAGAGTAAATAATTAAGCAAACCCAAAAGATAAAAATTGACTAAAGGAAACTGACTAAAAACTAGAAAGAAAACCAGCCATCTTCACGAAAAAGGAAGGAAACAGACTACTACAGCATAGGGAGTTAGGGGAGAGTAACTGCCAGGGCTGAGAACTTTTCAAGTGACAAAAGTTTTATTTAAACAAGAATGAAGAAGAAGCTGAAGGAATATTGGGAGTTTGGAGTTTGTGGGAGAAGGAAGAAAGAAACAAATGAAAGGAGAAGTTATTTCTAAGAAGTTATAGTTGGTTTCTGCATGGGTCTTTTTTTCTTCTTTTTTCTTTTTAATGCGACGTTGTTGGTTTTTTATGGAAGGAATTTTTTTTTTTTTTTTTTTTTAATGGAAGTTTTTTTTTGTTAGGATTGGAACTGTGGGCAGTTCATTAAAATCGCCAATCACAAGCCAAGGTAATTGTGAATAATTACTGAGAGATTTCAGCAAAGACCATGATTCACAACGTCTAGATGTTTCCGGGTTACCATAAAAACCTGCCAGATGCGACCACCCATCAACACCTCTATCAACAAAAGCATCAATGTGGGAAGATGAGTAATTCTGAATGTGAACTGTAACCTCCTTTCGCCAAAGTAAAGCTAGTCCACCACTAGATCCATCACTAGGCACAAACAAACCATTTTTAAACTCACATTAATCACGAACATATTCCATCCAGCCTGTATCAGATTTAGTTTCCATTAGGAAAACTAAATTGGGAACTTGTGCCTCGATAATCTTTTTCAAGGCATTAATTGTCTGTTGGTTCCCAAGCCCCCAGCAGTTCCAACTTAAAAGACTCATTGGACTCGACGGGGCTGATCAACAGCCTCTGCCGATCCCAAATGTTAAGCCAAGATGTCACTTTGTTCATCAGGTCCATTCTCCAATTTAAGTTTCTTTTCTGTCTCAATATCCTCAACCATAGCCTCATATGTTCCAGAAATATTACGTTTTATACCTGAACCGGTGAGACTAGTAGGCTGCAATTTATTCACACCAACTCTATTGCTTAATCTAGTCCATCTACCTTTTTTGAGTCCACCCTTGCTTACACGTTCCAACTTGACTTGAGCAGCAAGAAATGCTATCTGTTCTGTACCTGTATGCTTATTTTTGCCTCCGTGAACCATGACATCATCAACCCAACCCGGAGTAAAGATTGCCTCAGAAGCCCGTACCAGAGTAGCATTCATTTGATGACCCTCTTGGTCCATCGCAGGCCCAAAAGTATGTAGATGAGTATGACCATCCTTATCACCTTGAGAAGATAGAATAGATAGGGATTGAGAGGACGTGACACTCTAAATATCAAACTTTATCCCAACGTCTTTTGAAACCTGTACAACACTGCAGACTTCTGTTTCATTTGACCCCATAGCCCTTTCAACATTCAAATTCGTGACACATCCTTCACCACGTAATGATATGGAAGACACGTTGGGCTCATTAATGACGTTGGCAACAGCTGGATCTTTATTCCCAAGTAACGTGACATATTCTTCCTTATTGGCATCTTCCTTCAAATCCGCAATAACTACCTGTAACCGCTCCTCAGAAACTTGTAACCGTTCCCTCTGTTGTGCAACACCCAGCGGAGAAAATTCCATTACAGTCTTCGAATCAGCCCCTGTATTACATTCTGCCTCTGCAATCGATTCAGGAACCGGCTTTAATGCTAGAACCCCCTGCTGCATTGATGAAGAACTCGCATCTAAAAAGCTTGAGACACGGCTTTGAGTATCTTTCTTCTCAAAACCTTTGACATCCATAACTGATTTCCTAGATGGATTGACAAGTGCAGCCCTTATCCAGTGACCAAATTGTTGATCTTCAACTTTCAAAGAACCCTTACTACTAAGCTAGATGGTGTAGTCTTTGTCATCATGAGAAACCATTCCACACCAGTAACAGATATTGGGGAGCCTTTCATACTTGAAGGAGATAAAACGATCATCATTGGAGCCCAGTGAAATTATTCTGCCACGGCACAAAGGTCTAGTTATATCAATAAGCACTCGGATCCGCATAAAATTCCCACCAACCATGTCTGAGAGACCAACTGATTTATTAACAGTCCCCAATGATTCACCAATTTCCAGAGCAACTTCAGGAGTCAAACAACGAAGAGGGAGATTATGGATTTGAACCTAGAAAGAAGACTTCGAAAAATCCACTTTGTCCATAGGCAAAATCCCATCATATCTTTGCAGAACAACCAAATGTCTATCAAAAGACCATGGCTCTCCCATTAAGACCTTTTCTAAATCAGATTCAAGTTCGAAGGTGAAGAGTAGATGATTGTTACCCACATCACGTATGCAAAAATCACTACTCGTACGTACGCCATAATGGTCTAAATGTTTTAGCCACTGCATCAACACTAACATTCCTCTTTGTAAGAAATTTGGCCGCAAGAACAAACTCCACCCTCTTCTTATTTTTTACCAATGCCAATTTCTTCCCCTCCTTATCAGACAAGGAGAGTTTTTTCCAACTTATAGTAAGATCATCCATAGTACCCCACGAATAAGAGAGTAAATAATTAAGCAAACCCAAAAGATAAAAATTGACTAAAGGAAACTGACTAAAAACTAGAAAGAAAACCAGCCATCTTCACGAAAAAGGAAGGAAACAGACTACTACAGCATAGGGAGTTAGGGGAGAGTAACTGCCAGGGCTGAGAACTTTTCAAGTGACAAAAGTTTTATTTAAACAAGAATGAAGAAGAAGCTGAAGGAATATTGGGAGTTTGGAGTTTGTGGGAGAAGGAAGAAAGAAACAAATGAAAGGAGAAGTTATTTCTAAGAAGTTATAGTTGGTTTCTGCATGGGTCTTTTTTTCTTCTTTTTTCTTTTTAATGCGACGTTGTTGGTTTTTTATGGAAGGATTTTTTTTTTTTTTTTAATGGAAGTTTTATTTGTTAGGATTGGAACTGTGGGCAGTTTTTTTTTTTTTTTTTTTTTTCTCGTTGGATAGGTTTTTTTTTTTTTTTATGGATTTACATTTTTGACCTTGTTTCTTATATTTTAGAAATAAGGATAAGTTAATTAAATTATGGGTATTTTTGAAAGTCAAAAAGGAAATAATTAACTTTTTAAATCCTCTTATAAAAAAAATAATAAAAAATTTGAATCCTCTTACTATATAAAGTTGATGAAAATAGTAATTGTTCTTTTTAATGACATTATGACAAGTGATAAAAGTGCAATAATGAGTTGGGTGAACAATGTATCATATAAAATACACTGTGTAGCTTATATATGCTAGTGTCTATTGAGTCGTCATGTTGTATATGGTCCGTATGGATGATGTTGAACAAACAAGATATCATACTAAATTGTATTAACAATAATACTAATAATAATAATAATAAATTAACTGCATTCATAAGATGTGTTTAATTAACATACAGCGTTACAGTTCAAATCTATTCGTCTTCATTATTTTACACGTTCATACAAAGGTAAGCAATATAAAAGATTGTCTAGTCGCACCTGATTGTCCATTGCTAATAATTATTTTATACACGCCAAATTTATACAGTGGTGCCGGATTCAATCGCCGGACTCGCAGGTTCGTGGGACACCTCCTTGTAAAGTAGACGTTGACGTGGCTTAAACCGAAAGAAGGTAGATCGGGCTATATCAATAAATAGGTACCACTTCAGCACCCCGTATATGATTGGCGCAATAGCAAATAAACCAATGACAACAAAGATCACAGGCAATTCCTTCCCATTATGATTCGCCAACATAAAGGATATAAAAAATGCAACCATCATGGCAGCAATCGAGATGCAAAGTGACGCGATTCCAATCAACAACCTAAGAGGTAACCATAAAACAAAGTCGTTGTAGGAATAACGTGAGGTAAGGATGGATAAGAACATTACTAAGGATGTTGAAGAGGAGAATAATGATATCGCGCTTGCAACCGAAAAGGCAAGATAATGTTTAGAACTACGGTCTAATCCATCAGCTATTAGGCCACTATACATTGTAGAGCCAATTAATGTAGCAACCACCATAGAATAATTAGCTGTGTCTATCATCCACTTCTCTCCCTTCGTCCTTAACTCCTCATGTGTCCTCGCAAATACAACATACGGTGTGTCCTCGTTTCCATTTTTCATTTCTTTGAACACAGGTCGTACAATCTTTTCCACCTCCTTCCATTACAAATCATAGAAAAAATATCACGTGAGAGACTCGTTAGTCCAAAAACGCTAAAAATTTTAGGAAGAAATTAAATATATGTGGAAATAGGAATATTGAACATTAAATCTATGAAATGGTTCAACACTTACTACTCAAAGCAAATGAATATGTACCTTGAACCATAACATTTCTCGTTGCATTTGAAGAGCTGCTCCTGATATAGCATTCAGCTTTTCTTTAGGTGCCAATTCTGCAGCTAAATGCAAAATGTTGCTTCCATCTTCTTCTATTCTATCTATTATTAGATCTCCAATGGAGCCTATCTCATTAAGTAAATAGAATATGCTTTCATGGCGCTTCTCAGCTGCAACATGAAATATGCTTTTCCCATTTTTTGTTTTCCATAATAGATCAAATTCAAAACGAATAAGCATGATCAAGCACTCAATGTTGCCTTCTTCTGCTGCATCAAACAGAACATTTGGAATCACTGATGAATTCACAACATCACCTCTGTATTCCTGGAGGCACTTTTTAAACAGTTCACTGGCTTGCTTCGAGTTTTCCTGTTTTAACTTCAACCCTGGAATTGAAAGTGAAAAAGAAAGTAGCCATACTTAACGAGAAATAAATATGTTAAAAAGAATCGAATTGTTCTTCTATGGAATAAGAGTAAATGTGCCACTGGTGTTGGGTCCCATTCTAATATTGTATGAAGTAAGAAAATCAATTAAGAAATTTAATCAATCTCTAGAAATGTTATCACTAAATTCACCAAGCCAAGATATCAGTTTCATACAAAAACATAGAGTTACGTGAAAAAACCATTTCTCCTTAAAGGAAAAGAAAGGGCGTAAAAACTTTAAATAAATCAAATACTATAAAAACATATCTTCTCAAGTTTTATATTTAACTTGAGATCAACAAAAAATACAATAATGTGTTCTCTCTAGGAAATAATAGGAACTCACTCTAGATACAACAACTTCCCTTGGTTGTATCACCCAATGAAGTTTTCCCTATAGAAAATCAAAAATTTATATTTTCTTATGTATGTCTTACGGTTAAAGAAAATCTCATTGTTTTCTTTACTCGCACATAGATTTTTTTTTTCTTCTCACACTAACACTGTAGTGACACATTTTCTTTTTCTCGATTCACAACATTCTTCAAAGCTCCACAAATTCTCCTTAATTTATGCACTGATGTGCATGAAATACCAATCGATCGGGGTACTTTTACCACACTAGCCGATTGATCGAGCTTCAGAATAAATAAATAAAATTCTCAGTTCTGTTACTGATGAAATTGCAATCCTAGAATTTGTGCACTAGGGTTCTAAGATGACTTAAATACTGTGCAGCTAGGGTTTTGTACGAAGCTATTTCTAGTTCATCGTTGTAGCATGTTGTTGTGAAGAACTTTGCACCAACCACTACTGCAATCCAGATGTTGTTGTAGTACAGTTGCTTATTAATAGGAGTTCTTCGCAACTTAAAGTTTCCTATGTCAATAGGAGGTAACTAAAAAAGTCTACCATTAAAAAATGTCAATCGAGTTGGAGCTGAGCTAAGATTAGTGTATTCTACTATATATAAATATTTGGGATTGAGTTAGATCGTTTGTACTTGTAACCTCGATTTTTTATTAGTAGATTGTTTAGGAATGGTGACCTAAATATCACCTGTTGGGGTATTTTTCCTGTGATGGTTTTCCTCGTCATGGCCATATAACCATATCAATTTTTTTTTGTTTTTTTTTGCTGCATTATACTCTATATTGGTGATTTGGTTGTGCATTTAATTAGAGTTTACATGTAATTGAATTAGCTAATTAAATATGGTAATTGATTAATTCAACTGGAGTCAACTTCCCAACACATATGTCATACCATATGATTAACGAATATATGCAAGATTTAAGAATTCCTGTCAAAATAACTCATAAAAAAATTAATTAAAAAAAAAAAAAAAAAACTCACATGGTCGAGTTTCACTAACAAATGCAGAAGGATTGCGAGCTAACACATGCAACACAGTCTCTCCAGCTTCAGCAAGATTATTGTTGGCTGTCAGCATTTCCTTGGCTATTCCTGCATTATTTTATACCAAAAAGAAAAATTCCAAGCAAAAATATTCATGTACGGAATTCTTTTTCTTCTCCGTGTTTTGAAGTATACCAGTATTTAGTTATGATTTATTGATATATTGATATAGTAAAAAATATTGAGAAGGAACATGTTGATATTTCTTTCAGGAAAGATAATATAAACTAGGCAAAGCATGACATAATCATATGAAAAAGACAAGCAACAGTTTCTTTATATATATATATATACATACACTTTACTATTAATATTTACATTATAAACAGAACAAATGTGTACAATTTACATGAATAATAAATGTAAACAAATAATTGTTCATATTTAAAAAGAGAGATATTACGTTTACAACATTTTTACAACAAATCACAAGTAATTAGTTATTATTAGTTCAAATTTGAAACTAACACTAAGATTACTTTTTTGCCCTAACAACAACAACCAGTAACAACCTGCCACTTAGGATTTGTTGTAAAAATGTTGTAAACATATCATTTCTCATTTAAAAATTATCATTTTATTTGACACTATAAACCTATATACATATTTGACATCACAATAATACAATTTATTCGATACTGCAATTTCAAGCCAAGAAAAATAAATAAATAAAAAATATGGCATATATAGTAAAGTTCAACAAAGCTTAGAATTTAAGCTATGAGCTGAAAATACCGGTCAATATATAATTCCATACCAAAGTCTCCAGTCCGTCAATACTTTGATACCACATTTAGACAATGAGTGAAAATGGATAACTTTTCCTCATTTAGAAATTAAATGAATGGCTTAGATTGTGTTAATTTAACAATACCATTTTTCAATGTTTAAACCATGATTAATGTTTTGAACTTCACATTCTAGAATGACAAAATCAAACCGTTATAACCCCCCTCAAAAAAACAAAACAAAACAAAATAATAGGACAATAAACATTATAATTATTTATGCTTACCGTATAAGTTACCCTCGACACAAGTGATAAATAGTTTAGCTTGTTCATTTTTATCCCACGCCTGAACTTTTGGTCTAATCTGATCATAAAGATACTTCACCATTTTACTGTGTCCTAACGAAGCAGCCATAAAGAGTGGTTTCACTTTGTCTATGTTTGCCAAGCTACTATTTCCCTCCAGCATTGCCTTGGCAATATTCACATTTCCAGTTGCAGCAGCGTAGGTCAAAACAGTGTTATTAACACTGTTTTCATCTGTTAGGTCTTTGTCCTTATATTCTTTCACTAAATTCTTCACAAAGTCTTCCTGGTTTGCTGCAGCAGCAATATGAAGAGTGGTTTCTCTGTTATTTGTAATAATTCTTTGAATATTTTCCATGTTCTTAACAGATTTCCAGTCACCATTCAGCACAGCCAGATAAAGCTTCCTACGCTCTGCACTGCTTGCTTCATCTGTAAGAGGAAATTCTCCTGACTAATTAGTATAAATCATAGTGCAAATATTTTATAAATAGAAAAATATTTTTTTCATACTAGTTCACATTTACTATTTTACACACATATCTACAATTGATATTAAAAATATCCATATTTTAACACATAAAAGTAGATATGAGAAAAAATATGTGAAATAGTTGGATCTGTGAAATAGTGGATGCACGATAATAAAAACCCATCATAAATTAAAATTTTTACTTCTTGTTTTAGTTTTCTATTTTGTGGAATGTTTATTGAACACACTCAATTACACACATGATACACACCCTTAGTTTTTTGAACTAAAATTGTGCATCAAGTTACAATTTTTGTGTAAAAAGTAGTGAGTATGTGTAAGTGAGTATATGAAATAGACGTTATTCGCTTTATTTTGTACTACAACAGCAACTACAATATTTTATGTTTGATTTTTTTTCCGTAACAAAATTTAGTATTTTATGCTAAAAACAAATTATGGAGAGTGGTTTCTTCTTTCTTTGTAATTATTCTTTGAATTTTTGTCTTGTACTTGATAGATTTCTAGTCACCATTCAATGCAACCAGATGAATCTTCCCAGGCTCTGTACAAGTAAAAATCATAGTACAAGTATAAGTATTTCATAGAATAAAAATCTTCTTTTTTATTCTTACTGTCCTATTTTATACTTCAATTACAATGTTTAGTTTTTTATTTATTTTTTCCTATTATAAACTATAGTTATTTTATAAACAAATAAAATTATGTTTGACAAACTATAATCGGTGGAATATAAGTGGAACATTTATAATGGGACATAATTGTTTTTTACTGTATTGATATTATATTTTGAATGAAAAATTGATTTTAATTTGAGAATGAATTCTGATTGCTGACTATAGTGATATCTTAGTCAGGCGTATTCATTTCGTTAAGAGGTAAGAACTAAGAAGAACTCATGGAAACCCTACTAGATAAGAATGTAAATTATTTACCATCTTTTGAAAAGACATTATTTCCTGCCATTGCAACCTATCAGTTAGCTTTTGTGTACCTGAAAAGAAAGATTTCAGTATTAAATATAAATTGTGTGATGCATGACGAAATTTATGTGAAAGTTCTTTACATAAGCCAAATTAACACAAAGTTTAATAAAAATACAAAAAGTACAAAGTTTTTATTGTGAAATCAATGGATGGATTTAAGCTTTATTAATATGTTGATTTGAAATGATTAGGTATAAGATGTTATTCAAATTCATAGTATAGGTTTTTGTGTTATGTCATGTATTGTTAAATTTCATATAAAGCGTTATATACCAGCAATTGTTCTTCATTAAATTTCTTGATTTTAAATTCTCAAGTCCAAATATAATTTGTGATTTTCCATTTCGTTAATAGTTAGTTTTTGTAGGTCCTCACTCTAAGGTTTATTTTCTTAATAGAAAGAGTTCCTCAACTTGTATGATTCTGTTAGAGATCACAGAAAGTGCATGGTGCAATTGTTGAAAGACAAAAGTAGTGAGTGGTTTTAGATACTACTGTCAATTAGGAAATTGGATTCTTTATCATTTTTATTGGATTACTAGAGAGCCTGCCATTTAATGGTGGTATGAATTGGGTGTGAGCATGGCTTTTAATGAGAGTTCTAAACTTGCCACAAAAATTGTAGGTTTTGCTGATCTGGACTGAAATTCATAATTTACAAGTTAGGCTTAGGGTTGAGGTGTGCTTGAGACAGATTGAAAGTGTTAGTATCTTAGTATTCACAAGCATGTTTATCAAATTGTGGTTTGACACTCCTGGTGTAGTCACATTGGTTCTAGCATCTTCTTGCAGTTCTTGGCCAGTCTATTGTGTTTATATGCTTCCCTGGAGAGTTTTTCTTTTCTTTTGTTTTATTTAAATTTAATGTGTTTTTACAATATTTTCTTTCATTTCATTTTAGGATGTGTGTGTATCCTAAAACACATGGCACTGCACATGACTCCACATGCATGAGATTTTTGGATCATGTTTAAGATCTCGAGAAATGGCATATGTTATCTGTACTTTTGTTTGTGCCTTAATGGCTTCAGCAGGAGGAAGTACACCCTGTTACGGGTGCATGCTTCCTCCCTCTCACAAGTTGATGGGACCCATTAGTTGTGGGTCCCACCAGCTGTGAAAGGAGAGAAATATACACTCGTAACAGGGTGTATTTTCTCCTTCGGCAGGGTAACTTTCTACAGAATTGTATGGGAGAAAAGGAAGTTGATTATCTAATAGCCATTAGTGACGTGGTTCGACTTTCCTTTTGTTTCTTATCCTCTACCCACCCCCCCCCCCCCCCCCCCTTGGTTCCTTATTATACTTAAGGTGGCATGGTGTAACTTTGTTGATTGTTATTCATAAAATAAAAAAAGAGCCGAATTAGCACGACAAGCATAAAAGAGATAATTCTAATTTATCGAAAAGGACAAACCCTATAATTATAAAATGGTTTCTACTTTTCCCAATCAGAATTTTAATCTTTTCTTAATTTGGTGTAAGACTCTCGAGCCTTTTTGGTTGAATAATATTCTTTTGAGAAGTATATGCCAAACAGCATTGTTTGAAAGTTAATTGAAGAATTTGACCCTTTAAAACTCATCTCTTCAAAGTTCAACATGAAACTCATATCTTGAAGAGACGAGTTTCATATGAATCGGTTGATCTTGTTGATTTTGATGTGATGTATTTTTTATTAAAAAAATGGTCCACCTGGATCACATCTCATTACAAGATCCACTTATTAATGAGAAAAAAGTACTAACAAATCTACAGAGAAATATCATCCCATATTTTTTTAGAATAGTATTGGCATTTCAGGGTTTGTGTTTAATTATTAAGTTTGAGTCTTAAGAAGAATAATAGATTAACATACACAATTTTTTTTTCATGACATATGAGGTGGTAAATTGTAAATAAGAGAAAATTAAGTAGCGTTAGTGATATATTCACATGAAATTCACAACCTGTCCACTTTCGTAGGATGTACAAAAAGTTGTGAAAAAATATTTTATATATATAGTGAAAGCTCAATACTATAAATGTTAGAGCTAATTAAGACCTCCAAATTTTAAATTATGGCTTGATTAGTTTTAATCTACTCAAAGCAATGCAAAATAAGAGAGATAAACAACCTAATCAATCAAGGCTACCAACAAGTGATTGGATAAACATAACAAACAATTAAGTAAAAGCACAAGTAGTAAGGGAAGAAGAGAGCAAACACAAGATAATAAGCGATGTGTTATTGTCTTATTGAAGAAGAAAACCAGAGAAGTCAATGGAAAAACCTTTCCGTGACCCTACAAGCCGAAATGATCTACTAGCAAACTAGTTGGAGTACATGAATAAAAAGAGACCCTCCAAGCCTAATGTACCTATTAGGTTCTATACTTGTATAGTTTTATTGGAAAACATGTGAACACAAGCTTGTCTAAATATAGCTCATGGAGTTTATAGAATTGATTAGACAACACTCAAGATGCTAGTAGTCAATGTGCAAGAATATGAAAGTTGTTGATTCAAAAACTAAAATTTCATCTATTTCGACCGATCAAAACTTAAGTTCGACCGATTGAAAGTCTAATTTGCAAAATTTATTTTGTAGCCCATTAGTCTGTTAGATATTTAGGGTTTTAGACTTACTTTACTAAGTATATAAAGAAAACCCTAAGGCATGTTTTAAAAGACTTTAGAGCTACTCATTTGAGATGTAAAAGGTTTGGTGTCTTCTTTTTTATAAGTCACTACGCATAATCAATCTACATACAATTTGAACAAGTAGATCTAAAGTTGCTGCAAACCAGTCATCAAACATGCTGGATCTAAACCTTCAAATGTGATCTTAGAGTTGTAGACTAGAGGTCTATGTTGGAAAAAAACTTCAAGGGTGGTCTTGGAGTTGTGATTGGAGGTTCATGTTTGGAACACATCTATATCAGAGACTTTTGGGATTCAAAGCTTAATTCAGTAATTGTTATTAGATTTATAACAATTAGGGTTATTCTAATTGTAAATCTCTATCTAATAGTGGATTTTTTCAACTTAGGATTGGTCCCCACAAGTTTTTCCTACGGAACAAGTTGTTTCATAAGGTATCTTGTGTCATTTAGTTTTCCTTTGTACATGATATGCTTGATTATTTGTCTAAACTAGGGCTTGCATAATTGACCTAATTAATAACTTGAACTTAAAACTAATTAAACTTTTTCTGTCTCAAGGGTCTAAACCTAACACTACCTCCTGTACTTGAGCCCTCCAAGCTTTAGCTATAAACAGACTTCACCAAATCTTGTCTTTGATAACTTCTCGGATCCTGAAAATATCACCAATTGCTCCTACTAAAATTTGGCATGAACTCGATGCTTCTCAATTGCTCCAAATCAACTCTCTACACTCAAAATGGGTGTTGATTGTGTTTGGGCTAAGTTTTGCAAGATAATTTTGTAATTGAACATCATTATCAATTAGATAATTTCAATGCTTCAATAATTCTTAATTACAAGAAGTAAATCATTAGGTTAGTGAGCATGCAGTAGAATTACTTATTCTTAGACCAGCTTTGCATCCTTGAGCATATGAATCTTTTTAGAATTGGTAATATTTGTTTGTTGGTAAAAAGGTATTATCTGTAGGACTTCAAATCATGAAAAATTATTGTTGAAAGTGGTAATTCACAACATATACTAATTTGACATTTGGACCTAAAATAATTATTAAACTAATAAGGACCCAAAAAAATATTTAATTGCCTACCAATTTGCTTTTAAAGTTATTGTATTTTTGCTTACTAAATTTTCACTATAACTATGAAACGAAGAATTTCAATAATTAATTTTGTCAAAATATAATTCATAATAAAATAGACTTTGTATTCTCACAAAGTCTTTGATTTTATATATTAAAAGATACATTACAACCAAATTTAGTACAATGTCAATTATAAAATTATTTTTACTTTTTATAAGAACATTAAGTTCTCTTTTGGTGGATCATATATGATTGAGTTGAAATGTATTTTAGTTTCCCTTTTGATAGATCATATATGGTTGAATTGAAATGTACTAGAAAAACAAGTTTATATATATATATATCTAGTATTTTGTTTATGTTTTATTAATACTAAAAACATATTAGTACATTTCTGTAAAGTGGTGATTTTCAATTCTTGTTTGTTGGCATTAATTCCATGTAAAATTTTATTGTAATTCATTCAATCATTTACCTGTATTTTTGTGGGATTAAATGTAATGGGTATAGTGTTCAATTTTGTGAAAAACTGTGAAGAAAAGGGGATTTCATGTCTAGCTCATGACTACTCTGACCCATGAAAGGCCATGTGAGGAGCATGTTAGATTCTAAATATTTAGGATTAAATGTTTAGATTTCTAAATTTATGTATGTTGGCAAACCAAGATCAAAACATGTCTAGATTAGGTGTTGGACATTGCTCATGTTGGTACAAGTCAAAATTCAAGAACATGTAAGCTGCAGAAAGAAGGGTTCAATTTCTATAAAGCTCGTCCAATCGAAAATAGCAAACAGCAAATTTAAAATTAGGCCCAAAGCCCGTCAAAACGTTTAGGGTTTGAGTGAAACCCTACTACGTATAAAAGGAAAACCCTAACTATGTTTTACAGGTCCTTGGATGTCTTATGAATTACTCCTGTGAGATTCAAAAGATTTATGTACCTTCTAACTCAACAAGCATCTGCTAGAACAAGAGATCTACAATCAAGAACTGGTTGAAACAAGTTACTGCATAAAGATCTCCTAATGATGATGATTTGAAACCTTTAAGTGGGATCTCAGTCACAAATGTGGGAGTTTGTGTTCAGCAAATTCAAGATAGAAAAGTCCATGGAGTCGGAGCTCCACGTGGTCATGTTAGTAAGTTCTACAAGAGGTAACATTAGATTTAGGGTTTAAATCTATTGTAATCTTCCATTCTATCATAGTGGATTTATTTATCTTAAGGATAGTTAGGTTAAATTCTCCCTAATTTTTTTACCTTGAAACAGTTGGTTTCATTGGTTTTCTTGAGTCATCATACTACTGTATTCTTTAATTTTCCACACTAAGTAATATGTTTGCATGTGTTTAACCTAGATCTCATAATTAACCTAAATAACTACTTGGCTAATTCATTAGGTTAAACTAATATGGTTTTAAGTGGTCTAAACAAAACAAAAATGTGGTATCAAAGTGGATTGTGCTCAAAAGAAAAAAAATAACAAAAGAAAAAGAAAAGGAAAAAGAAACAAAATGCCTTTACATAATTGCAAGCATGTTTTCTATGAGATGTGAGAGTTATATTATTTAACTCTTTAGGTGATAGTCACTTTTAAACCAATGTTATTGATGATATAGAAAATTTGTTTAATTACTATCTACATATCTCATTTTCTGTACTTTGTACACCTACTAGTTGCATAAACTACAAATCTTTGCTAAACTTAGTACATGTGAATATGTGTTTATCTAATATGGCCATCTGAGATTATTCATTGTGTGATGTTTAATACTTTTTCTTTCGGATTGGGTTTATTTTGAAAGAGAAAACTTGAGTGAAATATGTTTTTGAAAACTTTTGAAATCATTCATATACATTTCATTCCATGAAAAACTGATTTTCTGAGGTTTTTTTGCAAAATTTCAAGTTCATCAAAAAATTTTAAGTTTCAACTTATTTGATTGATCAAATCTGTTTCTCAATCTATCAAAAAAGTCTAGTTTTTGGGCCAAAAGTCTCTAACCTCTTTCGATTGCTATTTGATTCCTACTCGATCAGTCAAAATCTGTTTAACATCCCTTCGATCGCTGCTTGATTCCCCTCGACTGATCGAAATTCAAATATTTCGACTTCTTAAGGGATTGACAAATCAGTTTTGACTTTGTCTTCTTCTTTCTTCAATTCCTCTCAATCCCTTCTTAGAACATAAATTTTTTTTTTTGTCTTTTTTGGTTAAAATCTTCAAGGCTTTCCTTCTTCTACAACTGGTCTAACTCTTTTACCCTTCCTTTTGATTAAATCACGTTCATTTATGCATAATCATCCATTTTTACTAAAAATTTCGAACCTACGATTTTTAAGGTCTCAAATGATTTTCGATGTTTTGATCAAATTTGTTCAATGGGTTTTTGTTCATGCATCATATAAACATGATTCTTTGGTTTAATTTCAAAATTTTCATGATTTGTAAAAATTTTCAAAATTAGGGTTCATGTGTTCTTGAAAAATTGGGGGTTTTGTTCAATTGGTTGAAATTGACTAAAATTAACTCTTCTTGTTGATTGATTGATTGCTTATAACATGTTTCCTAACTGTTGTGATGATCAATTGGTCAATTGATGTGATTTTTGAAAAATTAGGGTTAATGTTCTTCAAAATTTGGGGATTTTACATAAAACTTGATTTTCTGGGTTAATTTTTCAAAATTATGGAAAATTGAATATCTCAATGCATTAGTTCATGAATCATGTGAGTCTATGCTTCATGTATCATGTAGATTTTCAAGATTGCATATATACATCTTGTATATCTCTCTAATGCTGTCTGCTCTTGGTTTTTGTGTTTTGTTTTCTTCTTGTTTTCAACTCCTTAGATCCTAGTAATGGCCCCTAAGAAGTCTAGAAACATTAAGACCAAAGCCAAAAGAGTTTCTGGGTCATCTTCTGACCAAGTTGTAGATTTTGATCAAACTAAGTTTCATACTCTTCAAAATTTCTAAAAATTTGATGCTCTAGTTAAGTATAGGTCTATTTAGGGTGAAAGACAAGTTAATCTAGATGTGTTATATTGCTCTGTGTGTAGAAATCTAGAATCTAGAGGTTGGTTGTCTCTTTGTCATGATCTAGTACCCCCCCCTCGTTGCTTTGATTAGAGAATTCTACTCAAATCTCTCTATTCTATCTGATTCAACTGGTGGTCACATTCTGATTTCTTGGATTTGAGATGAAGAGTTTAGGATAACTAAGAAAATAGTTTCTGAAGCTCTCAATGTTCCTCTTGTGTAAGTTTTGTCATGGATTGCCAAAGGGGGAAATTGTTAGGTTCTAAAAGTTTAGAACAATTGGCAAACCGTGAACACAAACTTGTCTAGATATAAATCCTAGAGTCTATATGTATTATTAGACAATATTCAAGGTGATACAAGTCAAGATTCAAGAATATACAAGCTGCAGAAAGAAGAGTTCAGAAACTGCTTGGTTCGACCAATCGAAACACGTATCTACAAAATTTTAAGTTCATCCCAACAACAGTTCAAGTCCATTAAGGATTAGGGTTTCAGATTTACTTCTTCTAGTATATAAAGGAAACCCTAAGTACGTTTTTGTGAGGCTTTTTAGAGATAAGAGTGTGCCTCTCTTTGTATCTAGGGTTTTGTACCCAAAAGCTCTCTCATATCTTCTATTAGTGTTATTCCTTAAAGAATATCAAGATCCAGTAGATCTGAAGTTACTGCATCAAGATCAACAACAGTTGAAGATCTAAACCTTCAAGGGTGGTCTTAGATTCACAAACAGGAGAGTTTGTGTTGCTAAACCTTTGAGTGAAGTCTCAAAGTCACAAGTGTGGGTGCTTGTGTTTCAAAGTCATAATAGAGAAGGAGTCCATAGATTCAGAACTTGCACGTGATCATGTCAGTAAGTTATAAATATGGTAGCAATAGGATGTTAGTGGTCTAAGTCTTATTGTAAATTTCGATTCTCTATAGTGGATTTGCTTTTTACCTTGAGGATAGTTAAGTTAAATCTTCCCTAGGTTTTTTACCAGTTTGGTTTTCCTAAGTGATCATATCATTGTTTTTTTTAATATTTCCGCTGCTTTACATATATGATTTATGTTTGTTTGACCTAAATCTGAATAATAAACCTAAGTATCCGCTTGGTTAATTAATTAGGTTAAACAATTTAGTTTACAGAAATCTAAAAACCTAACAATGTTCATAACAAAAGCTAAAGTATAATTACAATTTTTCTTGAATTATTTCCCTATGGTAGTGGAGGTGGAAGAGTGATGGAAGAGAAAGAGAGAGGAGTGAGAAATGTATACATATTTTTGGGTTTAGAGATAAGTATGAAATGTTATAAATGAGGGATAATAAACAAGATCCTAATCAGAATATTAGCATTAATGAGTAGCTTTTTTTTACCGTTGGATCAACTTAAATCCAATAGTTAAAAAAGTTGTAACTCTTTGAGTTACACCAAATGTAACTTGAACCCATTTCATATAAATATATATATATATATATATATATATATATATATATATATACACATATATATATCTTTTAACCGCATGCATATGCATGATATATAATTACAAATAAGCATAACTAAATGCGTATTAAAATTTGACAAAGTTTATATAGTAAAAAGTTAGATTTGCAGGTGAAATTTAGTACAATATTAATAATAAATAGTTTTTAGTTTTTAAAAGAACATGGACTTCCATTTTGATAGATACATATTGCATATGATTTTATGTTTGAACTTGATTAACAAACGTATATTGAAAATAGGATGTTTGCGTGCGAAATAGGAAAAACATCGAGATAATATATGACAGAACCGTACTGTTTTCGTCAAACAAAATAAGAAAGAAGAATGACATCAGGAGAAACAAAAGAGTGAGAATGCATGCATAGATATGTTATATTTACCTGAAGAAAATAGTTCATCAAGTGGATTCAGGAGCTTCCCTCAGTATAGGACCACCGAATGTTGTTAGTATGTACTTGAAGGCAATTTTTCCTCTACACTAGAAGTGTGGACTGTGGAATTGATTATTGGAGAGAAGAAAAGTTTGACAATCAATGATGATTCCAATGCCCTGGTCGTGCTTATAAGTCTTAGTCAAGCAATGTTAAAAGGCGAAAAGAGTTATTAAAAATTATAAAAGTATTCCAAAAGCTGGATTGAATAAGACGTACACTTGTAATTGATATTGGCAACTTCTTTGTAGCTCATTTCTAGACACTTCGTGCAATTACGTTTAATGTAATCCGATTAAATTTAATTAAGGAATTTAACATATACACCAGAAATAGTGTACCTAAATTTTACTATATTTTTTGTTCAATTCTGGTTACCAGTAACGATATCTCATATGGAAATAACTAAAGAAACAACAACTTTTATTACATAGCTTTTACAAATTAATATGATAATAAACAATATTGGAGCTAAGATTTTAGTTCAGAGAGACAAAATTAATCTAAATATTATTAATCAATACTAATAATAAAATAGATAAGCATTTATATATAATAAAGTAATTGTCATACAAAATCTAATATGAATGTAAATTTTAATTCATTTAAACATATAATTTAATCTAAATATATAGAATTTAAATATGTAAATTTGATTCTTTAAAATAAATTAATATAAAAGTGTTAATAATATAGTAATATACCAATAAAGTTGTATTCTTAATCTTACGGTCTTGAATGTTCTTAAAAAATTATGCGGAATTCGCCATTTCTTTTTTTATTCTTTTAAGCACTTAAAATTTGGGTCTATAGCCAAAATTGAGAGTTTAAAAGTGTGAAAAACCTAAGAAAAAAAAAAGATTAGTGGAGGCTAGCTAAGGTTTTAGTGTGATATAAAAGGACATAAATAGTTTTTTCCTTTATTTTGATTAATATAAAGAACAAATTTCCGTGAGAGTTTTGAGAAAGGCACTCAGTAACAAAAACTCCTTGAGAAAGGCCAATGTTTGAGAACATGTGGCAAGCAAAAAAAAAATGTGGGTTTTAAGTGGGTTTCACAAAACTTTGTTTAGTTGAGAAAAAGACAAAATAGGATTACGAACCTATGGATGTAAAAGACAAGTTTTTTACTCAAAATAGGGGGACGTTTACATGTGTCAGTTCTTTAGAAATGCCTTTTGCTTTGGAAATGCCTTTTACTTTTACAGCGTTTTAGTTTTTAGTGGTGTGAGAGATAAATTTTTTTGAGAAAATCATTATTTTAGAGATGAGAAAATTTGTAAATACAACTTTTGTGTTACAAGTTTTGTAACAAATCTGTAGGTGATAGTTTCAAATGGGCCTTTTTTTTTTTATCATTTAAAATAATATTTTTAATTAGTGTTTTACATCATAATTTTTTAAAAAGAAAATTAAATTATTCTTACTTTTTAATATGACTATTATTATTTTTTGGTTTTTGATTTTAGAAAAATGCTAAAGGTATAACAAATTTTACAACAAAAAACTTATAAATTAATGTAGCAAAAAATATGACAGGTGACACTTTAAGAAAATAATAAACAAATATTCGAATGAAGGATGTTAGAGATCAATACTCTAAATTTTACAATATAGCACTTACAAAATTGTATCACCAATCACAAAAAATAATTCAAATATGCATTTATTAGATTATTGAAGTCTACCAATAATATTCATTATCACATCAGTTTACAAAGGCTATGTAGTAAAATTTATGGTATTTCTAGCATTTTACTATATGAAGTATTTATTATGATTGATGACACATTTATTTGTAAGACATATGTATTAAAATTTGTATTTTATCTAGTATTACTCAATTTTTTGGAGCATATTAAAAGTGGAAGAAAACTGTGAAACTAATAAATTTTTTTATATCTCCAATATATATATAATATCAATTTTTGCCCCATCTTTGGGGCCTTCCTCTAATAGGGGCCCTAGGTGGTAGGGCATGCCTTGCATTAAAGTTGAGGCAAAAATTGTAATGCTAGAAGAATTCTTTAAAGATATTGTTAGTGAAAAATAATATAGTATAATGAACCATTTACTATAAAAAAAATAGTTTAGAAAAATAACTTTAGAGGGTCATAATCTCTTGGCAAGTCATTTGCTACACTCCTTTTGTCCAATCCTGGTCTACATTTGTGATTCATCAAATTGAAAACTATTTTCTAAAAAACATTTCTCTTTACCAGTTGTGTTTTATTTTATTTTTTATTTTAATATTTAATATTTTTTAAATGACATCATAATTTTTTTTAGAAAATGACAAATTATAATTGACTGGGTATAAAATAGTACACAAAAAGTAATATATAAGATTTGTTGTAATGTAACGACTTTATTAGTTAATTTTTATAGTCTTGCATTATTTTTATTTTTATTTATTTATGTTTTTGGATAAACTATAGTTTTGCATCTCTCTGTATAAAAGACGCCATCCTTTCTTTTTCTTTTTCTTTTTTCTTTTTTTTTTTGAGATTAAAGATGCCATCCTTTTTGTAAAGAGCAACGCGTGAATGGAATGCCTATCAAAATTCAAAAGTAACCAAATCATCGTGAGTCGTGACCCAACTAGGTAACAATTGCATGCGTGGACAGCGAAAAGACCAATGACTAACAACGTAGTTGCTTGTATGAGCTGGATGGAGATCACAGATTCTTTCCCACTGCGGTAAGGGATTGGACCAGACAAAGATTCATCAATTGGCAGGGGCAGTGGCCGACAAGTAGTTCTTTTTTCTTATTACTTTTTGCTTTCTTTTATATATATATATATATATATATATATATCTCTCTAAAATAATTACTCTATATTTTCTATTTTTAGACTACATATATATATACACAATTAGCAGGGGCAGTGGCCGACAAGTAGTTCTTTTTTCTTATTACTTTTTTAAAGTAATAAGAAAAAAGAACTACTTGTCGGCCACTGCCCCTGCTAATTGTGTATATATATATATAGTCTAAAAATAGAAAATATAGAGTAATTATTTTAGAGAGAAATATAGAGTTTAAATTTGAAGTTGTAATTTTCAAAAGATATACGTACTTAATTCTCTCTCTCTCTCTTGTGGAGAATCACTCTCTTAACAATTATGTTAGCCTACAAAGATCATATAAAAATAGAAACAGTCAATATAAGTTTCTATCTTTTATCTCAAAAAGATAGAAATAGTAAACTACTAAACTAAACCAGAACTATGCTCCTTCTAAAACCAAAATAAAAAATAAAAAACCTTGTAGCTAATAAGTGCTTGAAATTTATGGTGCGTTCATATATTGTAGGCATTAACCATTTCAAGAAGTACTGTCAACTCGTGCATTGAAAATTTAACATAATTGGATGAAAAATACAACATGTGAGAAGCAATTGATTCAATTTAAAAATATATACATTTAAAAGTAAAATTTATTTGAATTTATTAACAGAATTTTAAAAATTTCTCTGAGGACAAGGTCTTTTTATTTCAAATTAAAGGACAATGGGTCAATTTGATTCCAACCCAAAGTCAGTTCGTCTTTTGTACTTTTCCCTTTTTTTCTTTATTCTCAAAGCTTTAAAAAAAACTTGAGTATGGAATTGATTGCTAGAGACAATATCACAACATAATGGATAAGGGGCAATTTTGGAAAAGCCACAGGCCTTGGCCCCCCGGTCCCCCACCTCCCTCCGCTAACATTGTCACTTAGAATTTGTAGTAAAAATAGTATTAACGTAACTTTGAGAAATACTTAATCCAACTTATGTATTAATTTTAACCCCAACTTTTAAATAATTAGTTAATAAATTTTTAGCCTAACCTACCAATTAATTCCAAATACTTGTGATTAGCCAATTGAATTAAGCAAGGATGATAAACATTGCATGGATAGGCATATTAAAGCATGTAAATAGGCAACCACAGAAAACCAAACACAAAATAATACATTGATGTGTTATTGAAGAGAAAAACTTACAAAATTAACAAAAAAACTTCCCTATGGCTTAGACCACTGAAACCAATTCACTAAGTAGATAATTGCGGCACAAATCACTCACAAAACCCTCCAATTAGTAATGCAGCAAACTTAGACTCAAGCTTTTTCTCTATTTTTTAGCTTGTAGATTCACAATTGTGCTCCAATTGCATCTTCAATCCACCATAAATTGAATTTGGGTTGCTCCAATAATTCCCCAATCACCAATTAACTCTTATAACTCTGAACATAGTGTAGAAAGTAATGGTATAAATCTCATCTCATGGTATGTGGCTATATAAAAGGTAGAAAGAACATGAATTTTTGATCTACGGTTTATTTTAGCTCTCTAACACTTCACTTGGGAGTTTATCGGTGTAAAAAATTTGAGGGAAATGAGGCTTATATAGGTGGGCAAAGGGTGGGAATGGTAGAGAAAATCTGAACTGATTTCTCTTAGGTTCTAACGTTTTTGCTCTAGCCAAGGTCTTCTGAGAGCCAAGCTAATCGTCTAGGTGACTGCTTTCAAAAATGAAATTTGCTTGATAAATTCGTTGGACATTGGAATTTCACTTGGGGGGAAACTCTTCAACTTCCAATTCAACCAAGTTCCACCCAATATAGAATAAGCTCCCAAACAAATTTACAATACACTGTTCAATTAATAAGAATAAAAATAAATCATTTTTTCATGGAATTTGCTAACAATCTAAAGATCCTAACAAGCATTACTCGGCACAGTTAACATATGCACACAATGATATATTTAAATATAAGATAAGTCGTATTTTGGGTTTCCAAAATATGGGGTGTGTTTGATTTTAGTCTCTCAATTTTAAAACGCTCAATTTTGACATATCAAATTTTAAAATGTTACAACGGATCAAGATAGACAAGGAGTAATACCTTTTTCGTGCCAAAATTAAAAAGACCAATGCTATTTACCGTAAAATGTAAGTAGCATATTGTCACAAACATAAAGTACTCAATGGTCAGGAAGTCACGAAGATACGACATACATATACATTTGAAGATCTTTATACTCAACCCTGAACCAAATGAACTGTATAACAAAATAAAGGAAGCGTTTCATTAGTTGACTTCCTAGGGTACCCAGAATTGCAACTAGGCTTAGGAAGAAATCTAGGATGGACACCCCTCTATTCAAGCCAACCCTTGGCTTAAAACTCTTCCTCTCATCAAGTTCAACAGCGCTTGCCTTCATTGTTGCTTGGAAACTAGGTTGGTGCTAATTGCTAAACTCCAAAACCTTTGAAGGGTTTTTGAAGGAGTATGAGTTGAATCTGCACTGGAGAGGAGAATGAAGAGGATATATATATATATATATATATATATATACACGCACACATGCAAGCCCTTGATATTGCACACTATGCAAAACTTTCAAACGGTGTTGTAGGTTTGATCGACTACAGTTCTGGCTGGCGGAAAGAAGAAGTCCCACTATCATGAGTTTGATTGCGCAATTAACACCACCAAAATACTTTCAGGGGAGACTTTTGGTTAACAATATGTCTAAGGATAATATTCAGCCAAAAAATACTAGTCTTGAGGATACAAAATTTTAGAAAATGTTAAAAGCTGCTGTCAAATTTATTATAAAAGATTTAAAAACTAACGTGACACATTGAGTGATATAAGTAACACATTAATAACATAATAAATAATTTTCTTAATTATATTTTGTTGTGTTTTAAAAGTTAAAAAATTAATTTATAAGATTTATATGGCTAAATTTGTAGTAACTATAGTGTCATTTCAAAAAAAAATTCTATTTTTAAATTGTCAAGATGATTAATTATGATTAGTATTAAGGATGGAGTTAGGACTTAGAGTTAGGGAGGTAGAATTTTCCTCAATAAGGATGTCAAGATTTTCCTCAATTGAAACGTCGAGATTTTCCTCAACTGGTTCATTAGGATTTTTTTCAATTGGGACGTTAAGATTTTCCTTAATTGGAACATCAGGATTTTCCTCAACATTAATGATGGGCAATGTTGCACCACTAGTATTAGCTTCTAAATCATTTGAAACTTTTCTTTTAAAAAAATTAAATATAGAAGTTGACTTTTTCATAATTTACAAATAAAATATAATTTGAAATTATCATGTTATTATATGGTCAATAATCTACAATCTTTACACACAATAAATAAGCACTATGCGTAGAGGTGCTTCATAATTAACCAATAAATTTTAAAGTTGCAAAGAAATCTCTTTAATTATTTTCCAAAAAAGCATCTTTTTAATTTTTTTAAATGACACCAAATCACTAACAGACAAAGCTACATAAAAAGCTTATAACATCACATGGGCTGCAATAGGTGTTGATGTGTTTGTTTATACTTTTTCATTAAACAAAGAGAGGACCGCTGGCTAGACAGCTTTATATATATATATATATATATATATATATATATATATATATATATTGTCAGTGAAAGATGAGTCTAGGCTCTAGAGGTTCATTTGGTTTTAGAGGGGCAAAAAAGTAGAGGATAGAAAATTGTGGGAGGATGAAAAAGTGAGAGGATAGAAAAAATTTTAATTTCTTTCATTTTTATTTAGTTAGGAGTAGAAAAGTAGAGGGATGAAAAAATTGAGTTTGTATAAATTTACTCATATACCCATATTAAAAAAAGATGACCAATTAAAATAAAAAAGTGACAAACAACCAAAAAAAAAAAAAAAAAAAGCAATCACCCAATTTATTAAAAAATAGAAATTATGTCCCAAAAAAAAATCATGTCTAGTTAAACAAAAAAATAAATAAAGAAAAATGAAGAAGAAAAGCAAAACAACTATCACACCCATAGCCCTGAAAATAAATAAAAAAAATGAAAAAGAAAAAAGGCAACATCTAGGAAAGGAAAAGAAAAAAGAAAAAGAAAAAAAAAGAAAGAGGCAACATGCATAGGAAAACACCAAAAAAAAAGAAAAAAAAAAAGGAATGGGACAAATTGCCCATGTGCACCATTAAGTAGCCCATTTTCTCCCTTTAGTTTTCTTCCCAAAACATTTTGGGGAGAAAACATTTTGGTGGGTCCGGAGAGAAATACTCGAACCCCACCATTTATTTTCCTTCCTCCCCACCTAACCAAACACACTCTAAAAAAAATTTCCTTTCCATTTTCTCTCCAAAGTTTTTCATTAACCCTATTTCACCTTCAAACAAACACACCCTAGAAGTTTACCTCTTTGGTTCTCTCTTTCACTCTTTCTCTTTAGTCTCTTCTAGACAAAACTACCATCTCTACTATGTCTCTCATCTCTACCTTTCTTTAAATTTTCTTCACAATTTAATCAAACAAGCATTAGAGATTCAGATATGAGAGGGAGAGATACAATATTCTCATCCAAAAAAATAAAAGAGATTGGATATAAATTACCAGGCTTGGGCTGACAGGGGTGGGGCAGTGCTGCGGTGGACTGGTGGTGGCCGGTGGCGTCAGGCGTGGTGTGCTAGTCTACCTCTACTTCTGCTACCTACCACTGCCCAACTCCTTAGTCTGAGGTCTTTTGTGTTCTGCCTTAAGTTAGGTTTTATTTTTATTTATTATTTTTTTTAGTGGCTTAGAAATCCCCTTCTTTTTCCCTTTTATTATATGTGTGCCTTGCCGTTGGGTGTTTTCCTACTCTTAGACTAGTTAGATCTCTAGTTAGAATCGGCTTTGATTTTTTTTTTTTTTTTTTTTTTTTTTGGAGTGTTGTTTGGGCTTAATTTTTGCTACTGGACTAATATTTTTTTTATAACTTTAAAAAAATATCAATAATATTGTTGATGGGTAAAGTGCAATTTTATTGAAACAAATTGCTAAAAATAATATATTATATATATATACTAAATTTTTTTTTTTTTTAAAATCCGGGGGGGCACTATCCCCCCATATCCAACAATAGCTCCGTCCTTGATTAGTGTATAATAAAAAGTGATATTAGTAGTTGTGGACTAATGTGAATATAATGTTATTCTAATTAATTATAGCTTAGCAAGTTTTGAGAAAATGGTATTCTTAGCATTGATCTATGCTTAATCAAGCCAGGTGTCGTGTACGTGAGGTTGACATAGCTGCATACAACATAACCATCCTAATCAAAGCTAATTTTGGGGTTATTTGAGGCTCTACTTGCCCACACTCACTCTATTTGATACATTTTGTTTGTTTAAGCTAAAGCACGAGGCCACCACCTGTTCCAACTCCAACTAAACTAAAGGCCCAAAAATGGCAAATTGACTAAAATACAAAATCGGAAAGATGTTAGAATCCCATGATTAAGATTAAGCTAAAGTGAAGAGCAGAAACCTTCCTTCTACACCAGGCCAGGCGCACACACACATATATAAAAATGAATTCATTATAAATGGATTGTTTAACCATACCATAAAAAGTTTTTTTTTTTTTTTACATTTAATTGGTATTAAGTTATTTGAGTCCAGGTGGTCATCAACTGAAGTCTAGTTTGGAGTTCGGCACTTTTTAATTTTTTATTTTTAAAATGTTCAGATATGGTGGTTTGAAATAGTAGCATTAGCGACATAATATTTTGAGTAATGTTACAGTTACAATTTATTTTACAATATTTTTACAAACTATTAATTTTATTAGTTTTCATCTAGGTCCACCATTAGCATAACTTTTTATATACCAATAATCATTCACCATATTAGCAATCTGTAAAATTTGTTATTAAAAAAGTTGTATCTCTAGCATTACTCTAATATTTTTTATAACTATTGGTATAAAGAGCTATAATTAGGACAATATTACATTTGCATTTTCTCAGCATTTACATTTTTTTTAACGCATCATAACAAAGTATGTTATCAGGTGTTATTTTTTAAAAGAAGTTTGTGAAAATTATTTTGTTGATAAACTTACTGGGTTTGAAATCAACTTAGAGAGAAAAAGGCCAAGCAGGTGGCCAGGGCCGCTCAATAGGTAATGCAATTGATGTAATCGTTTAAAACGCCCAAATAAAAGAAGACATCTACTTGTAAAAAAAAATTATATATAATATATTTATCTATATATTTTAATTAAAAAAATTTAAGTATTTTTATTAGTCAATAAAATGTATTAAGAAGACCTCATTTATCATAAAATGCAGAAAATTAAAAAGGAAAAAACAAATGTCCAGCGGCTAAATTGTGCGCAGTTGTGCTGCTGCACAGCACTAGACAGTTGTGCACTATACAGTAACATAGCCTGTATAGTTGCACCCTGCATAGGCTGCATGCATAGCCCACAGTCATAGGAGATAGGACGACACGTTTTCTAAATTTATCAATTATTATAAATTATCATACCAATTAATAATTTGATGTATATCTTATCAACTCATTTGTATTATAGTGACATTAATTTATTGAATTATGTAATAAATTAATTTTTATTTGTGCAAGTTTAGACTTTAAAGTGATCACAACTTTAAAAAAATTGCAATAATTAGATTTTATTATTCTATACTTTAAATTTTATTTTTAGTTAAATTATCATTTTTAATTATAAATTGTATTTTGATAGTTAAATTCAATATATATTATTTGATTAATATTTAAATATAAAAAATATTCCACTTAAAATTTTCTTCTAAGGTCCCTAAAATTGTTAAGCCGTCCCGGCTGTTTACATCACTAAAGTCTTACGACACTCCCCAAATCATGGCGTCGTTATAGGTAAAAAGGGCTGCATCTGGGCTGGCCTTAATTTAACACTGATGATTGTGGACAGTCGGTAATGAGACTCCCGGTCTCATCCATTCAGAATTATAGAACTGCTATTGAATGAGCTGAATGGAACTCAAAATACGTCTCAAAATTGATCTAATCTCGTTTCAAAGTAGCTATAAAGGTTGTTGATTTTGTTATAGCGGTGGTTTTAGATACATGAAACTAAAATGATAACGATAGCCCACTTGAGTATTCACACATGCAGAGAACCATGGAAAGCTATAGAGTTTGATCTTTCTTTGTTATTATAACATCTCATGCACAGGGTGCAATTTCAAAACTAGTACAAGATAACACACTGCAGATAATTTTACACAACAATAATTCAAAAGATGCAATAGAAAAAAATTAAATTAAATGCAAAAGATAAGATTTGTTTAACTACCTCCAGAGTTATAATACAAATTTATTCATAGTCATTTCACATATGTAGAAAGGAAAGCAACAGAAAGATTGACAAGTAGCACTTGATTGGCCATTGCTAAAGTAGTCGTCGATGTTTCTGAAACCGAAAGAAGGTAGATCGGACTATATCAACAAATAGGCGATACTTCAGCAACACGCAAATGATTGGCACACAAGCAAATAAACCAATGACAACCAAGATCAATGGCAATTCCTGATGATTATGATTATCTGACCAAAAGGATGCAGAAAATGCAACCATCATGGCGGCAATTGAGATGAAAAGTGAAGCCACTCCAATCATCAACCTAACTGGTAACCATACAAGAAAGTCATTGTATGAATAACGAGAGGTAAGGATGGATAAGAACATTACTAGGGATGTTGAAGAGCAAAATAATGCTATTGCACTTGAAACTGAAAAGACCCGAAGAAGATTAGGACTATCCTTTAATCCATCAGCTTTTTCTCGAGGAAACATTATCAACCCAATTAGTATTGCAACCACCATAGAATACCCAGCTGTGCTCCTCATCCATTTCTCGCCCTCCTTCCTTAACTCCTCGTGGTTCTTCGCAAATAAAACATACGGCGTATCCCCCTTGTTATTTTTCATTTCTTTGAATGTAGGGCTTACAACCTTTTCCACCTCCTTCCATTACAAATCATAGGAAATATCACACGAGAGACTTGTTAGTCCAAAACTCTAAAAACTTCAGGTAGAAATTAAATCTATGTGGAAACAAGAGTGAACATTCTATGAAATGGTTCAACACATACTAATCTAAGAAGGTACCTTTGAACCATAATATTTCTTGTTGCATTTGAAGAGCTGCTCCTGATATAGCATTAAGCTTCTCTTGAGGTGCCAATCCTGCAGCTAAATGCAAAATGTTGCTTCCATCTTCTTCTATTCTATCTATTATTAGATCTCCAATTGAGCCTATCTCATTAAGTATATTGAAGATGCTTTCATGGCGCTTCTCAACAGCAATATGAAATATGCTTTTACTGTTTCTTGTTTTCCATAATAAATCAAAGTCAAAACGAATGAGTTTAACCAAGAACTCAGTGTTGCCTACTTCTACTGCATCAAGCAGAACATGTGAAATCACTGAGGTTTCGTTCAAATTCTCAACGTCATCTCTGTAAGCTTGAAGACATTTTTCAAATAGTTCATTGGCTTGAGATTGCTTCGAGGTTTCCTGTTTTAACTTCAACCCTGGAATTGACAGTGAAAACAGCAAGTAGTCATACCTCAATGAGAAATAAATAATTAAAAGAATCGAATAGATCTAGAAAATAAGAGTGAAAGTGCTACTAGTGTTAGGTTTCATTCTAATCTTGTATGAATTAAGTATCAATTAAGAAATTTAATCAATCTATATAAATATTATCACTAAATTCACCAAGCAAGATATCAATCACACAAAAACACATTAATTTACGTGAAAAATTATTTTTCCTTGAAAGAAAATCTGCCAGAAAAACTCTAAATAAATCCACTATTATAAAATCAATATCTTCTTAAGTTTTATGCCTAACTTAAGATCCACCCAAAATACAATAATACCATCTCTCTAGACAATTATACAAACTCACCTAAAATATTTATCAAGCTAAGATATCAATCACACAAAAACATAAAAATTTACTTGAAATATCTTTTCTCTTTAAAGGGATAAAATTATCGAAAAAAAATCTAAATAAAGCTACTATTATAAAATCAATTACAATATCTTCTCAACTGTCTCCTACTTACTTTCATACATTTTATCAAGGAAATAAAACTTACTTTCATATCCCATGAAAAAAAAAAAAAAAAAAAGTTACTTTCATACATGACGCAATATTAAACAAATGCCTGGCTTTGTTTGTTTAATTAATTTTGTTGATGTTTTGTTTCATGTATGTGTATTAGAAACTTCACGTGTCAACCTGTACATGAATAACAAACAACCCTCACGTGTGAGCCCTTCTTTCAACACAACATCTGACATCTTCATTCCAGCGTACAAATACTAATGTTTTTGTTTTAAACGTTGCAATTGCGTACAAATACTTATGATTTTTTTTTCTTTTTTCTTTTTTTGAGATAGAATTTAACTCTAACTTAATATAAGTGTCTGTGTGAAATTCTCTCTTAGAGACTTAAATCTTGACCCTTACCTCTACACTCCACAAGCACTTATACTTATAAGGAGTGACAATCATGCCAAGGGTGCATAGTAGTAACGTACAAATACATATGTTAGTTGGCCTGAATGGGTACATTTGATATCCCAAGTGCCATAATAGGAATGAATTGAGGATTAGATTTCTGCAATATATATTTAGGCAAAGCTTAGAGTAAATCCAATTAGATTTTTATTAGATTCTCAATTTTACACCATGTGTCCCATTTAATTTTTAATTTTATATCAAGTGAATTATTAAGTATAAAAATTGAAGAGTCCAAATTCAATTAGATTCTAAATTGAATTTCAATTAGGGTCCAATTTTTCGCCACATGTCCATCTTTTTTTTTTTTTAATGGCTAGTGAATTATTGGGTACAAAAATCGAAGAGTCTAAATCAAATTAAATTCGAAATAATATATGTAGGGTCACAATTTGTGGCCCAAGCCCAATAGGTATGGGATCTTGGTCCAAGAAGCCCCGAAACAATGAATTTATAGAGAATGGGCCACAGAACTAGGTCTTAGCGAAGTGGACAATGGTTGATATTGGGCTATTCAACAGTGGAACACGAGTAAGCACATTAATATCCGTAGGTTCTCAGTCCGAGGAGATAAAATGAGTATAGGATCCTCCCTGTTTGAAGATTACGTTTGTTTATACTGTCCTTCCGCTCTCCTTCTTTTTTCTCCTCCTCTCCTGATGGGGACTCCCTTTCTTATATAATCTTCTTGAAGCCATCGTGGTCTTACACTTGTTGATCATCTGGACCTTCACTTGAGTGCTTGTCCCATTAAACACCTCCTTTCAGCCTTCTGTGAGTTGTGGTGGCCAAGACAACACTGTTCATAGGTCCTCTCCACATTAATGCGGCTAGAAAAGTAGCTGCAAAGTATTTAATGCGGCAGCAGCAGCCTCTCCTTGGACACCTTACGTTTCCTCCTTTCCTGCGAGTCTGTGGGACTCATCCCTGCTACTAATGTCTGTAGGAGTGGGTCCTTCTCGTAGGCTGAGTGCATATTTGAGCCATATTGATCACGTCCGAGGAGGCATTTCTCCTCGGACCATCCTTTAAATGTCTCCCTATCCATGAGAGTTGGGCTGGGAGCCCTTCTGGCATCCACTTCCTCTCCTCGGACATGGCTAATCTTCCCGTATGGGGCCTAAGGCCCATTACATGATTTTTGGGCCTTTGCCCTTACAATAGCCCCTCAAAATTCCGGTTTTTCCCTCTAATCCAAGGAGAGAAAAGTGGAATTTTGATATTTAATGGATAAATCACAACAATTCCTTGATTCACGCGTGTGGGTGTACCGTCTCACGTTCCTCATTATTGCTACTGATGTTTCGTAGCCCACAAGGCGCCATTAATTGCACCAGGTGGCTCTATGTCCCCTCGCATCCAACGGTGGGGTGCTTCATCAACGGTAGAGGTTCCTCTAGATTTTGGGCGGGAGTAATCCCGTTCATTTTTCCTCGCTATATAAGGCTCCTGAGGGAGATTACTTTCCCTTTTTTAGAAAAGACATCCAAGCGTTCCAGAGCACTTCAGCATTTTCTCTCGCAAAATACTCAGAGTTCATAGCCATTCCTGTAAGGATTCCCGGCGGATCCTTTGAAAGCTTGAGAGATTTAGAACTTGCGCTTCCCGTAAGTGTTCATTTCCTCATATTCCCTTACTCCCCTTTGTTCTCCTCGGCCTCCTTTCATTTGTACACCTTTCTCCATGTCCTTTAGGGTTAGTTGGATGGGAAAGTTTAAAAGCCTGGTAGATTCTCCGACCGGCCTAGAAGGCTTTAGGGCCAAGTATCATATCCCGCAAGGAGTGGGTCTAGAATATTGCGCCTCGGACGAAATCCTAACCAAGAGAGAAACAGGGCAGATCGTCATCCCTATGATCGCTTTCATAGAAGGAGGGATGACGATTCCCATGGGTAGCATAACCAGGGATTACTTGCGCGGCCATAGGCTGGCCCCCCACCAGTGGCCGCTAACATGTTCCGGATTCTAGGGTGTGTAGATGCTCTGAATGAATAGATGAACCTCGGCCTCTCATGGCACGATGTTGTGCACTTGTACGAGTGCCATTGCCTCTTCGAGTTGTATTACCTGAAATCTAGGTCCGATGAGGTGAGACTGATATCTTGCCTTCCCAAGTCCAACAAAGGCTTGAAGGACGATTATTTGATTGTCTCCGAAGCATGGTACGATGGTCTTTGTTGCCCAGTTAGGGTGGGAGCACCAGGTGGGGCATCCTAGGATCAGGTCCTTTGGCAGGGATATTAGTTTTTAAGCTTTCCCTTCTATTTGTTTTGGTCTCGGTTTTGGTTGCTTGTTTTCTTGGACTGACGTAACCCCTCCTTTGGATGTTTTGCAGAAAAAAGACACACTACCCTGAGGATCAGCCTGGTCAACGTCCAAGCTCTCAACTATCTCTTAAGGTCTGAGATCTTTGTGAGCGAGGACGGGCAGTTGCGGTCCGCTCACCTCATCTTGGACTACGAGCCTCTTTCTCGTGCCTTCGTGGATGTGGGTCAAGCGATAAGGGCTAGGAGTCCCCGATTAGCCAGCATTGACGTTTCCAAACCGAGCTTTTTAGCTCGAAGAGACTTACCACCAGTCCAGCCGCCCACTCAACGCGTTCCCCAGGAGGTAGTCGTTCCAGGGGAGGGCATTGATTCCTCACACTCATCCCTCGAAGCCAAAATCAATCATTTCCATTTCACCAAAAAGGGTGAGGTATCAACAAAGCCCCTAGAGCTTTCAGATTCCGACTCAAATCTTGATCGCTTCTCAGCGGCTCACTCTTCGGAACTGTTAGTTGCTCAAATTGACACGAGTCAAGAAATTGAAGAGGAAGGCATGGACCTAAAGCCAAGATCTGGTCTGAGGGGTCTTATGTCCAATAGGAACAAAGGGCAATTCTCCAAGGATGCCCCTAAGGAGCAAGTTCCTGCCATCCTTCCTCCTCCTCCCCTTCCTCTCACTGACCCTACACTGCAGCCCATTCCAAACTTGAGGCGGAAAAGGCCAGTCGAAGAACTGGAAGAGGGTGAGGTCGGCCCCCAAAAGGCCAAATAGCAGAAAAAAGGCAAAGAGCCTAAAGATAAGAGGACGAAGTCCATTGGCAGCCGAGATGAGGCTTCGCTGAGGAGGGGGCAACGCACCTGGTCCTCGCGGCTAGAACTGGATGGCGCTCTTATCCCTTAGGATGCGACCCTTTAGGAGTCCCAACGGGGGCAGGCATCATATCTCGTCGAGGCCCTACAGCAGCCCTTACTCCTGCCTCGCGACATGGACGGGCTCAGAACTACGAGGCAATCAGACCTCTTTATGTCACTGAAGAGGGATCTCGCTATGGTAAAACAAAGATCCTCCCTTGCTCAAGTTCCTTATTCCATGCTCATCTAGTTGTTGTTTACGTTTTAATGATTCTTTCCTTACTTCTATGCAGGTCACCCAGCAAATCTTCGTGATCGAGGAGTGGGTAAAAAATTCTCAGGACGAGGTGAACGCTAAGGTTCAGTCCCGCCTCGCCGTGGAGAAAGCTGTTGCTGTCCTCAGGCTGGAAAAAGAGAGCCTAAGTGAAAAGATTAAAGAGGCTATTAAGGCTCGAGACAGGGCTGAGGCAAGCCTTAAGACCACAACAAGGCAGGCCGAGGACATATGCCAGCAGCTTCATCTAGTAGAAATAAACCTCGCAACTGAGAAGCAAATGGTCTCAGACCTTAAGGCACAGCTACAACAGGCGAAGGAGGCGGCTCGTTTGGCCAGGGAGGCGGCTGAGGCTGCGGTGGTAGCCTCTTATGAGCGTGGGGTGAAGAATATTGAAGCCAAGCTGACCGAGGAGGTGGCTATGGTTTGCAGAGACTACGTCATCAAGTCTTGGGGAGTAGCCATGGACCGGGCGGCAGTTCCTGCCGACTCCGAGCTTAAAAGGATCGAGAATGTCTTCTTCCCTGAGGATATTCGAGAGATTCCTAGTTCGGATCCTTCTGAGGAGCTCCTTTCTACCCCGAACGCAATTCTCGATCCCATCGTTCCTGAGGGGAAAGGGGTGGATGAGGAGGCACAGCCACCTGCCAAAGACAAGTCATCTGAGGACGCCTTCACGATTAGAGATGTTGTCTCGCGGGCTAAGGAGGCCAAATCTAAATCCAAGGCAGGAGGTGATCATTCTGAGGTTGATGGTCCTGTAAAAAGTTCAACCCAAGATAAAGCCTAGAACTTTAGTGTAGGGTTTTTCCTTTTCTTTTCTTTTTGTAGTTGTTTTGTTCTGCTTTTCATTTCCTCGACTTTTGTCAATGTTTGTAAGATAGCCTCTTTTGGAGCTTAATGAATGGTATAATTTCTTCTTCTTGGGACTTTTAATTTTATTGCTTTAACTTTACTTTTGTCGCGAATGAACTTTGACTTTGCTGCTAGATTTCCAATGGTAATTCATGATTCGCAGTTTAAGTAATAAGGCTAAGTACGAATAAGAGAAAAACACTTGGATAAAAACACGGAGTGATTAATTTCCCCCAAACCTGTGGTTCGAGGAGCCACGCAGGACCTGGGTTCTGTTTAACACTTGGATTTTCTTAAAGTAACTAGTTTTCCCATAGGTTTGAGTCCGAGGACCATGCAAAACCTTGGTTCTGTCTAGTATTTAGATTTTCTTAAAGTAACTAGTTTCCCCATAGGTTTGAGTCCGAGGACCATGCAAAGCCTTGGTTTTGTCTAGTACTTAGATGGTTGCCGAAATACAAAACTTATAACCATAATAGACTTAAAACTTGAATTAGAGAAATGCTTTTATTAATAATAATACCTTCTAAGGTTATTTACATTCCACGGGCGAGGTACAGTTTTTTCATCTAAGTCTTCCAAGTAGTATGCACCTATTCCTACTACTGAAGTAATTCGGTATGGTCCTTCCCAATTGGGTCCCAACTTTCCCTAGGATGGGTTCTTGGAAGCACCCACAACTTTCCTCAACACTAAGTCTCCTGGTGCTAGTGGTCTCAGCTTCACATTGGCATCATACCCCTGCTTGAGCTTCTAGTGGTAATAGGCCAACTGGATCACTACTTTTTCTCTGCATTCATCGATCAAATCCAGGCTCTTCCCCAGTAGTTCATCGTTACTGCTTGGAGTGAAGGAGCTCGTCCTCAATGTTGGGAAGTTTGCCTCTAGAAGGATAACGGCCTCTGCCCCATAGGTCATGGCAAAAGGTGTCTCCCCTGTTGACCGCCGTGGTGTAGTTCGATAAGTCCATAGGACATGTGACAGCTCTTCTACCCATCTTCCTTTGGCGTCATCCAGTCTCTTCTTAAACCCATTGACTATGACCTTATTGACAGCCTCGGCCTGTCCATTTCCCTGGGGGTAAGCTGGTGTGGAGTACCTATTCGCAATTCCCAACTCGCTGCAGTACCTTCTAAAAGCCTTGCTATCGAACTGAAGACCGTTGTCCGAGATTAGGGTGTGAGGGACTTCGAACCTGGTGACGATGTTTCTCCAGACAAACTTCTTTGCATCCACGTCTCTAATATTTGCCAACGGTTCGGCTTCAACCCTTTTAGTGAAGTAATCAATGCCAACGAGCAAATATCTCTTGTTCCCCACTGCTTTGGGAAATGGCCCTACGATATCAAAGCCCCACTGAGCAAACGACCAAGGGTTGGACAGTGGATTGAGGATCCCGCCTAGTTAATGTATATTTGGGGCAAACCTTTGGCATTGGCTGCACTTCTTTACGTATTCGTGTGCCTCTTTCTGAATGTTTGGCCACCAGTAACCTTGGGTTATGATTCTATGGGACAAGGACCTGCCTCCTGTATGACTTCCGCAAATTCCCTCATGCAATTCCTCCAGGATAAGTTCTGTGCCGTCAGGGTGCACGCAGAGCAAGTATGGTCCTGAAAATGAGCGTTTATAAAGTTTCAAGTCCTCGGATAGCCAAAACCGAGGAGCTTTTCTTCTAATCTTGTTGGCCTCGCTCTTTTCTTCGGGTAAGGTGTCCTCTTTTAGGAACAGTACCAAGGGGTCCATCCAGCTTGGCCCCACTCTGACGTTGTGGACATGGATCACTCCCGTCTTCATCACCGAGGGCCTATGTAAATCTTCCACAAGTATGACCCGAGGTAAATATTGAGCTAAGGAGGTGGCCAGCGTGGCCAGAGAATCAACGTGGGTGTTTCCACTTCTGGATATGTGCAACAGGCTAAAAGAATTGAAACGCAACCGCAGGCATGTAACTTGGTCTAAATACCCTTGCATTCTTTCATCTCTTGCCTCTAATTCCCCATTCATTTGACCCACAATAAGCCTTGAGTCCGAGAACATGTTTACGGATTTCCCGCCCAATTTCTCGACCATAGACATTCCTTCCAGCAAGGCTTCACATTCCGCTTCATTATTCGTGGCCGAGAAGCCTAGTCTTAGCGATTTTTCAATGGTAATCCCCTCAGGGGAAACCAGGACCAGTCCTACCCTAGAGCCCCTTTGATTTGTTGCGCCATCGACATATACTTTCCAGCAGCTGGGCCTTTGCAGAGAGATTGCGCCAACCGATTTTTCATCCATACTTTGTATTCCCTCTTCTTCTTCTAGTGAGGGTTCAGCAAATTCGGCCACCAGATCCGCGAGGATTTGGCCTTTCACGGCGATGCGAGGCATATACTTAATGTCAAAAGCACCTAGAATTGTGCCCCACTTAGCAATTCTCCCTGTGTAATCAGTGCTCTAGAGTATGGACCTGAGTGGGAGTTGGGTTAGGACAATAACCATGTGTGCCTGAAAATAATGGGGGAGCTTTCGTGTAGCTTGAACAACCGCCAGGATGGCTTTTTCTAGCAGAAGGTAGCGAATCTCAGCCTCGTGCAAGGACTTACTCACATAATAGACCGGTCGTTGTATGCCGTTGTCCATTCATATCAGCACTAAGCTTACTGCATGACGGGCCATAGCAATGTAAGCAAACAAAACTTCATCGGCTTCGGGGCTAAACATGATTGGTGGTCGAGACAGATACTCTTTGAGTTGTTGGAAGGCCAAGGCGCATTCTTCGGTCCATTCGAACCCTTTCCATTTATTTAGCAAGAGAAAGAAAGGTCTACACCTATTCGCCGAACGAGAAATAAAACGGTTCAAAGTGGCAATCATGCCGGTAAGCTTTTGGACCTCCTTGGGATTTCGAGGAGGCTGCATGCTATGGATGGCTCTGATTTGGTCGGGGCTGACTTCGATACCTCTGTAGGTGACCATATAGCCCAAGAACTTTCCTGATCCCACCCCGAATGAACACTTAGATGCGTTAAGATGCAACCTGTGTCTTTTCAGGATTTCAAAGATGTCGTCGAGGTCTCTCACATGCTCGGACACCAATCTGCTCTTTGCCACCATGTCATCTATGTAGACTTCGATGTTCTTACCCATTTGCAACTCAAACATCCCGGTCAGCATTCTCTGGTAGGTGGAATCGGCGTTCTTCAAACCAAAAGGCATCACTTTATAGTGGTAGTTTCCGACGGGGGTGACAAAAGCTGTCTTTTCTTGGTCGCCTGTAGCCAGGGGTATTTGATGGTACCCTTGAAAGGCATCTAGGAAGCTCATTCGAGGATGTCCTGCGGTTGCGTCTACCAGTTGATCTATCCAAGGCATAGGGAATGGGTCTTTTGGGCAAGCCTTATTTAGGTCTGTGAAGTCTACACAGACTCGCCATTTTCCATTCTTCTTCTTCACCACTACAATGTTGGCCAGCCACTCGGAGTAGAAAACTTCTTTGATAGCCCTTGCTTTCTTAAGTTTTACCACCTCCTCTTTAACCGCATCTGCATGTTCTTTTGTCGGACACCGAGGAGGTTGCTTCTTGGGTGTGGCAGATGGATTAATGTTAAGGTGGTGGCATATGAAGTCCGGATCAACCCCCGGGGCCTCATAAGCATCTCATGCGAATACGTCCACATTTTTCCTAAGAAAATCAATTAGCAGTTCTTTCTCTTGGGGGGGTAGTTTCAAGCCGACTTGAAAGAATCTTTCCGGGTTAAGGCCCACATGAACTTTTTCCAAATCCTCGCAATTTGCCTCCTCGGCTGATCCCCCACCAGTCATGGCCGGGGTTGTTAATTGCTATAAGCTGTTCTCGATAAAGGTTGAGGGCTCGGTACTCGGCCGTTGTGAGATGGCAGACACTATGCATTGTCGAGCCATGGCCTGATCCCCTATAACTTCTTTGACCCGACCCTCCGACGGGTACTTCACCTTCTGGTGCAGGGTAGAGGAAAAAGCCCCCAGGGCATGAAGCCAAGGCCGAGCTACAATAGCTGTGTAGGGAGAGTATACGTCCACCACTATGAAGTCCACCTCCACTATGTCCAAGCCTGTTTGTATGGGCAGTCTAATCTGACCTCTCGAAGTAACGGTTTTCCCTTCAAAGCTTGCCAAGGGGGAGTCGTATGCCATCAAGTCCTCGGGTTTCAGATTCAACTCTTTATATAGGTCGGGGTACATTACTTCCACAGTACTACCCTGATTGACTAACATTCTCTTCACGTCATATCCCTCAATCCTGAGCATGATGACTAGAGCATCATCGTGGGGTTGGATAGTACCGACCTTATCCTCATCCAAGAAGCCCAGCATGGGTGAGGGCATCCTCTTAGCCTTCTTAGACTCTCAGTCTTCTATCTCAGCAGGAAGTCGAGCCACCAACATTACCCTGGAAGGACGATAGCCTGTCCTTCCGGGGGCGGGGAGAATGACATTTATCGTTCCTATAGGAGGTCTCAAGGTGTCCCTCCGTGTCTCAACGTTCATCTGCTCTTGTCAGCCACTTGAATGATGTAGGAGATGACTCAATTTTCCTTCTTGGACCAGCTGGTCCAAGTGGTTTTTCAGGTTTCTGCAGTCTTCGGTGGTGTGCCCCGGTTCTTGGTGGTACTGACAGTATAGGTTTTGGTTGCGTTTCCTGGGGTCCCCTGCCATCCTATTTAGCCATTTGAAGAATGGTTCGTTCTTGATTTTCTCCAAAATCTGATGTAACGGATCTCGGAACACAGCGTGGACTGCCTGTGCACTGGCAGATCCAAGTTGCTCCATGTAGTCTCTCCTCAGTTGGTTGTTATTGCTAAATCGATCCGACCTGAAGTCCCTCCTCTCCTAAGGGACAACCTTCGCTTTACCCTTACTCAACTGTTGATCCTCTTCGACCCTCTTGTACTTGCGGATTCGGTCCATGAACTGGCGCAGGCTGGTGACTGGTTTCCCAGTCAAGGACTTTCTTAAACCATGCTCGGTCGGCAGGCCTCTCTTGAAGGTACTGATGACAACATCATCATAATCGTCCTCTATCTCATTATACATCTCCCAATACCTATCCGAGTAGGCCTTTAGGGTCTCCTCCTCTCGCATGAATAAGGACAAAAAGGAATCCAATGGTCAAGGAACCCTGCTGCTCGTGATAAAGAGAGAGCCGAAGGCCTGGGTTAGCTGCTTAAAGGAATTTATGGAGTTTGGCCTGAGGTCGTCAAACCATCTCATCGCCATCGGTCCCAAACTAGATGGAAATACTTTACACATCAAAGCTTCGTCTTTGGAATGGATAGCCATCCTCTGGTTAAACTGACTTACATGCTCTACGAGGTCCGTCCGACCGTTATATATGGTGAAGGTAGGTTGATGGAACCGCCGAGGGAGTTTAGCCGCCTCTATCTTACGTGTGAAGGGTGACTGGGAGATTCGGTCCAAGGCTTTGCTCATGGTGTCGTTTACTAGGCCCTTGTAGGATAGACTTCTGTGACTGCATTTGCGAGGTTGCTCTTCCTCATAGGAGAAGGATTCACTTGGTGGAGTTCTCGACCTCCGCCTATATTCGTTATCCTCTTCATCGCTGGTGTCTAGGCTAGAGGAGGGACGCCTTCGCTACGCTCGATGCAGCTTCCTCTTCAGGTTGTCAACTTCCTGCTGTAGAGCTCTGTTATCATCCCACTTTTGGGATACGTAACCTTCCGCCTTTGAACGGCTTTTGCTCGTACGGGAGGTATGTACACTACCCTCTCGTCACTTATCCTAATCTCTTTCCCTTTCGAGGTTAAGGAAGTTGTCTTGCCGTTGGGAGTCTGCAAACTCCGTTTAGTGCGAGCCTGATCCTACCATATTTAACCATTGCACTTGCTAAAGCACAAGTTCTCCCCACAGACGGCGCCAATTGTAGGGTCACAATTTGTGACCCAAGCCCAAAGGGTATGGGGTCTTAGTCTAAAGAGTCCCGAAACAATGAATTTACAAAGAATGGACCATAGAACTAGGTCTTAGCGAAGTGGACAATGGTTGATATTGGGCTATTCAACAGTGGAACACGAGTAAGCACGCTAATATCTGTAGGTTCTCAGTCCGAGGAGATAAAATGAGTATAGGATCCTCCCTATTTGAAGATTACGGTTGTTTATACTATCCTTCCGCTCTCCTTCTTTTTTCTCCCCCTCTCATGATAGGGACTCCTTTTCTTATATAATCTTCTTGAAGCCATCGTGGTCTTACACTTGTTGATCATCTGGACCTTCACTTGAGTGCTTGTTCCATCAGACACCTCCTTTCAGCCTTCTGTGAGTTGTGGTGGCCAAAGCAACACTATTCATAGGTCCTCTCCACATTAATGCGGCTAGAAAAGTAGCTGCAAAGCATTTAATGCGGCAGCAGCAGCCTTTCCTTGGACACCTTACGTTTCCTCCTTTCCTACGAGTCTGTGGTACTCATCCCTGCTACTAATATCTGTAGGAGTGGGTCCTTCTCGTAGGCATAGTGCATATTTGAGCCATACTCATCGAGGAGGCATTTCTCCTCAGACCATCCTTTAAATGTCTCCCTATCCACGAGAGTTGGGCTGGGAGCCCTTCTGGCATCCACTTCCTCTCCTCGGACATGGCTAATCTTCCCGTATGGGGCCCAAGGCCCATTACATGATTTTTGGGCCTTTGCCCCTATAATATATATATATATATATATATATATATATATATAATGAGAAACCATTACATATTTTAGAAATGTATAGTTTAAAAAAAGTGTAAGTTAATACTATATATAATTTGAATCTCTTTTCCAAAAAAATATATAATTTGAACTGTATAATTGTGATTAATTTTAATTTTATCCGTGCATATGTACGAGACTACATACTAATTATATATAGTATATAATTAATTAATCAAATTGAGTAATTAATTAATTTAACTACAGTCATATGTCTAAGAATTTCAGTCAAAAAAACTCACATGATAAATAAAAAAAAAAAAAAAAAAAAAAAAAAAAAAAAAAAACTCACATGGTCGAATTTCACTAACAAATGCGGAAGGATCGTGAGCTAACACATGCAATGCAGTTTCTCCATCCGAGTTTCCAACGGCAGCTAAATTGAAGTTGTCCTCCAGCATTTGCAATGCTACTCCTGCATTATTTTACACCAAAACCAAAAATTCCAAGTAAAAATATTCATTGACGAAATTCTTTTTCTTCTCCGTGTGTTGTAGTATTTAGTTATGTTTTATTGATAAAATAAAAAAATAAATAAAAATATTGAGGAGCATGTTGAATATTTCTTTCATGAAAGATAACTAAGAAAAGCATGACATAAGCATATGACAAAAGACAGAAAACAGTTTCTTTTGACAACTTTTTTCTCCTCATGCACTAGATTTCACCTAACTGGTGTTGGCCGGACATTGGAACTTTTGTTTAGAGATTAGACAGTAGGGCTCAAGCATATAGGCAACTTAGACAATGGCCTAAGGTTCAAATAAAAGAACACCCTCACTTTTAACTTATATTATATAATATATTTATCTATATATTTTAAATAAATAAAAAATTCTAACTCACTTTATTGGTCAATAGAATATATTAAAAAGATCCAACTATATCCCAAAATATAAAAGATAAAAGGAAAAAACAAAAATAGTCAAAATATGACTAACAAAATTAAATCTAAATTAATAGGAGACAAATATATTAACTTATTCTTGAAATCTACTAAAATCAAAATTAATACTAGACATATTTATTAATAAATCCAACGTAAATATATAGAAATATGCTATAACTTACTCACTAACCTGCTGACATACATTTTCACTTTTCACTTCTTTTATTTTTAAAGACTAACAATAGTGAATAGTCTTAGATTAGTGTCTTTTGCTTTATCACGTGAACTTATTTGTATTATAGGGATACTAATTGACTGAACTATATCATAAATCCATTTTATTTGTACTGATTTAGAATATAAAGTGGTCACAACATTAGAAAAGTTGCAATATTACTTTTGATAAACCATGTTTCATTATTCCATACTTTGAATTTGATTTTTAGTTAAATTATAATTTTTAATTATCAATTGTATTTTATTTATTTATAAATATTTACTCATTATAAATGTCTACTAGAAAATAACTATCTCGATATGAAAAACTTCAACAAAAAAAAAAAAAAAAAAAAAAGAAGTTAAAAAAAAATTGAATTTCAAAAAGGAATCTCAAAAAAAATTATATTTAAATATATATTAAAAAAAAGGCCTCACTTAAATTTTTCGCATTAAACCTCCAAAGTTCTTGAGCTAGCTTGTTAGAGAGGCATAATTTATCTCAATCAGATAAAATTCTATTATGAAGAATCTCATTCACAATACAACAATTTATTTGATACTGTAGTTTCAAGCAAAAAAAAAGAAAAAAGGGATGGCATAGTAAAGTTCAACGAAACTAAAAATTTAAGCATTGAGGTGAAGATGACCGATCAGTATATAAATCAGTACCAAAATCTACAGTCCATCAATACTTTGATACCACATTTAGAAAATGAGTGAAATTGTGTAACTTTTCCTCATTTAAAAATTAAATGAACGGTTTAGATTGTGTTAATTTAACTACCATTTTTAATGTTTAAACCATGCTTAATGTTTTGAACTTCAAATTTCTAGAATGAAAAAAAATCAAACCATTAGTATTATGATCCCCCTCCCCCCCCCCCCCCCCCCCCCCAAAACAAAAAACAAAAAACAAAAAGGCAAGAAACATTATAATTACTTATGCTTACCATATAAGCCACCCTTAACACATGCGATAAATAGTTTAGCCTGTTCTGTGTCATCCCACTCGCGAACTCTCTCTTTAGTCTGAGAATAAAGATAATTCGTCATTTGTCCGTGTCCTAAGGCAGCAGCCATATAGAGTGGCTTTATCCCACTACCGAGGTTTGGCAGCTGATGATTTTTCTCCAGCATCGCCATGGCAATATTCACATTTCCAGTTGCAGCAGCATAGGTCAAGGCAGTATTCCCAACAGTGTTTTCAGCTGTTAGGTTGTCTTTAATCATCATCTTCAATAAATTCCTCACAAATTCTTCTTGGTTTGCTGCTGCAGCAATATGAAGAGTGGTTTCTCCTTTCTTTGTAATTTTTCTTTGAATTTTTTGTATGTCCTTGATAGATTTCCAGTCACCATTTAGTGCAGCCCGATAAAGCCTCCCACGCTCTATACTGACTGATTCATCTGTAAGATGAAATTCTTCTCATTAATTAGTAAAAATCATAGTGCAACTATTTCATGAAAGGAAAAATATTGTTTCACACTAATTTGTATTCACTGTTTACATATCCACAATTGAGGTGTAAATGTCTACAATTTAACACATAAAAGTGGACATTAAAGAAAAAAAAAAGTGAAGAATCATATATATATATATATATATATATATATATGAATGCTAACTTTGGTGATATCTTAGTCAGACATATCCATTTTTTTAAGAACTCATTGAGTGCCCACACTATTATCCAATGGGAAAGTTAAAAATTTACCGTCGTTTGAATTGAAATCCTTTGTTGCCATTTCAACTTATTGATTGGCTTCTGTGTACCTGAAAAGGAAGATTTCAGTCTTACTTATAAATTGTGTGATGCATGACGAAATCAAGTTCTTTCCATAAGCCAAATTAGCTCGACAAGCACAAAGAGATGTTGATTTTTGGGCTATGTTTAGTTCAAACAGGTGTATTACACATACTGTGAATTTTATAAACTAAAATCGTGCCTTTAAGTGACTGAAAAAGTCACGGTTTCATTTTATATAGTCACAATTTCAATTTATAAAATACACAGTGTGTGTACGCACTAATATTTATCCTTGATTTTTTTGTCCCAAATGACAAACCTATTATTATAATTAGTCGCAGACTCACACAATGCATGAAAATAGATAATTATTTTGTAATTGTAATATAATATATAATTTATTCTCTAAAATTGTTGAAGATAATTTTCTCTCTAAAATTTAAACAATTTCTAAAATTATTTTTTTCATCTTTCTATCTCTACGAATATATCATTATATTGTTTTGGTGTGTTTGATTAATATTATTCCTTTATAAGGTATCCATATTCTTTGAAATTATGTTATAGTATGTTATGTTTTTCCCCCCTTTTTTTGTACAACTAATCGTTTTAAATTTCAAATAAATTATTCAAATTCTTTATTCTCTCAAAGGAGATTATTGTGATTATCAAAAATCATAACAAACTTATAATGAATATGTATAATTTATTCTCAAAATTTGATTGTAGATAATTTGTTCTCCCTCAAAATTAAACAATTTCAAAAAGTAATTTTCATCACTTTATTTTTACGAATATATAATTTTATCATTTTTAATGTTTATGATTGATATAATTCTTTTTTGAAATGGTCCATATTCTTCTAACTATTATTATTATGCATTATATTTTACTTTTTTTTTTTGGTACAACTAAAATTTTTAAGTTTCAAAGTTATTATTTAAATTGTCGTTCTCTTAAGGAAATTATTATGATAACCAAAACTTATCATATAACTACAATTGATATTACTCAAACAATTGATAGTACTCTTAACCCAAACTTGTCTTTGCCCATTCTTAAGTAATACCCCAAATTGGACCGAAGTAAACAGAAATAAATTGTTCCCATTCTTAAGTAAGTACTCCAAATGGACCGAAGTGAACTGAAATAAACCAAATGGACAGAATGGACCAAATTAAACACAATAGACCGAATTAGACCGATATGAACTAAATAGACTGAATTGGACCTAATATATCAAAGTAGACTGAATGGACCAAATTGACTGAAGTGGACCGAAATGGATAGTATGGACCAAAGTGGACTGAATTGGAACGAAGTGGACTAGATGGAACAAATTGGACCAAAATGGACCGACGTAGACTGAATTGGACCAAATAGCCAAGTGAACTGAATGGACTGAATAGGTTGAAGGTCATCAAAGTAGACCGAATTGGACTGAAGTAGACCAAATTGGATTGAATTGGACCAACGTGGACCAAAGTAGACCGAACTGAACTAAATAGACCAAAATGGACTGAATGCTGATCTATAATTAGGATAGCCAAGATTTTGTTTTGATATAAATTCAAATTCTTACATCCAAAATAACTAAGAATGAAATCAAACCAAAACTATAAGAGAGAGAGAGAGAGAGAGAGAGAGAGAGAGAGAGAGTGCTTGTGATGAGAAATTAAAAAATACAACAACAAAACATATGAACCTAAAATAGAGTTTAAAAATCACAATGATTCATTAACTTAAAATAGAGTTGAAAAAAAGAATAAAAAATCAAGAGAGAGAAAGTAGCAACTTTTTCAGGAGAGAATATGAGAGAGAATAAGATGAGAAGAATAATTGTAAAAATAAAAAATATAGTAACAAACACCAAATTATCCAAATCATGTTATGAAATAAAATAATGTCATATTTTTATATATTATCTTTATAATGCAATAGGATAACATTTATGAAATTGGAGAGAAGAAAAAAAAAAGATAACAATTTAAAAACACAAAACTTAATCACATCAATCAAAAGTAGAGTTCCAAATAATAATAAAAATCATCAACAAAGTAGAGATGCAAGAAAAATAAAAGTTCCACCAAAGAATGAAAAAAAAAAAAAAATTGAGAGAGAAATTTAGAAAAATAACTTTTTTTGTGTAAGAAAAATATGCATAGAATAAGAGTGAGAATTTTAAATTTATAGTAGGATTATGGGAAAAAGAAAAACCAAAAATAAAAGAAAATAAAGGAATAGAGGAAAAGTGATATTAAGGTAGATAATAGTGGGGAGATGAAAAAGTAAAAAGGAGGAGAAAAAATAGGAGAAAATGTAACAATAAGTTGAAATATTAATACAAGAAAAAAGAGTTAAAAATAAGAGAGAGTGTATTTGAAATAGGTAGATGATATGGCATCTGATGTAGCTCAACAGAAACGTTACAACAATAAATACTAGACTTTAACTTGGTAAAAATGGCCAAATACCACTATTTTCAGAAATTTGTAGCAATTAAGCATTGTTTCGGAACTAAATGAGAATTTATCACTTTTTATGTACTCAAGCTCACTAAACTATCATTTAGTTCCGAAATAGTGCTTAATTGCTACAAATTTTTGAAAATGGTGGTATTTAGCCATTTTCACCCTTTAACTTTTAAATATATAGATATAGATGATTTCTACTTTTGCGCAACCAGAATTTTCAATTTTATCTTTCTTTTTCTTCTTTTCTTAATTTTGTGAAAGGCTTTCGGGCCTTTTGTTTTTCGAAATGTTTGTCAAAATAAAACTGTCTGAAATTTAATTGAAGAAATAGCGTTTTTGATGTTGATGTGGGGTTTTAAAGATAAAATAAATAAACAAATAATGGTGCATCTAGATCTCGTAGGCAAGAGACAAAAAGAATTAAATAGATCTCAATTGAGAGAGCATCCCATATTTTTTAGATTAGTATTGGCATTTAATTTTAGTGGTGTGTGTTTGATTATTAGGTTTGAGACTTCAAGTGTTTTTTTTTTTTTTTTTTTTTTTTTTTTTTTTTTTTTTAAGAGAAGCTTGAGTCTTAAGTGGAATAATAAGTTAATATTCACAATTTTTTTTCCTCCTAACAACTGAAGATGGCAGATTGTAAATAGGAGATAATAAAGTGGATTGTACAAAAAGTTGTAGAAAAAGGTTATGCCTATAGTTTTTTTTTTTTTTAAATATCAAAGTAGGTGACTTGCAATACAAAGTAAATGAAATTTTAGGAAGATTAGTGTATCTACTTTGTCATCTGTTATAGAATTATTTTTTAAAAGTTTAGTTTGTTATGACATGAAAAAAATATATTTTATTCCCAAACACTTTTTTAAATTTTTCTCAAAAACCATGAATGTTCTAAAGCAACACAAATATTAATACAACAAGTCTTCTACAACCACACCATTTACCACAATTTAATGATGTAATCAACTATAAATGATGGATAATCACTTTCAAATAAACTCACCATTTTTTCTTTACCACTCATAATTGATCATATCATAATTGTGGCAAAAGTATGTATCGACCCAAGAAAAAAATGTAAATCACATTTGCATTTTACTCCAAAAAAAACTAGACACAATTGAGTTTCGTTGTCCTTGTTAATAAAACCCATGTCAGCCTAGAATAAGTCCAATGTGGAACTCCTCCCACTCACACAATATCCAATCAAATTTGGGATATCATACTAAGGCACAAATTTGATATCGTCAGCTTTCACAAATGATACAATAGGGTACACACCTTTTTCTTTTTCTTTTCATAACTAATAACATAACATATTCTAATTGGTGAATGATAAAAATGGTATAATTGGTGTATCACTGTATCTTAATAAAGTGATGTCACTGTAATCACAACAATTGTCAAAAATATTGTATCTCTAACATTACTCAAATCAAAAAGTTATTTTATACTATATCATTATGTTCATTTTTTTTAATATAAACTAAACGGATGGTAGTATATTTCTTATTTTATGTCTATCATTTTGTTTATATTTTATTATTTTTTATATTGCTTTGAATTTTAGAATATTTTTTATTCTTAAATAAGGTGGAATTTTTTTCTAAACTTTGGCTCCCCAAAAAAAATTAAATTCTCGTCCTGTCCTTTTACCAATAGTATTGATGAAAGCATTGGGTTCAATATTCTCTATAAACTGCTTATGTTTGTACCTGATTAACAAATGTATACTGAAACAAGGTGTCTGCGTGCGAAACAGTAAAAACAAAAAACACCAAGATGGTATAGTGCTAACAAACCGTCCATATTTTCGTCCAACAAAATAACAAAACATGAAAGACGAATGACATCAGGAGGAACAAAAGAATTGAATGCATGCATAGATGTTATGTATACCTGAAGAGTGATTTATGTTCAAGTGGATTAAGGAGCTTCCCTCAATATAGAGACCACCAAATGTTAATACTTGAACGCAACTCCTCTACACTTGAAGTTTGGAAGTGATTGTTGAAGAGAAGAAAAGAAATGAAATGGAGGATGAGTCCCATGCCCTCTTTAGTCAAGTGGTCAAAAGTTATTCATAATTGCAACATTTGTTTGTATGTCATTTGGAAAGGAATTGTGTCCTTTGATGTAGAACTGAGATAAAAGTAAGGACACTCTTTTTCGTCCTTTCCTTGTTGGCACTTTCGAAACAATGTGTAGTCTAGTCATTTGGAAAAATAACTTTTTTCCTTGTCAAATCCTAATCGCTGTTGGAAGGAAGCTTCTTGGTCTTATTGAGATTCGAGATAAGGTACTCACCGTTTGGAACCGGAAAAGTTTAGTGCCACAGCTACCCTGCATAATTTGTGATATAACTCGACACATGGTGAGTTATGGTTAGTGGAAGAGTGTCCTTACATCACCCTTCTATCAACCACAACTCACCATGTGATGAGTTGTGACACAAATTATGTATTTTTCTGTGGCATTAGATTTTTTCTTTGAAACCACAATTCGAGATTTGGATATTTGCTTGAATATGTTTAAATGTTTTATATATATATATATATATATATATATATATATATATATATATATTTCTTCACCTGTTATTTGTTGCTTTTTACATGTTAGCTTTTGGTTTTAAATTTATGGCTAAAGAGGAAAGAACACTCCTTAAGAGAGTGTTTGGTATATTTATTTAAAAATTAAAAATGTGTGAAAATATGTATAGATAAAAAAGTGTGTAAAAATATATATAATATTGTTTAAAAACTGAAAATATGTATATGAATGAGTGTACCAAACAAGGCCAAACTTTGTGATATTTTGAAAAACAATCATACTGTATGTGTAGGGTTAAGTGACACAAGATTGACAGATGAACAACATTGAGAGTCTTATGACTAAATATTGGGGGCAAGGCTTGTGTCCAGTGAAAATTTTCACTGGACACAGCAAGATTTGGACACATGTCCAAGAGTGGACACGTGTCCAAAATCCAACGTGTCCAGTGTGTAAGAATTTATTTATTATGTCTTTTGTTCAAAGTCTATTAAGAGTGAGAAAAAAAATGGGCAATTTGCTTAATTTGTGAGGAAAAAAAAAAAAGAAAGAGAAGAGAATCACGTGACCAACAGTTTCTATTTTGGTAATGATATTGTTTTGACTGAAGAAGGTAGAATTGAGACATTAAAAATGGGCAAAAGTACAAAAGTATAAGAATAGGGTCCTGAGCCACAACAGGCCTATTCGCCTAGGCTACAGGACAAGAAGCAAGCTAAACACTGCCACAAACAGAAGACATGACTAAAGTAAATGATATTGTTGAAATAGGACAGACGTGAGAAAAAAAATTGTTTGATTTTGGCAACGGTATTGCTCAAAAATGAGAGAGGAGAGAGAAAAAAAATTGTTTGCATTTTGGCAAAATTGGTGGAAGAGATGAGAGAGAAAAAAAATAATTTATCTCTTTGTTTTACTTGAAATTTTTTAATCTTTCAAAAATTTATCCCACTCTTCTATAGCACACATATAGAAAGAAATTGAGTGGGGTTGGGTAATTAACTTATTATCTCAAGTTTCTCATTTAAAAAAAAAAAAAAAAACTTATTATCTAAAAAAAATCTATATATCTATATATATAATAATAAGTAAAAATGAGAAAATTCAAATTAGAATTCTAAATTAGAATTTCAATTTTATGCTAAGTATCTTATATAAGTTTTTGAATTTTTGTACTAAGTGAGTTATTGTATCAATTAAGTTTTCTTAATTTTGCTGCTAAATGCAAAAACTAAAGAGATTACAATAAGAACTTGGTTGGGGTTCAATGTGTTCAGCCATTAGAATGGCAACATGTGACTTTTTTTATAGGGTTGAAATGCCCTGAGTTTACTATTCGATTAAAAAAAAAACAAGAGATACTGTTCAATTAAAAAAAAAAAAAAAAAAAGAAAGAACAATAGATAGAGGGAGAGTGAAAGTCCATAAGGCAGAGAGAAAGAAAGAAATCTAAATGGCATCATCGTTAAGATAGCCTTTTATCAAAGCTCTGATTAAGATGTAGAAACAATTGAAACTCTAGTGGCGAGAACTTCGCACTGAGAACTGAGAAGGGGTATTCTCTTTACTGGCCGGCCACAGTGTCATTCATCTTTCGTTCTTCTCCTAACTTTTTTTGAAAAAAAAAAAGGGGGGCTCAAATTCAAACTTAAACTCACTCAAATTGAAATTTAATACTTAACAAGAAAAGAAGAAGGATGATCACTCCCTCAGCGTATGATCTTAGAGCTCAATTGGTAAAATTACCACTTAATCCTTCCTTTACTGTTAGTCAATTTTGCTATCTTTGTTTAATTTGGTTCAAATTCAAAACCTTAATTATATCAATAATCCACATTATTGATCACTTGCACAAACCCTCTGTTTGGTTACTTGGAAAATTTGAGAGAAAAAAGAAAGAAAGTGTTCATGAGTGGTAACCATTATTATGCATTACTGTTTTTAAATAATAGATTTTATTTGTTCTCCAAATACCTGTAATTCAACTTATAATGATCAAGAACTAGCAAGCTATTTGGCTACTGAGAAAAAAAGAAGGTAAAAGAAAGAAGATTTGAAATATTGAGTCATATGGTTTAGCCAAATGGTTTAATTATCTCCTTCTTTTATTTCTTTAAATATCTATTAACAATTTAATCCAAAGTCAAAGTATTTATTAATTCTTGAGAGAATAGATTGAATTTTTTTTTTTTTTTTTTGAGAAACCAATCGGTGCTTTATATTAGATGGACAGAAAACTTGTGTCAATTATTACAAGATTTTTTGCATTACAATGGATGTCTTCAATCCAAATCTGAGGATCATACGAGAACTTAGCTAAGTGGGCAAGCTTGTCAGCTACAGCATTACCACTACGTTTTATATGGGAAAAAGAGGCAACTCGTATATTCGAAGCTAGAGCGCGAACCTCATCAGTTATGTGACCAAAAGAAGCCCAGCTTGAGTCGGCAGTAGTGAGGTGCTTGAACACCACCTCGCAATCACCCTCAAACACTACATCTTGCAGTCCGAGCTCACCAGCCAATGTGATTGCTCTTCTCCACGCCATTGCTTCCACATCCTCCACTGATGGAGGTAGAGGGACCTGTTCAGCAAGAGCTGCCATAACCATGCCTTCATGGTTTCGGATAACCACTCCCAGGCCAGCACAGTTAATGTCATGGAACAAAGCTCCATCACAATTTGCTTTGAACTGCTGAGGCAATGGTGGAAGCCAATGAGCCGGGTGTGATTCAGTAGGAATATGCAATGGAAGATCGATGGCCGCCTAGAATTCTTGGAGTCGCTCCAAAGCATCCCGATGAATCTAAGTTATTGGCAACGTTGGGTTGCCCACTCTCAAGGCATTGCGGTTAAACCAAATGCTCCACGCAATGAAAGCCACTATTTCAGCAAGGTTGTGGCTGTTTAGCAGCATTACTCCCTCGAACAGGTCCCTGAAATTTACAAATCTTTCGAACAAGAAACTCCTACACGGCTCCACTTCCCACCATAATATTCCTTTAGCATTTGGCAACCCCATAGCGCATGCACTGTATCTTCAATCTCACTGCCACACCTCTCACAAATTGCCTTTGGAATTGGGATTCGCTTGCTTAATAAAAGGAATAATATAAAAATTGCCTCACGATAATTGGTCTTTCACAATAACTGAAATTGAATTTTCTCATATCACAGCACTTCTTAAGTTAAATTATAAAAATAAATAAATAAATAAATAAAAATCATCTACCAAACCAGTTTAGAAATTCTCACGGTCTATATTTTAAATTTAAAATGATTATGAAAAAAGAAAATCTACCTTATTTTCTCATTGCATTAAATCCCTAATTCATCCCTACACTAATCTTACTTGTTTAAACTCTATTTACAAAGATTAATCTCTTGATTTGAATGTTTATTAATTATGAAATGATTTTTTTTTTTATAATTTTTTTTTTCTATTGATGTCGACTAATATTTTTTGATCGATTTTGCTTATATTGGGGTGGGGGGTCAATTGCCCCCTGACTCGTATAGTGTTTCATATGTACTATTGTTAGGAATCTCTTCTATGCTTTGTCCTCCTTGATGCAAAAAAATAAACACAAAAGAGTCACGCATAATAGATAAAATTATGATAATAATAATAATCATGCATTTTAGTGTTTTTTTTTTTAATAGTGTGGGGTCAAAGAATTTGGCAACCCCGGCCTACTTTATACTAAACCCAAGGCCCAAGCCGAGGAGAAAGATATGCCTGAGGACGAACGAAGAAAGTCCAAATTGCCAAGAAACATCGCCGAGGACAATTCTATTCTCGGCCAACCGAGATCAAAGAAGGGAAGAGCGGCACGCCATCAAAGGTAGCCTCCCAAAGCATCCCAAGAAAAAGGACAAGTATAGTGGGTCAGCCATGGGAGCAAGGTGGAGGAGCAATTTAAGGAGAAACTATCACCTCCACATTAAATGCCAACAATTAATGTCCTAGCCGCATTAATGAGGAAATGACCCCTGAACAGTGCTGTCTTGGTTGCTGCAACTCACAAAAGGTTTGGGAAGGCGGCTAATAGGACAAACACTCGAGTAGTGACCTGCATGATCAACAAATGGAGGGCCAAGATCAACTGAAAAGGGATATATAATGAAAGAAATCCTCCAGGAAAAGAGGGGTCGGAAATTAGAAATAGAGAATACGGTAGCAATTTGTATCATCTTTGAAACCTTTGTAACCAAGTATTGAAGAAATAATAAGAACAACAAGCTCCTCAAATGAGGGCTGAGGACAGAATTTCACACTTTAGTCCACATCCTTGTTATTCAATCCACTCATAACCATGTCTAGTTATTATAACCCTCACTAAGGCCTAGTTCTTAAACTTATTCTCTATAAATTTATTGTATTGGGCTAATTGGGTCTGAGTCCACCCATCTAATAGAAGGAGTACTCAAACTCAGTCTCTACAAATAGTATTTTAATTGATAGTCCTATATTTTACACAATTTGTTTTTCCTTTTCCTCAATTTCTTGACATTACAATTTTAAACCATGGGTTTATGTTATGAATCTAAATTTTAAATACTTTTAAAAATAGATAAAAATTTTGAATTTTATCTATATTTTTATAAGCAATCAAGATAGTGAGACATATATACAATTATGCAAGTAAATTGCTATACTTTTAATATTTTCAAATTGATTTTTTTTTTCGCAACTTATTTTAAAGTATTAACTTTGATACCTCACTATAGTTTACATTTATATTAGTTTTTGTATGACACTTATATTTGTTTATGATTGTTTATTTATTTTGTAGTTAATATAGATTAATATTTTTTCTGTTTATTTTTTTAAATATTGTCTGATAATCTTGCTTCTGCTGAATTGAAATCTTGGCTCTACCATTGTTTATAATATTAACTTTTAATCTTCTCCCACACTGAACTAAAATCCTGGCTTCTCGGTAATTGATGTATATATTTTAAAGAAAAGTTTTATATTCACAATATTTCTATAATACTTGCATAACAATTCCTACAACATGTAGCTAATCTCGCAGCTCGAACTAGGGGTGTGCAAAAAACCGAAGAACCGAAAAAAATCGTTTCAAACTGACCAAACCGATGCAAAAATTTCGGTTCGGTTTCAGTTTTATTATATAAAAAACAAAAAATTTCAATTCAGTTTTCAGTGGCAAATTTTAATGAACCGAACCGACTAAACCAAACCGAAATATTATTATATATTATTTTATATTAAATATATAATATAAAATTTGTAAGTATTTGAGATATGCTTTGCGTCAATGTGTTGGGCCTTCCTTGGGCCTCCATCATTTTTTTTAAACAATTCACAATTAGGCCTTTTTTTGTCATACTCATCAAATGATCCAGCCTACCTTTTTTTTGTTCAGCTGAGCTTTCCAATGTTTACATTTTGTCTTTTTAAACGCAGCATTATAAAACCCATTAGATTAATTACTTATAATTAAACTAAATAAATATATAATTAAACTATGTAAGGTTGAATTTATTCAACCACCTAATTGACTTTATTCCGTGCCAAATTTGCTTGTAATTCAGCATTTAGTAACCCTGTATTTAGGTGGGTTTGATGTAAGGGTAGTGAGTGAGATAGAGTGAAGTTTGCTCAAGAGTGTGCAAGAAAACAGAGACTCGCGGCTGGGACTCGCGGGTGACTCGCGGCTGCAAGCCGCCAGACGCAGCACACGTGCCAAGCATGTTGGAAGGTGAACAGTCATGCCAGCTGGAGCACTACAGGACAAAACAGGACAACTAGCCATACGGTTATCTCGCGACTGGATCTCGCGACTTGGTCAAGCCGCGAGGTCAAGCCGCGAGCCACCCCTGTTTTGTAAAACCTGACGTTTCACATTCCTCTCCCACTCCAGTATAAATACCCCTTTTACCCACGATTGAGAGAGAGCTTCCAGAGAGAATTTTGAGAGAGAAACCCTAAAGAAAAACAAGATTGATTCACCCACAATCTATACCTTAGAGTCTCTCCAAATTCCCCAACTCTCTTCCTCTCCATTGTCAAATCCTTGAGAGGCATTATACCAGACCTGGTTCTCACCATCATCATCACTGTGAGACAGTTGTTTGGATTTCTGGGAAGCAGTTAGGAAGGAACCAATCTTCATTAGTTGATGCTATGGTCTAGTAGCGGAATCCGGGAAGCTAGAAAAGAAAAAGGTTCGGCGCAACCTCGTTGGAGCAAGAAGCTTGGAGGGCTTAGGTGCACTGGGTAGATTAGGCTTGGAGGGTCTATTGCTGTCCTTGTATCCCAACTACATTTTCTAGTGGATTATTGACCGCTTGGAGGGCGGCGGAGAGGTTTTACGCCGAGGGCTTCGGTTTCCTCTTCGATAACACATCGCGTGTTGTCTTTGTGTTTGCATCTTCCTTCCTCTCTATCTTTGCCTTTTATTATCTGCTGTGGATTTTATTTTGTTATGGCTTAGATAGTTTTTAACCAATTTCGTATTATAGCATATGTTAAGTTTCCGCACACTTGTTGTTTGACATATTGCTTGAATTGGTTAAGTTGTAAGTTGGGGGTCTAAACGTTCAAAGGTGTTTTTACACGTTTTTGAACTTTCAATTGGTATCAAAGCGGGTACACTGTTATTGGTTTCATTACCATTGTGTGATCCTTGACTCCCTTTTGAAATGGATAGGTCTCAATCCCTAAATGCACCTCCATATTTTGATGGTAGTAATTATGCTTTTTGGAAGGTTCGCATGAGAGCATTTCTATGGTCCATTGATGAATCTGTTTGGAATGCAGTTGAAAGTGGTTGGACTAGACCTGAGGCAGCCAAATCCACATGGGATAAGGCAGCACTCGCTGCATCTAATGCTAACAGTAAAGCTTTAAATGCTATTTTCTGTGGTGTGTCTCCAGATGAATTTCATAGGATTTCTCACATCACCGTTGCCAAAGAAGCATGGGAGATATTGGAAACTACCTATGAAGGCACGAAGAAAGTGAAGGACACCAAGTTACAAATGCTGACCACCCGGTTTGAAGAGCTCAAGATGAGTGAGGATGAGTCTTTTGACTCTTTCTATGGGAAGCTAAATGAGGTGGTTGTCAGTAAGTTCAACTTGGGGGAGAAAACGGAGGATTCTAAAATCCTAAGGAAGATCCTTCGATCATTGCCGGAAAGTTTTCGTGCTAAAGTGACAGCGATTGAAGAGAGCAAGGACCTAGATGACATCAAAGTCCAAGAGCTGGTCGGTTCTCTTCAGACTTATGAAATGTCGCTGCCCAATCAACGGAAGAGTAAATCCCTTGCTCTTAAGACCATTAATGAGAAGGTAGAAGTCCATGACTCATCGGAAGACGATGTGGTTGATAAAGATGTTGCATACCTTGTAAAAAATTTCCGAAAGTTCTTGAAGTTTAAGAATAATGGAAAATTTGGTGATAAAGGAAAATTCCAAAGTTCTGGAAGGGAGAAAAGGGAATTCAAAAAGAGAGATGGTAAAGAATCCCAACCTACACAAGGTGTCACTTGCTTCGAATGTAACGGGCATGGACACTTTAAGAAGGAATGTCCGAATTATTTGAAATCGAAAGGTAAAGTGTATGTCACGACATTGAGTGACTCTGATTCGTCTGACTCAGAATCTGAAGAGAGCTGTGATGGAGAGGGGAACTATTCAGCTTTTATGACCATTGCTCACGTTGAGTCTTCAGAGGAGTTGAATCTGCTTGTACAAGACCTTGGAGAACATAGTGATGATGAATCACTAGGAATTGTTGAAGAATCAGATGCTGAACAAGATGAAAGCACAGCAAATCTTCAAGAGAATTATAACTCACTCTTGGAAAAGTCGGGTGAGTACACAAGGGTGGCCAAGGCTGCTGTGAGAAAAATGAAGAAGGCAGAGGAGGACTACAAAAGTCTCCTAATCCGATATAGGGAGGCCAAATGCGAGATAGAAACTTTGAATGGTGAGTTGTCCGAAGCTTACACAAAAGTAAGATTTCTTGAGAATGAGGTTGTGCAAGCAAATGCTAAAGTAGAGAGGGTCACCACCAAGAAGCTAGATGATGTTATCTCATCTCAAAAGAGCTTTTCAGACAAATCCGGATTGGGATATACCGAAGGAAGTAGCTCATCTGGAAATGTCACTAAAGAAGTGAAGTTTGTTAAGGCTAAAGATCCAGTTGTAGCTGACCTTACTGATGAGAAACTCAAAATGGAGGAGAAGAAGAATGTGGTGAACCAACGGATGCTGAATTCCCGTAGTCAATCTGTGGGCAGATCCGAATCTCGTGCCAAGTCACGTCCACGACCACAAAGAGGTCCTAGAGTGACTTATGTGTGTCATTATTGCGGACTTCAAGGGCATACTCGACCAAATTGCCAAAAGCTAAGAGCAAAGAACAGTGCAACTCCTCAAAGGTCAGGAGGACCTAGAAATGATAGAAGAATTTGGGCAGGTGATCAATCTAGAGATCAGAATGGTGATCCCGGAATGATGAACGTGATGAAGATGATTGGTGCATTCACCAACTGCTTGGAAAGCTTCTCACGAAGGTTTGAAAGCCCTAACTCCCGTACCCAATCCTATAAGGAAATCACTCCAAACGCAAGTGACGTGTGGGTGAAAAAGGGTACTCATGCATAAGCATTAGAACATGTCCATGCATTAATACTTCCTATGCTTTGTGACAATGTTTGTTTGTTTTACTTGCTGTTTTTGCTATTGGTTGTCTGCTTGTCTTCTTGTGTATATTTCTTTTGTCTTATCAATCTTTTTGCTTCATGTGTCAAAAATCCAAAAATCACATAAAAATTAGAAAATCAAAAAACTTGATTGACTTTGTTGAGTTTTTTGTCTCAAAACTTGTTTTGCCTTGTACCTTTGTGCTAATGGCTTTGTGCATTTTCGAGCATTGCTTGTCTTCATGCACTCATATCTATGTGGGAGAAATTTTGAAATCTTTGTGATTGTTGTAAATAGATCTTCAAACTTGTCATGAATGATTAGTGAATGGTTTTGTTGATCTTGAGACTTGCATAGACTTGTGTCTATATATCTTCCCACTCTTTATTTGTGTTTTTGCTAAAAAGAGCTCACCAAATGTAAATCTCCAAATGAAAAGAGATATTGAGCTGCAAAAGCCTGTCGCACATACTAGTATTCGACTTGGAAAAAGGGAAAGCGACCAAAAATTAAAGAAAAATGTTTTATTCAAAAAGCCAAAGGCTTGTTCATCAAAAGGAAATGTCAACTATCACTCTCACAATGAGAGGTGATTGCCTCAAAAGATCAAAAAGATCAAATGTTGATTAATAGTGGAGTCAAATGTAAAGCTCCAAGTCATGTTATCAAGTTTTTGTGGGAGGTCATATATACATACTTCTATAATTGAGATGGGTCACATAATCTAGTGCTAATTGTGTATGTCTTGGTTGAATTGATCATTGAAGCTTCACATTAGACTAAGGACTATCTCATTGTTGATATCCACACACAACACACAAGTTTATGTTCAATAAATGTCATATTCATTTGTGTGATTGTACTTGATAAAATGTGTTTTCACATGCTCAATCTTTGTTAAATCAAGCACAAAAAGATTTTTACGTGTTTTAGGTGTTTTTGGAAAGTATTTTGGTTGAAAAATCTGAAAATTTCAAAACTCCAGTTTTGCCCTGTTTTGGCGGCTCAGTCGCGGGTATGTCAAGTCGCGAGCCTCAGTCGCATCTTCGCTGGTCATTTTTGGCGACTTGTTCGCGAGTGAAAGGTCCAGTCGCGAGGTTATTCAGAGATTTTCGCGGCTCAGCTCGCGACTCATTCGCGGGTAGACCTTCCAGTCGCGAAAAACACTTAGGAAAATTTTTCAAATTTTTGTCCTTAAGTGTTTTGGCGGCTTGAACTGGCGACTTAATCAAGTCGCGAAAATCGCGTGTTTGGCAGAAACAGGAGCAGTTTTTAAATCTTTTTCAGTTTTCCCTCGAACTTTAGTAACTGTTCATTTTCTCTCTAAAATATCTCCTTTCCAAACACTCAGTGACTCCATTTTCAAACCCCATTGGTGCTTCATTTCTTATCCAAATCATCAAGAAAAGGTATGGGTTTTTACTTTCTCAATCTCATTTTTCCCTTTTCCTGCATATTTTTGTTACTGTTTGGATTGATACTGTGTTCGAAATTCTTCTCTCTTTGTGTAATGGGTTTGGCGTGTCTTGCTTGATATTGCTCTCATCTGTTTTTATGTAGAACGGTCACAATGTGTTTTTCATTGCTCTGATATTTGCCTATTGTTGAGTCTGACAATCGTTTCTTACATGGGTTTGGTGTTTATTTAATTTACTCATTTCTCTTGCTTGAGTATTGATGTTGGATTTCGGTATTGGTTACTAAGTGTTTATGATATCATAATGTGTGTCTCTCAACCATGTGGCCTAGTATAGATGATTTGTTTCTTCTTGCTGAAATATTATCCATTGTTCATATATCTTGTGGAGTGTTTTTATGTTATCAGTTCTCAATGTTCGAATGCTGTATCTGTTTGCATATCATGGTCATGGTAACCTGTCTAATTGACAGTTTTGTCAGTTGTTTTTTTTTTTTTTTTTCTCTCTATGGCTTTGTGCTTTATAATCATTTTGCTGCACCTGTCATTTTGTGCTCCTTTGTTTTGATTGGAAGTTTGGTTGGGTCTACACTATCTTCAGTTTGTATTTATGTGTTGGATTTTTTTTCACTGAATCTTGTTGACATTCATCTTGTGTGGTACTGCTGTTGGTTCTTTGCTGTGGACCTGTTATCTTGCAGATGTCTCGTCGATCTTCCAGGGGTAAAGGCGTTGTTGCTGACGAACCAGCAACACCAGTTGCTAAAAGGACTCGACTATCATCTCAAGCATCTCAAGATCCCAATGAGGATAGATTCAGACTTCCGCTTAACTCTCACGTCTACTCAAACGTGTTTGACAAGTCAACCACTATAGTGGAACGGGTGGTAGAGTTTAACACCTTAGGGACCACTTTCATCCCTCGAATCTTTGAGAAACGAGATTGGGCAAACCTGTTCGGGAACTTTGATGATCCAATGGATGAGCTGGTCAAAGAATGCTTCTCCAATGCAACTGATCTTGGACCTCAACTCATTTTCTGGGTCAGAGGAACGCAGTTTAGTGTTTCCCCAGACTCCATTGCAGATCTTCTCGGCATCACCAGACCGCAGAATGTGAATATAACTCCTTACGATGATCGAACTCCAGAAGTTGGAGAAATCCTACAAATCCTAGGATCCGATCATGAAGTATCCAGTGCAGGAACATCCATCAGCACTGCAAAGTTTGCACCAGAACTGACCACACTGAAGTTGATCATGTTCACCAATCTCTACCCACTGTCCAACACTACATTCATCAATCTTGGGAGAGCTCTATTCCTTTGTGATCTTATTACTGGAGCCCCCATTGATATATGTGCTCACATCTACTACACCTTGAGGAAGACCGCTTGTCGAACTGCAGCTCGAGGAATCATCCCATTTTGCAGTCTCGTCATGAAGCTCATTCTACGTGAAGGCATTATTCCCCCTGCAGATGGAAAGATGTTGTCCCGTCAGCGTCCTATTTCCATGGTCACTCTTCAAGCTAGCAGAAGTCACTCCTCTAACACACCAAGGAGTGCTCACATCTCTCCGGTCACTCCATCTGCCCCTGACTCAAAAACACCTGCACATACCACATCTACTTCACGTGCTGTTCCTGAAGCTTCACCGGCTAGTATTCCGCAAGCACAGACTGCTCCTCATACTGATAGAGTCAGCAGTGCACTTGAGCATATTCAGAAACGCATTGAGGAGCTTGTGGCACTTCTCTACTCCACAAACAACCATGTACAAATGCGTCTTGAGACTATGGAGAATCAGCTAGATGCTATTCAACAAAGGTTGGACGAGAGCCTTTAGCTATTCGTGCCAAAAAGGGGGAGAGCATTCAGTAAGGGGGAGAAAGTTCAAAGGGAAGTGAGCATAAGTGTGCATAGTGATAGGGGGAGTTCTCACATACTTTTGCCATACTTTAAATACTTTTGCCATACTTTTGTTTTAAGTCTTATTCTCTAAACTTGTCTTTTATGGGTTTGATACACTGTGTTTTGGTGTATAGTTGTTTCTAACTCTTATCTATACTCTTGGTTTAAACTTTAACATATTTTGATGATGTTATTCAGGATGTTTTGTTCTCTGTACCCATGTGCTTTTGTAAGCTTTTAGGGTTTATGTTTTATGCATAGTTTGTAGGCTTTATGGTTTGTACCTTGCTAATTGCAGCCTTTATGCTATGTTGAAATCAGTACTTTGATCTAAATGTTCTGCATTTTGATTTTTGTACTGTCACTCTTGTGCCCTTGTAGGATTGTTCCTAGATGCATATACCTTGTGTGTTATGCATTGGTTGAGTGTTGAACATACAAGTGTCTTGCCTTGTGCTTGTTAACTTGTATGTCCTTGTGTTCATTCCAAGTGTGAATGAGCACTGTGATCACTACCTTGTGGTGTTCACTTGGTTGATCAAGCCATGGCTTGTTTCTTAACTCCATCTTTGCTTGATCACATATTGCCTGTTTCATATGCATTTTATAATTTTCTGCTTACAATGATCATGGTGTATTGTTGTGTTTCAGGAGTATTATGTTCATATGATTCAAGTGCTTCACAGTTTCTAGAGTTAGGTGTGAGTGAGTTTTGTTCAACTGTTCCCAACTCACATGTTAAGTCTAGAGTCTGTTTTAGGGTTTTGTCACGGAATAGCCAAAGGGGGAGATTGTAAGGTTGAATTTATTCAACCACCTAATTGGCTTTATTCCGTGCCAAATTTGCTTGTAATTCAGCATTTAGTAACCCTGTATTTAGGTGGGTTTGATGTAAGGGTAGTGAGTGAGATAGAGTGAAGTTTGCTCAAGAGTGTGCAAGAAAACAGAGACTCGCGGCTGGGACTCGCGGGTGACTCGCGGCTGCAAGCCGCCAGACGCAGCACACGTGCCAAGCATGCTGGAAGGTGAACAGTCATGCCAGCTGGAGCACTACAGGACAAAACAGGACAACTGGCCATACGGTTATCTCGCGACTGGATCTCGCGACTTGGTCAAGCCGCGAGGTCAAGCCGCGAGCCACCCCTGTTTTGTAAAACCTGACGTTTCACATTCCTCTCCCACTCCAGTATAAATACCCCTTTTACCCACGATTGAGAGAGAGCTTCCAGAGAGAATTTTGAGAGAGAAACCCTAAAGAAAAACAAGATTGATTCACCCACAATCTATACCTTAGAGTCTCTCCAAATTCCCCAACTCTCTTCCTCTCCATTGTCAAATCCTTGAGAGGCATTATACCAGACCTGGTTCTCACCATCATCATCACTGTGAGACAGTTGTTTGGATTTCTGGGAAGCAGTTAGGAAGGAACCAATCTTCATTGGTTGATGCTATGGTCTAGTAGCGGAATCCGGGAAGCTAGAAAAGAAAAAGGTTCGGCGCAACCTCGTTGGAGCAAGAAGCTTGGAGGGCTTAGGTGCACTGGGTAGATTAGGCTTGGAGGGTCTATTGCTGTCCTTGTATCCCAACTACATTTTCTAGTGGATTATTGACCGCTTGGAGGGCGGCGAAGAGGTTTTACGCCGAGGGCTTCGGTTTCCTCTTCGATAACACATCGCGTGTTGTCTTTGTGTTTGCATCTTCCTTCCTCTCTATCTTTGCCTTTTATTATCTGCTGTGGATTTTATTTTGTTATGGCTTAGATAGTTTTTAACCAATTTCGTATTATAGCATATGTTAAGTTTCCGCACACTTGTTGTTTGACATATTGCTTGAATTGGTTAAGTTGTAAGTTGGGGGTCTAAACGTTCAAAGGTGTTTTTACACGTTTTTGAACTTTCAAACTAAAACTAATTAGACTATAAAATCTTAAGTTAGAAAACCCTAGCCTACATACTTTTCTCACAACAATAGCTTCCTCTACTTTGGTGACTCTCATGCTTCTCACCTTGCTAGCCACCTCGGCTTTTGCTCAGGCTCCAGGATCCGCACCAGCCTCATCACCAACCAAGTCTCCATCTCCGACTTCTTCTCCACCGTCTCATGCTCCCGCTCCCACCTCAAAGCCACCAACTCCCTCTTTGGCTCCAAGCCTCTAACTCCATCCACCGCCTTCCTCCGCTCCGTCAACCTCGCCTCCAGCTCCTCCCCCACCGATCGTCCCAACCCCCTCCAATGCGCCAACCTGTACTCCCTCTCACAAACACATTAGCTACTTCAATGCTTCTTCTTCGTTCTATCTTCTTCTTCTTCTTCTTCTTTTCTTTTTGGTGTTTGCTACTTGCTTGGTGCTTGGTGCTTGGTGTTTGGGTGGTGAGAAAACGAGGGAAAGCAAAGGAAATATATATATATATTTTCTTATTTTGGTATGTTTTCTGATTATATACATGATTTTGATTTTTTTTTTGTTTGTTTGCTTGGTGTTTGGGTGCTGAGAAAATGTGGGAAAGTAAAGAGAAATAAATTTTTTTTTTTTGGTCTCTGATCTGTTTGGTTCTAAGAAATTGGAAACAACTGAAAACCAACCAAACCGAACCAATTGAAATCCAGTCAGTTCGGTGTTGGTGTTCCTCCCTTTCGGTTCGGTGTCAGTGCTAAATTTGGTAAAATTGAAATTTCAATTCGGTGGAAAAATCGCACTTGAAACCGACCGAACCGAACCAATTACACCCTTAGCTCGAACCATTTCCCCTCTAGACCTCCGAGCACTTTGTGCAATGAGAGGTGTCAATTCAACTACAAGGCCTTTGACATTATTGGTTCAAATTTGAATATATTATTGAAATAAATTTTTTGCCAACCGGTAATAAGCTATCAACAACTTATCATTTAGAATTTATTATAAAAATATTATAGACATAACATGTCTAAATTTAAAAAAAAAAAAAAAAAAAAAAAAAGTGTTTGTGAGGTGTGGGGGGTAAGAACAAGTCTCTAAGAAGGAATTTCATACACATATATACTTAGATTATGTTAGAGTATAATTCTATCTTATATTAAAAAAAATGATATACTATATTTAAAACTTAAATGCAAAGTAGATATAAAATAAGTTAATCATTATTAAAAAAAAAAAAAAAAAAAAGAGTTAATCATTACCCAAAAAGTAGATTTAATAAATATATAAATAAAAAGTCAACCTGTTAGTTGCTTTGTCTAGGGCTAGGTAGATTGCAGAGACGCGTATAACAGGGATGTTGACCTTTATGAAACAAAGGACTAATTAATGATCGTGCTAATCGATCGAATGTTTTTAATTACAATTTAATTTGGTTTTTAGTAATAGTCCTCTATTCCGCATTAAAAATTACTTCTTCTTTTTTCTTTTTCTTTCTTTTTTTTTTTTGTCTTTTTAATCAGGCATTAACAATGATTTATTCAAGGTGAAACAATTAATTTTTAATGTGGAATAGAGGATTAGTACTACAAACCGAATTAAATTGTAATTAAAAACATCCACTCCCAGGCACGATGCTTTATCATTTCTAAATCGATTGCTTTTTCCTTTCATTTAGTTTCTTATATTTATTTTTTTTTTATTAAATATGTGCATTAGGGGGTACACTGTGCACATATGAGGTAGGGTTGGGGAGTTTCTTTTCAGTCCAATCCGACATTGTCAAATTGAGAAATTCTTTAATTCTTATCCAACCCTACCCTTCCCATATGTAGTCATGTAGAAGCACATGCATATGGGTCAAAGGAACAAGTTTGTGTTTCAAAGAGGTAGGATTGATCCTAGTACATATTCTCATTGTATTAAAAAATGAACTGAGTTCTAATTTGAATATATCATTGAAATTATTTTTCTTTCCAACAAATAATAACTAGTAACAACCTACCATTTAAAATTTGTTGTGATAGGTAGGCACAAAATCAAATTTCTTCTGCAAACTAGTAGTGGATTTAGACACAGGTTTAGAAATTTTAGCATCAATATCAAATTTTTTTACCTTTGTCTAACCTAATAAAATTAGTCTTTTCTTTATGATTTCTCCTAAATTGAGGAATATAAACTTTGTCATTTTTAGATTTAGACTCAGCTAACTCTCATTCCAAGCTTTACATCTCTTCATCTTGAGAGGAAAATTGTTTTCTAAAAATTTCATTCTTCTTATTTAATTAATTCAATCTCACAATTAGTTCATTTTTAACTCTTCCTAGAGTTTCTTAGAAACTATTAAAGATTTAGATAATTCCTTATAAAGAGTTTCACAAACATCAATAAAATCAATATAAAAAGTAGTGTCTTCTTTATTTAATATTTTACAAGCATGAGCAACAAGACAATTAAAATTATCTATAATTGTATGTTTTTAGACCCCTTAAAATAAGTTGTTTAACCTAATATTATACTAAGTTGATTAACAAGATTGTTATTCAAGATTAGATTAAACAAAAATAAACATAAACAATAAAGCAGTGGAAAATAAAGAACACAAAGATCTGATGACCCAGGAAAACCTAACCGGTAAAAAACCTGGGGAGGATTTAACCTAACTATCCTCAAGGTAAAACAAATCCACTATGAAAGAATTGAAATTTTTACAATAGCGACTTAGACCACTAACATCCTATTGCTACCTCGAGTAGAAAACTTACTATCATGACCACGTGACAGCTCCGAGTCCACATACTACTTCTTTCTTCTGATCCACAGCAATCAGCAATCACAAGTACTCCTACTTGTGTTTTTCTTTAAGCTCTTAAAACAGCAACTGTAGAGATCACCAAGCTCTTGGCATCAATCTAGATCTTGATAACCCTAAGTATGTATGAAGGCAAACACCTCTGGATCTCACAAGAGATTCATACACACAACATATCAACAACCTCTAAAACATGGCTAGGGTTTTCCTTTTTATACTTGAAGCAAAACATAAAACCTTACATTTCATATGGGCTTAGGCTAAGTTAGAAAATCTGCAAAAAAAAAAAAAAAAACAATATGCATGAGCTTCAATCGATCGAGTATAATTTTTGATTGATCGAGCCTTGTAGAAAGTGAACAGTAATTTTCTGTAATTACTCGATTCCAACTTTACAATAAACATACTTTGAGCAACCTAAATCTAGACTAAATGTTTTGGTCATGGTTTGCCAACATTACACATTGAAGTTCTAATACATTAGTTCCTAAATTCTTAAAACCTAACAAACTCCCCCTTTGGTAATTCGTGACAAAACACATACTAAACAAAAATGCTCAAAGTTACAAAATAGCCCAAAAACAATTCAATCTAACTACTATCTATTAGTTGCCAGTGTAGACAGCAGCATGACTGAATAAACCTGTATATTCCTAAAACACTTCAACAAACACATAAACACATGTGTGAAAAATACAAGTAAAAACAAAATAAACAAACTAAAGTAAATAACAAATATGCAAACTAACTCTTCCCCTAAGTTAGATACATCAAAAAGCTTTTTATATTCTCCCCATTTCAAAAACAATTTCAACTCCCCCTAAACAAAACAAACAGGATTCCCAAAGTTAAGAGAAAATAGAGAATTAAGGGAACACAAAACAATTCAACTCTATAGAAAATAGAGACAACTCCCCCTATGAAGAGCAACAACTCCCCCTATGAACAACAAAGGTTAAAAACAAGTTTCTCCCCCTATAAAAATAGGAAAAACAAAACAAGTTTTGGGAAAAACAGTTTTGGGGAAAATTTAGGAGGTGGGGAAAATAAAGACATGCAAACTAAACTTAAAAAAAATAAGTTGAGGATACACATGAAGAAAAATATTCTCTCTTTTAATATATGCAAGTTTGACACTATGTGACCCATAAATAGATGGTCTTTTGAACCAAAATCAAGTAGAGAAAATATTTGAACAATTATTATCCACCATATCTCAAAAAAATATATATATTTTCCTCAGTTTACACATAAAAAATAGCATATACTAAAATGTACAGAACTCAAAAATTAATCAATCAATTTTCAAATCAAATTGAGTACCCAATTTAGCAAAGTGTATGCATGTTATGTGTAAAAACAAGGCGAAAAACACATTTTGGTCCTTACATTTTCAACCGATTTCCGTTTTAGTCCCTAAGTTTTTTTTTACCGCTTTTAGTCCCTCTCCTGAAAAAAGCTTCCATTTTAGTCCCTGCCGTTACATCAGAAACGGATATTGCAGACGTGACAAACGGCAAAGTTAAATAATAATAAACTGATGTCCACGTGGCCTAAATTAATAATAAAAAATATTTTTTAATGCCACATCAGCATCTAAATTAAAAAAATTAATTTATTAATTTTAACTAAATAAAAAAATTAAAAACAGAATTAAAAACTAAAAATCTTATGAATTGAGATCTAAGTGTGCTTTGAACAAGAACAACAAGAACACAAACCCAGATCCAAGAACACAAACCCAGAAATTATTTAAAAAAAAACAAAAAAAAAAAAACTAACCAAAGCCAGAAATCAGAGAAAGCCAAAGCAAAGAATGGAAACTCAAACTCAAAACCAAAAGCAAAGCCAAGAAACATTGCCACAGCAACAGCAGCAGCAAAACCAGAAGAACATGAAGAAGTCTTCGTCGAAAAACTCCGATTCATCGGCTCACTACAATGACTCGCCTCACTCGCCCCTCCAATTCCACTCGCCACTCCGATCCGAACTCGGCGACCCTCCCGAGACGCCTCCGTACCACTCTCTGGAGGCCTCGCCGGAGAAGCCGCCGCTGGACTACTCCAAAGCCGTCGTCGCCATCGACAAGTACACTCAGTTTTCTCCGCAACAGTCGACGCCGGAGAAGCCAAACCTCACTAACAACAACAACAACAACGCCGCGACACAGACGGAGAAGTCGCCGTCGCCGTTGATGGTGTTGAGCAGGGCGATGAGGGAGGAGCCATAAACCCACAACAACCCAGGCCAAGAAAGTGCACACGTGCCTGGGTTGTTGTGGGTTTTAAGTTTGAGTTTTGGTTTTGGTTTTGAGTTTGAGTTTCCATTCTTTGCTTTGGCTTTCTCTGATTTCTGGCTTTGGTTAGTTTTTTTTTTTTTTAAATAATTTCTGGGTTTGTATTCTTGGATCTGGATCTGTGTTCTTGTTGTTCTTGTTCAAGGCACACTTAGATCTCAATTCATAAGATTTTTAGTTTTTAATTCTGTTTTTAATTTTTTTATTTAGTTAAAATTAATAAATTAATTTTTTTAATTTAGATGCTGATGTGGCATTAAAAAATATTTTTTATTATTAATTTAGGCCACGTGGACATTAGTTTATTATTATTTAACTTTGCCGTTTGCCACGTCTGCAATATCCGTTTCTGATGTAACGGCAGGGACTAAAATGGAAGCGTTTTTCAAGAGAGGGACTAAAAGCGGTAAAAAAAAACTTAGGGACTAAAACGGAAATCAGCTGAAAATGTAGGGACCAAAATGTGTTTTTCGCCTAAAAACAATGAGAGATATGAATGCAAAACTGCAAGATGGATACAGAAAACAATGCAATGCATGTGAATCCTAAACATAAATGATGCATGAAAAAAATTTGGTCAAAAACTTAAAAACTGAAAATTTTTCTGTTTCGATTAATCGAATACCAATCAAGTCAAGTAGAAGCTAAACTAGAAAATTTTGGAAATTTTCGATTGATCGAAAATCAAATTCGATCGATTGAAATTCTGGAAAATTGAATTTTTTGAAAAAACCAGAAATTTTTTTGCAGAATCAATTTTCAAAAGATTTTTCATGACATGTAATGCATGAGAATGATTTCAAAAATTTTCAAAAACATGAGTTTTCAACCCAGAACTTCAAAACAAGGTTTTTAATTATCAAAAACACAATTTTTGCCAACCTTTAAACATATTTGGCATCAAACACCATAGAAAACATAATCTTGGATGGCCAAACCAAATTCACATACAATATCATATACTAAGTTTAACAAAGAATAACTTGTGTAGTGTGTGCAACTAGTAAAAGCATAAGATACATGTGAGGTGATAAGTAGATAGTAATCAATCACAATTTCTACATTATTCATCACATAAATTTGAAAGTGACTATCACCTAAAGGGTTACATCATATAAACCTCACATCTCCTAGAAAACAAGATTGCAATCATGTAATTTTTTTTTTTTTTTTTTTGCCTCATAATGTACACACCAATTTTATTTCTTTGTGTCATCTTTATTATAGCCCAATAATGTACACACTAATTTTATTATTAATCCAAGGCCACACCTTATGTTCTTTTTGTGCATGTGCTACACTTTCTCGAGCACAAAATCTTATGATATGCATTAAGGTGTTCATGATTGGGTAGAAAACAGTGGTGAGATGGTTATTTATGTCTTTCTCATAGGATTTTTTAGTCCTTACAATCAAAAGCATGTGACTTCAAAATTAAGATCATGTGATCAAAAATTATAAACAACTCCCACACAACATGCATTACATAGCTAAAACTAGCAAAGTGCAGTAAAATAAGCTTATCCAAGCTAAACAAGGTACACAAGTATGTTATGTAAAAATAATATGGCCAACCTTAATTGCATATTTATGATGTGTAATACAAAACAAATAAAAATCTGTTTGGTTTTAAGAAAAAATTTTATGACCAAAAACAAAAAGCACACATTATGCTAAATGAAAAATGCAAAGCTATGCATGATAGTGCTTAACTAAGCTATAAAGAGTACACAAACAAGAAATATCAATTTCTTAATTAATTCATGAGTACATGTACAAACTAGTACATACTCATACAAAATCATAAATAGCTTAGCACTTATATAACACATACTATTCAAGTTTCTCCACAATGTCAAGCGTGTTCTAAATCAAGAGAGAGATATTATAACTCATGTAATCCTCAAAACAATTAAAACAAGACAAAAAATAAAATATTTTTGTCTTTTTGAAAATTTTCAATGTTTTTGGATTTTTTTTTTTTTAAACAAAACAACCTAAGAAAATAAAACAACCAAAAACAAAAAGAAAACATGTCCACAATTAATTGAAAGAATTAAATCAAGGACAAGTAAACAACACTCACCTTAGAGGATATTTTCTCACCCATACAGTACGAGTCTTCGGCTTTATAGGTGAAAATCCATGAGAAGCAGAGTGTATTTGAGGGATTACATCAATATTCTAAGAAAGACTGAAATCTTGCAAATTCCTTTCACAAGCCAACAAGCTTAAATTTTTCAAAAGAATATGAAACAATTTATATGGACTTATGGCAATAGAAATATCATTACATATTCTAGATTGAAATACAGAATTTTTAAATTCCAATTTATGACAATTAGGACGAATGTGACTAGAGACACCATAAAAGTGACAAACAGGAACAAATTTAGGAACATCAGTATTCCTAACAACAAATCTAGTTTCAGATTTTGGTTTTTGCCTCAACAAAGAATAATTTGGTCTAATATGACCAACAACACCACAAAGGTGACAAGTAGACATAAAAACAAATTTATTATGCTCTCTAACAATAGGTTTAGACAAAGGTTTAGAAACTTCAGCGTCTACATTAGAACTTTTACCTTTGTCTAACCTAGCAAAATAAACATTTTCTTTATTATTCATCTTGAAAGGAGGGATATAAACTTTTTCAGTTTTAGGTTTAAGAGAACTAGAAACACTTCTGTTAACAACAGCAGGCTTGGTACTAGTCAAATTTTCAATTTTAGGTTTAGATTCAACTAATTCTTGTTCCAAGCTTTTCATCTTCTCATCTTGAGAGGAAATTTGATTTCTCAAAAATTCATTCTTTTTATTAGATTCATCTAATCTAACAACCAATTCCTCTTTTTCAAGATTAGCCAATTTTAACTCTTCCTTGAATTTCTTAGTAATTTTCATAGATTTCAATAATTCCTTATGGAGAGTTTCACAAGCATTAATAAGATTTACAGAAACAACAGTGTCCTTCTTATTTAGATCACCATAATTAAAAACAGTAAGACACTTCAAATTATCCATGATAACAAGGATCAAGGATCAACTCTTAGATCAAAAGATCTAACATAAGAGCTAACCTGCTCTGATACCACTTGTATATTTTTAGACCCCTTAAAACAAGTTGTTTAACCTAATATTATACTAAGTTGATTAACAAGATTGATATTCAAGATTAGGTTAAACACAAATAAACATAAACAATAAAGCAGCAAAAAATAAAGAACACAAAGATCTGATGACCCAGGAAAACTTAACTAGTAAAAAACCTGGGGAGGATTTAACCTAGCTATCTTCAAGGTAAAACAAATCCACTATGAAAGAATTGAAGTTTTTACAATAGCGACTTAGACCACTAACATCTTATTACTACATCGAGTAAAAAACTTACTATCACGACCACGTGACAGCTCTGAGTCCACGGACTACTTCTTTCTTCAGATCCATAGCAATCAGCAATCACAAGTCTACTTGTGTTTTTCTTTAAGCTCTTGAAACAACAACTGCAGAGATCACCAAGCTCTTGACATCAATCTAGATCTTGATAATCCTAAGTATGTATGAAGGCAAACACCTCTAGATCTCACAAGAGATTCATACACACAACATATCAACAACCTCTAAAACGTGGCTAGGGTTTTCCTTTTTATACTTGAAGTAAAACATAAAACCCTATACATCATATGAGCTTGGGTTGAGTTGGAAAATCTGTAGAAAAAAACAATCTGCACGAGTTTCGATCGATCGAGTCTAATTTTTGATTAATTGAGCCTTGCAGAAAGTGAACAGTAATTTTCTGCAATTACTTAATTCTAACTTTACAATAAACATACTTTGAGCAACCTAAATCTAGACTAAACATTTTGATCATGGCTTTCCAACATTACACATTGAAGTTCTAATACATTAGTTCCTAAAGTCTTAGAACCTAACAATAATAACAAGGGTTAAGGATTACACTGAAGATGTTAATCCAAACAAAGTGTACCTACTCTAATATAGACCCTATCAAAACACTACACTTAACCAATTTTAAAGTTAACTTGATAATTAGATCTGTTATGGATGCTTTAGGTAAAACACGTCATCATCAATATCATGCAAGTGCAAAAATTAGGATAGCCAAAATTGTGTTTTGATATAAATTCAAATTCTTACGTCCAAAATAACTAAGAATGAAATCTAACGAAAACTGAGAGAGAGAGAGAGAGAGAGAGAGAGAGAGAGAGAGAGAGAGAGAGAGAGAGAGAGTCTACTTGTGATGGGAAACTAAAAAATACAACACCAAAACATATGAACCCAAAATAGAGTTTAAGAATCACAATGATTCATTAACCTAAAATATAGTTGCAAAAAAGAATAAAAAATCAAGAGAGAGAATGTAGCAGCTTTTTTAGGAGAGAATTTGAGAGAGAATAAGATGAGAAGAAAAATATTAAAAATAAAAAATATAGTAACAAACACCAAATTATTCAAGTCGTGTTATGAAATAAAATAACATGATATTCTTATATATTATTTTTATAATGCAATAAAATAACATCTATGAAATCAAAGAGAAGAAAAAAGTTAACAATTTAAAAACATAAAACATAATCACATCAATCAAAAGTAGAGTTCCAAATAATAATAAAAATTCATCATCAAAGTAGAGATGCAAAAAAAAAAAAAAAAAAAAAAAAAAAATCCAGCAAAGAATGAAAAAAAATTTTTGAGAGAGAGAGAGAAATTTAGAAAAATAACATTTTTTGTGTATGAAAACTATGCATAGAATAAGAGGGAGAATTTTAAATTTATAGTAAGATTATGGGAATAAGAAAAGCTAAAAAGAAAAGAAAATAATGAGATAGAGGAAAAGTGATATTAAGGTAAAGAGTATTGGAAGATGAAAAGGTAAAAGGGAGGGAAAAAGTTGGAGAAAGTGTAACAATAAATTGAGAAATTAATAAAAAGAAAAAAAAGGTTAAAAATGAGAGAGAGAGAGAGAGAGAGAGAGAGAGAGAGAGTGCGTGTGTTAGATATAGGTGTGGATGATATGATTGCTAATGTACCTCAACGGAAACGTTACAATAATAAATACTACAATTTAGCTTTTAGATATATATATATATATGTGTGTGTGTGTGGGGGGGGGGGGGGGGGGGGTGTGATTTTTACTTTTGGGCAACCAAAATTTTAATCTTTCTTTTCTTCCTTTCTTAATTTTGTGAAAGACTCTCAAGCCTTTTTTTTCGAAAAGTTTGTCAAAATAAAACTGCTTGAAATTTAATTGAAGAAGTAGCATTTTGATGTTGATGTGGTGTTTTAAAAATTAAATAAATAAATAAATAATGGTGCACCTAGATCTCGTAGGCAAGAGACGAAAATAATTAAATAGATCTTAATTGAGAGAGCATCCCATATTTTTTTTAGAATAGAATTGGCATTTCAGTGGTGTATGTTTAATTATTAGGGGTTTAAGACTAAAGGTTTTTTTTTTTTTTTTTTTTTTTCGAGAAGCTTGAGTCTTAAGTGGAATAAAAAGTTAATATTCACAATTTTTTTTCCTAACAACTGAAGATGGCAAATTGTAAATAGGAGACAATAAAGTCGGTTGTACAAAAAAGTTGTGGAAAAAGGTCATGCTTTTTTTTTTTTTTCAAAGTAGGTGACTTGCAATACAAAGTAAATGAAATTTCAGGAAGATTAGTGTATTTACTTTTTCATCTGTTATATAATTATTTTTAAAAGTTTAGTTTGTTATGAAATGAAAAGAATATATTTTATTCCCAAACACTTTTTAAAATATTTTTTTGGCAAAAATCCAAAACTAACTCTCTAACTTTTAACATTTTTTCATTTCGGTCCTTTAACTTTCAGTTTTGTCATTTCAATCCTCTAATTTTTAATTGTTGTCAATTCAGTATTCCGTTAAACTCCAGCTATGCCCTGCCATTAATTGAGCCAAAACGATGTCGTTTTGAAATTTTTTTATAATAAATTTCAGAATTAAAAGAAAATAAAAAATAAAAAACTGATATTAAAAAAAAAAAAAAAATCATTTAGGGAACGACGACATACCAATACTCCTTCACCCTTCATTCTAATTCTCAAATCTCAAATCTCTATTACCTCACAAAAAATTTTACACACAAAAACACACATTCTTTATTTTTCCTTCAATTTTTCTCTCAAATTCTCACCAACCAAACACAAAATTTCCCATCTCTTTGATCCAAGAATGACAAATGACAGAGGTGGCACCGTTGTTATGGAGCGAACAGGCACCCTAGGCCGACCAAAGCTAGGATCTCTATTACATTTAGATCCGGCTATGTTGCCATCAAACAAATTCGACGGTGACAATTACAACACCGACAATAATCAAAGTCAAAATAGCAACGATAATTTAGAGTACTCACGCCAACCCAGTTTGTCCCCTGAGGCAACAAGTCCTGGAAACTATGAAAGTACTGTTGGTTCCTCGCCATACAATGTCATGTCTCTGTGGAACCAATCCTCGCCCTTCGCTAATTTCTTCAAGGGTCTTCCTCGAATTAACGGTCTCATAGGCTCGCTTGTATGAGAAGAAGGTCACATATATTCTTTAGCAATGTCCGCGGATTTGTTGTACACAGGTTTAGACAGCAAGAACATACGTGTTTGGAAGAACATGAAGGAGTTTTCTGGGTTTAACTCGAACAGTGGGTTAGTGAAAGCCATTGTTATATGTGGGGACAGGATTTTCACTTGTCTCGAATGATTCCTTGGTTTTGATTTCAAGTAAGGGGAATGAACTAAATGTTTTTTTTTTTTTTTTAATTTTCTTTTAATTCTGAAATTTATTATAAAAAAAAAGGACGTCATTTTGACCTAATTAACGACAAGTCATAACTAGGGTTTAACGAAGTACCGAATTGACAATAATTGAAAGTTAGAGGACTAAAATGACAAAACTGAAAATTAGAAGACTGAAATAAAAAAGACTGAAAGTTAAAGGGTCAATTTTAGATTTTTGCCTATTTTTTTCCTACCAAAAAAAAAAAAAAAAATTCTCAAATGGTTAAACCGTGAATGTTCTAAAGCAACACAAATATTAATACAACAAGTCTTCTACAACTACATCATTTGCCACAACTTAATGATATGATCGACTATGAGTGATGAACAATTACTTTCAAATGAGCTCAACACTTTTTCTTCACCAATCATAGTTGATCATATCATAATTGTGGCAAAAGTATGTAATGACCCAAGAAAAAAGTAAGTCACATCTGTACTATACTCTAAAAGAACTGGATACAAATGAGGTTCCTTGTACTTATTAATAAAACCCATATCAACCTAGAATATGTCCAATGTGGATCTCCTAGCACTCACACAATATCCAATCAAATTTGGGATATCACACTAAGGCACAAATTTGATATTGTCCGCTTTCACAAATGATACAAGAAATTTAGGTGCACACTTTTTTTTTCAACAACTATTAACATGACATATTCTGATTGGTGCATGATAAAAATAATATAAGTGGTGCAACACTATTCCTTAATAAAGTGATGTCACTATAATCCCAAAAATTGTGAAAAATATTGTATCTCTAACATTACTTAAACCAAAAAGTTATTTTATACTATATTATTATGTTTATATGTTGTTAATATAAATTAAAAAGATAGTAGTATATTTCTTATTTTATATCTATCATTTTGTTTATATTTTATTATTTTCTATATAGCTTTGAATTTTAGTATATTTCTTATTCTTAAATAAGGTAAAATGTTTTTTTTTTTTTTTCTAAACTTTGGCACCCAAAAAAAATTTGTTAGGACATATGTGATTCACTTGTTAGGAACATATGTCACTATTTTATGTAATTGGCTAATCTTTTGACAAAACGCACTTTACATGTAATTGGGTAGATTTAGGATGTGTTTAATACTTCAAAAAACTGTGTTTCAAGATCAAGTGTTAAAGTGATGCAAGTCTGTCCAAAAAACAAGATGAAGAAGTGTTGTACATTAAAACTCGACAGCTAGGTATTTATCGAGACTTGTAGAGCTGTTGAAGCCCATGGCTCGACAGTAGCTCAACAGATAGGGTATTTGTCGAGGTTTATGAAAAACAAAATTTCAGTTCTGTTTTGACTCCAATCCATGATTATGTGTTTGTGCTTTTTTTTCTCACAACCCTAGACATATAAAAAGATTATTTTAAGGGTCGTCAAAGAGTTCACAAGTTGTACAAGTGTTGAGCAAAATTTGTTCAAGCAAATTGTGACCAGAGATAGAATTTGCCCTACTTCATCGTTCTTGTGAAGAAGTTGCTGTGTTTGTGCACCGTAGAGTTTTGTGACCAAGCATCTTCTTAAACTTCATCGTGGATGAACTAAAGAACTTTGCAGCCAACAATCTTCTCTAGTTGGTGATTGAAGTCATGTACTGGGATCCGCGCAATCGGTTAGTCACGTACTAGGAGCTATGCATCAAAAGAAGAAATTGTCACTATAGAACAAGTCCAATTGGGTATTAGGGTAAGGGTTCAACTGTAGGTTGGTATAAGGTATTGGGATTCCTTTACTTGTAACCATTTGTTGTGATAATAGTGGAATTTAGTGACCTTAAAATCACCCGGTGGGATTTTTGCCATGTTGGTTTTCTCCATTCGTAAACAAATCATCATGTCAAATTTATTTTCCACTGCATACTTAGTTTATTGGTGATTTGTTTGTGCTATCATGTGTTTGCATGTTAATTAACTTAATTAATTCACTTAGCTAAATTAATTGGTTAATTTATCACAAGGGATCAATTCATTTTTGGCCTATCAAGTGGTATCAGAGCAGGCACACTCTGATTAGGTTTTAATCTTTGTTGTGTTGATCCATTGACCCCTGTTTGTCATGGATAAAGGACAGTCATTAATTATACCTCCTTTATTTGATGACACTAACTATGCATACTAGAAAGTACGCATGAGAACTTTCTTGTAGTCTCTAGATGAGAAGGTGTGGCAAGCTATAAAGATTGGCTGGACCAAGCCAAAGGAAGCAATGGCCGATTGGGATGATGCCAAGATCAAGGTGGAAAACTTCAACAGTAGGACATTGAATGCTTTATTCAGTGCAGTCACTAATGAGAAGTTCAAGAAGATATCCTCTACTGAAACTGCCAAGGAGGCATGGACCATTCTCCAGAAAACTTATGAGGGAACCAAGGCTGTCAAAGATTCAAAACTTCAGAGGCTTACTACAAGCTTTGAAGAAATCAAGATGGAAGAGGATGATTTGTTCGATGAGTTCTATGCCAAGCTCAAGGACATAGTGAACTCAGCCTTCAATCTTGGGAAAATCATTCCTGAACCCAAGATTGTGAGGAAAGTGCTCAGATCTTTACCCGAGAGATTCCATACAAAGATCACGAGGATCGAGGAATCAAAGGATATTAACAAGATTCGTTTGATAGAGTTGATTGGTATTCTACAGACCTATGAGCTAGGGTTAACTAGAATTGGCAAATCGGGTAAAGGTGAGAGCATGGCATTGAAGGCCAAGAGCAATGACACGGATGAGTCTTCAAACGATGAAGATTCTAAGATGAAGTCCTACATCACCAGGCAATTCAAGAAGTTCATGAAGAATGCCAATGGGAAGGGCTTCGACAAGGACCGTAGGCAATCCAGTTCTTCTCAGTTCAAGAGTCAAGACAAAGGGAAGAAGGATGTTAAGGATGGCAATCAATACACTGTCCCCGCAGGACCTAAGTGCTTTGGGTGTCAAGACTTCAGTCACATGAAACAGGAGTGTCCTACATATCTCAAGAGCATTGGGAAGAGCAAGGTACTCGCTGCTACTTTGAGCGACACCAAGCCTGAGGATGATTCCGATAATGAGGATGACGGAATCTTGAATGCCTTCACTGCCACTGTCAATCCTACTGAGGGGATTGTTAAAGATGTGGATAAAGAAGAAGAATTGGTGGAGTCCAAGTTTGAGAAGATGGATGATCAAGATGATATCCATACAACCTATGAGAAATTATACAAGCTTTCTGAGAAACATGAGAAACTTTATAGGTTGACCACCAAGAAGCTCAGTGATGTGGAACTTGATCGTGAAGAGCTTTTCACAAAGTTTGATACAGCTAATCAGAATATTGGAGCACTGATATTCGAGAATAATTTCTTAACTGAGAAGACCAAGAAGTTTGAAGCGAAGCTGTTTCAAGTCAGAGCTCAATTGGAGAGGACTTCAAGTGCAATGCTTGATGAGATGCTCAGTCTTTAGAAATCTGCTTCTGATCGAACAGGTTTAGGGTATGGTCTCTCTTCTTCTAATATTGCTTATGCTAGTACTACTGTTTTTGTTCCTCCTAGTAATAATGCTATTGAGAACAATGATGTTAAAACTGATATAGTTAGTGAAAACATAAACAAAGGTAAATCTATCTTAGGAGCACTCCCTAAGCAAGATAAGAAGGAAGCTAAAAACAATAGGGCTAAGAAGGTTAACTCTCAAAAGCCTAAACAAAAGAAGCATCATCTTTGTCATCATTGTGGAGTTGCCGGTCATACTTGACCAAATTGCTATAAGTGGTTAGCCACTCAACAAAGCAACGGCATGATAGCATATGGAAGTCAGAATTAGCTTCAATCCTCTCTTGCTCCCCTTGGAGATCTTCTTAAAGCCCTCATGTTCCTTTCAAACTTGAATGGTTTCAATTCTTCCTCCTCATTGCCGGTTTAAGGGTATACTCAAAGGAAAGGTTCTTCCAAGGCGTGGAAGGAAAAGGGCTCCAAGTGATTCTATCAATTTTCTCTTTCTCTCTTCTTGTTTTTGCTTTTGCATAACTTGTGTGTTTTGCTTTTATTTTGAGTCAATCTAGTTTTTTTACTTTACTTTGTTTAACAAACATGTTTTTGTTTGTTTTCAGTTTTGTTTATTTTGTTTTTCATATAAAAATAAAAAAAAAATTGAAAAATCAAAAAAATACAAAAACAATGTGTGTTTTGTGTACATTGGTACTTGTGTACCTTGGATGGCCATTGAAACAAAGTTTTCTAAACTTTGTATCTCTTGTAACTTAGATGAGCATCTCTATGCACAACTAAGCAAGTGAGCTTTGTGGCTTGTGTTTGTGATGAGTAAGGTTAAGTGATCTCTTATACTTAATACTCGTATCACTCTTTTTGACGGGAAGAACTAGAAAATCCTAATAGAAAGGCATAAATAACCATCTCACCACTATTGCCCGCCAATCATGAATGACATATAGCAAAATTGGAATGTCAAAAGCTTAACATAATTGGGTGTTTCTTTTCTATCTCTTATATGCCCATGCATGGTTTGCTTAAAAGAAAAATATGAAAAGAAAAATAAAAAGCAAAAAGATCAAAATGCTTTAAATATGATTGCAAGCATGTATTCTAGGAGATGTGGGAGTTATAGGATGTACTTCGAAGGTGATAGTCCCCATCAAACAGTTATGATTGTGTGTGAGTTAAAGTGATTTTCTCATATCTCAAATCGTCATAACATGTATACACTTATGCAATCTTGCGATGTTTTTCACACAACACGCAATATTTTTTGTTATTCCTAATACATGTGTAGGTACAATGTGATTTTACCATCACAAGATTTACATGTGTTAATATATGCTCACTAAACTGTCTTAACTTATTTTTGAAATATAAAATTGGTTAGACTTGTTTAGTATGTGTGTGTGTGTGTTTTTGGGATCTATGTGTTTAAAAGTGTTGTTGAGAGATGATTTTGAGAGCTTAAAATGTTGATTGGATCCTTGGTTGAGTTGCTTGCTTGATTGCATTCATATTTGTGTTTTTCCCTTCTTGAAAAACTGATTTTAAGCAATTTCGACACCTCCTCGACACCTGGCTATTTGTCGAGCTCTTAAACTGTTTCTTATCGCAATCTCGACACTTCCTTGATAGCTAGGTGAATCAATCGAGAAAGTTCCTGGATCCTTGATAGCCTCTTAACAGCTAGTGGATCGATCGAGTTTCTTTTCTTGTGTCTTTGCCTTGTACCTTGACACCTTCTCGACAGCTACATCTGTCGATGTTGTTTTTCTCGACACCTTCCTCAACAGATGGCTCGATACCTCTTAACACCTCTATCTGTTGAGATTTACTGACCTTCTATATAAAGGTCCAGTGCAATCTGGTTCTCATTTCTCTCAATCTCTCTCTCGATAACTTCGTGTTCTCTTCTCCCAAACCTCTCTCACTCACTCCAAACTTCTTCCTCAAGGTTTCTTCAAGCTTTTACCAGTTTTTCTTCACTTGGTAAGCATCGAATCTCTCATTTTCATGAATTTTCATGTTTTGAAACCTAGGTTTTGGGGTTCTTGAAAAATTTTGGGGTTTTTCAAAATTGATGAGTTATTGTTGAAATTTTTGGGTTGGGATTTGCTTCTATGATCTTAAAACTTCATGCATTTAGATGTGTGCAAATTGATTGTGTGCTAGTAGGATTGGATTGGGTTGAGCCCATGATGCAATTTCTTTTGCATGTCACTTGTTCATGCATTCCCCATGCATACGTACTCCTTTTTATATATACTTGCTATATTTGAAATGTGTTGGGACTTTTCTGATTGTCTCTCTTTCTCTCCCTCTCTTTTCTGTTTCCGTTAGTCGTGTCTATGACACCTAAGCGTAAGTTAGCTCTGTCCCGAAACCCTCTTCGTTCCAGGGCATCGTCTTCGTCTTCTGATCCTACTGCTTCTCATATTCGGTTCTATGATGAGGATGCCCGAAAGGACTTCTCGGAGAACTTTTCTCGACAAGGTGTTCATTTGGAACACTGAGTCATTTTAGCGGACTTCGTCAACACTAACCTACCCAATGTCATTCATAGTCGGGGTTGGGAGTCACTGTGTGATGTCTCAGTCACATGTCCATCTGTGCTGACTCAAGAGTTTTACTCTAACATGCATGGATTCAATTATTCAGTACCTCTCTTTTCTACTCGCGTTTGAGGTATGCGCATTGTTGTCACACCGTAGCTTGTTGCGGATGTGCTTCGTGTTCCAAGGGTAGAGCATCCTGACTACCCCGGATGTGAGCGTCTGAGGACTGTGTCCAAAGACGAGATGATTTCTACATTCTGCGAACGCCTTTCTGATTGGGGTGATCGTCAGTTTACACCATGTAAGACCTTTGCTAAAGGTCCTAGATTCATTAACATGGTGATGACTTTTGTTTTGCACCCACTCTCTTACTACAACTTTATCACAGAGCTCGTGCTTGATTTTTGTTGTCCCTTCTTGAGCATCTTACTATTGATTTTCCTTCACATTTTATTCTTTCTCTTATAGATGTGTATAGGGATATGGCTACCCATGATAAGCTCATTTTCCCTTCGGCTATCACGTGGATTTTATGCCGTTTTTCTGTTCCTTTTCCCTTTTCCGACGATTGTTCTGTCATATGTGCCATAGATGCCACTACCGTTAAACGTAGCAAGGCGCAATTTGGGTCACGACAGTCAGATTCAACAGCTCCTCCCTCCCGTTCGGCTCCTCTCATTCTGCTCCATCCGCATCCGCTCCCTCCTCTTTTAGGAGTGATGTGTCACTCGGAGACATCATGGCACAGCTGCAGTGCATGGATGCTCGCCTTGATACACTCTCTACAGAGTTGTATCAGGTGAACGTTCGTGTCAGTCGTATTGCATGGCGGCAGGCGATCATTGGTGGCTTTACTCCTGAGGCTTCTCTTCCACCTCCTCTAGTGGCTTCTGATTCTAAGGATGAGGATGATAATGATGGTGATGACGATGATACTTCTGATGATGATAATGATGGAGATGCTAGCTCTACCGATGAGATGTCTACTTGACACTCTTACCCTTTGTCACTCGTGACAAAAAGGGGGAGTAGTTTTGGATATGAGAGTAGTCATTATTAGGGGGAGAGTTAGTATAGGACATTTTTGTTAGGGGGAGTGTTGATATTTTTGAGAGATGTAGTGAGAATTACATGTATCTTTTTCTTTTTTCTATTTTAGATACATTTATTCTTGTACATGGGTCTTGTGACTATTATTGACATACATTGTACTTATCTTCTTTATATATGTTGATGTATGTTTCTTTCACCTACCCTTACATGTGTTGTTTCTTTTCTTTCTTTATACACATGGTTCTTATTATTTGTATGCAATCTATTATTTCTGTTTCACACAAAGATGTCTTGATGAGTTTTGTTTAAAGTGTTTCAGAAATACAAGTTGTCAAAGTCTACTTGCCATAAATTCTCTTCTTGCAAATTTTTTCAAGAGTTTGTGTTAGGATAGATTTTATTGTATTCAACAAGTGAATATGAGTTGAGTGATTTATGACTTCTTTCATATATTCATTTGTTTGTTGTGGTTTTGTCACGGATTGCCAAAAGGGGAGATTGTTAGGACATATATGATTCATTTGTTAGGAACATATGTCACTATTTTATGTAATTGACTAATCATTTGACAAAACGCACTTTACTTGTAATTGGGTAGATCTAGCATGTGTTTAATACTTCAAGAAACTGTGTTTCAAGATCAAGTGTTAAACCGATGCAAGTTTGTCCAAGAAACAAAATGAAGAAGTGTTGTTCATTAAAGCTCGACAATTAGCTTGACAGCTAGCTATCTATCGAGACTTGTAGAGCTGTTGAAGCTTGTGGCTCGACAGCAGCTCGACAGATAGGGTATTTGTCAAGGTTTATGAAAAATAGAATTCCAATTTTGTTTTGACTCCAATTTGTGATTATGTGTTTGAGTTTTCTTTTCTCACAACTCTAGACATATAAAAAGACTATTTTAAGGGCCGTCAAAGAGTTCACAAGTTGCACAAGTGTTGAGCAAAGTTATAACCGCTTGTTGTGATAATAGTGGAATTTCGGGAGTGGTGGCCTAAAAATCACTCGGTGGAGTTTTTGCCATGTTGGTTTTTCCCATTCGTAAACAAATCACCGTGTCAAATTTATTTTCCGCTACATACTTAATTTATTGGTGATTTGTTTGTGCTACCACGTGTTTGCATGTTAATTAACTTAATTAATTCACTTGACTAAATTAATTGGTTAATTTATCACAAGGGATCAATTTGTTTTTGGCCTATCAAAATTAAATTCTCATCCTGTCCTTTTACCAATAGTATTGATGAAAGTGTTAGGTCATATTTTCTATATATTGGCATATCCTTTGATAAAATGTACTTTATTTGTAATTGAGTAGATCTAAAATGTGTTTAGGATATCAAGAAGTGTGTTGATGTAGCATGTTGTTATTGGAGGGTGTAAAGTAAGGGGTTTGCAGTGGATCTTGATTTGTTTTTAGAAGAAAATCAGTCATTATATTAATTAAGAAACTGGTAAATCAGCATAAACAAAAGTGATTATATCTGGAGGAACAGACTTCATCCAAACTTAGTACTTACCCCATACTTACTCTATTTGATACATTTTTTTAAGCTAAAGCACAAGGCCACCACCTGCATGGGTCCAAACTCCACCAATTAAACCATAGGCCCCAAAATGGCAAAATGACTAAAATATAAACTCGGAAAGAAGTGAGATCATCCCTTGAATAAGCCAAAGTGAAGGGTAGAAGCCTTATCATTCTACAGAACAAATGACATATGTTTGTGTTCTAGATTGAAGGAAGCTTCGATAACATGGGGCAATTAGCTAGATACATCTAGGGCAGCATAATCTTAACTTAGTCGATCTCTTGAGCTTTTTTGCACCAGTCCTCATAGTACTGTATGCACCCCATTTCACAATTATAAAATGTCACTTTTTTTTTCCTATACTCAAAGGCAAATTAATAATTTCATATGGATAGAAAATTTCATAATTGATCTAGCATCAAAATTCACAACGCCTAAGATCATTATTGAATGAGGGAAAAATGGCATTTTCTGAGTTCAAATCAGTGGGATCCGTGCAAAAGGTTAGTCACAAATTGGAGGTTTGTGCATCAAAGGGAAAGAAGACTACTACAAGATCAAGTCCAATTGGGTATTAGAGTGAAGGTTCAATTATAGGTTAGTATTTTGGGATAAGCCAGGGTAGTTGGTAAGATTTCTTATACTTGTAATCGTTTGATTGTTGATTAGTGGATTCTTGGGAGTTGTGACCTTAAAATCACCCGGTAAGGTTTTTACCTTGCAAGGTTTTCCTCATTTGTTAACAAATCACCACGTTTAATTTATTTTTCGCTGCACTTAGTATTTTTGGTGATTTGTTGGTGCCTTCATGATTTGCATGCAATTGAACTTAATTAATCAACTTGGGTAATCGAATTAATTAACCGGGGTCAAGCTATCTTAACCCAACAAGTGGTATTAAAGCAGACACCCATTAGAAGATGCCAACTCAGTCGCTCCCTACCCATTTTTTTGTTAATAAAAAAAAAATGCTAAAATGCAAAGTGCACCCTCTAATTTTGACTAAAATTCATTTAAGTTCTTTAACTTTACTTTCATTCAATTGAGTCCTCTAAGTTTCAAAATTACTCAATTCAGGCATTTTGTCTAATTTCATTAAAAATATTGCCATTAAGTATGCAATTAACTAATGAAAAAAATATTTTTTGAAAAAAATTCTTACATAAAAAATCTATAATCTATTTTTATTAAATGGAGTCACCACCTAAATTAGGTTTAGGAACCATATATATCAGGGGCAGCTCTACATAGAGTCCAGGGTGGTTACAGGACCATCCTGACCTTGAAAAAAAAATTATTATGTATAAATTTTAAAAATTTATGATTTTTTTATCCTTAAAAAAACTTTGTAACCACCCTAAATTGTTTTTTAGATCCAACATAATTAAACTTTGGACAAAATTTGGCAACAAGCTTGGTTGAAAACTAAGGCTACAACTCCATTCAATATTTTTTTTAAAATGTGAATTTTAACAATTCCACCATTTAATTACATTTTCTTCTTATGTCCTCCATACTTGCAAGAAATAAAATATCAATAGCTACATCGTCAATCAAATTTTTAAATTTCGATTTTTTGTAGTCTAAAATTATGCATAAAAAATAAGTTTAGGGATTGAATGGTAAATAACATTCGATTGATATGAAATTTGACATGTGTTTTAAGAACATAGAGAACTTGCAATTCAATAGTTAGGTTTTCAAATTATGTAGCAATGTTAATTTGTTTAGTAAGAGTTGTAGTATTAGGCTACAACTAAGTTTGTAGCCAAACTTTATCTTTAAACTTTGGTCCCTTTAACAATATATCAGGTCCTTACAAATAAAAAGTAAAAGTCCAAGAAAAATTTTTATTTAACTAAACTTTTAAAAAGATGTAGCTTGCAACATATTGCTATTCTAGTGTCCCACATGGATTAAGTATAAGCTTAATTATGTGTTTATAAGCTCTTGAATACCCTCCCCTTGCAAGCTGGTTTTTAAGAGAGAGTTCTACCCATAAGTTTGTAACATTTGATATCAGACCAACCACCACATCAAATAATCGAACGTAGCTCATTGAATATGGGATCAAATGAGTTGTGGCTTTGTGGTCAAATCCCAGAGGGGGAGACCTAAAGGCCAGATTAAAATAATTGATAGGTGAGTGGAGCCACCAAAAGAGAAAGGGCTACCATCGGGTCAGTGTCGCTAGAGTGAGTTGTCAAGGACATCGGCTGCAAAGCGTGGTGGTATGTTATGATCTTAGTGTCCCATATTACTTAATTGTAAATTTAACATGTGTTTATAAGTTCTTAGGCACCCTCCTCTTGCAAACCGGTTTTCAAGGGTGAGTTTTACCCATGGGTTCCTAACAGAAACTCTGAAGAATTTCCATTTTTTACTTTATTAAAAGTGTATTTCTATTTCTGTTATTTTCCATTTTCGCTAGGATTTCTATCCTTCGCAAATAAAGCATGAAGAATAGTATTATTCAGAAGATACCATCGTTATTCTTTCTTTTAGCCATATGATCAAAACTAATCACATGTTGTTCACAAAGGTCATCAATGATCTAGAAAGTTATTAATACATAACTAAAACCGTCATTAAAACATGACCTAAAAAATTATTGATACATGACCTAAAAAATTATTAATACATAACTAAATTGTCATTGATACATGACCTAAAAAGTTATAACCGAAATTGTCACTAATACATGATCTAAAAAGTTATTGATACATAACTAAATCATCATTGATACATAACCTAAAAAGTTATTAATACGCAATTAAATCGTCATTAATACATGACCTAAAAAGTTATTGATACATAACTAAATCGTCATTGATACATGACTTAAAAAGTTATTAATACATAATTAAATCATCATTAATACATGACCTAAAAAATTATTGATACATAAATAATCGTCATTAATACATGGCTTAGAAAGGTTATTGATACATAACTAAATCGTCATTGATACATGACTTAAAAAGTTATTAATACATAACTAAAACCATCATTAATACATGACTTAGAAAACCATATAATCATCATTCAAACATAACCACCAAAAGTTAACAAGTCATATTCAAAGACAGGACAAAATATTGTCAAAATAGAGAATATAAAAATGCTCAAAACAAATGAGCCCAAGAGATTGTTTTTAGAAGCTAAAAGCAAGATATATAAACATGTTCAAAACAAACGAGCCTAAAAGATTGTTTCTCAAAAACTAAAAATAGAAGAAAAGTTCTAAGCAGGATTAGAAGGAGACAGGTCCACAGGAACTCTAGCGGTATCATTGTCCATTGTTAGGACATATGTAATTCACTTGTTAGGAACATATATCACTATTTTATGTAATTGGCTAATCTTTTGACAAAATGCACTTTACTTGTAATTGGGTAGATCTAGGATGTGTTTAATACTTCAAGAAACATGTTGTTCAAGTCTAGTATTAAAGCCATGAAGATTGGACCAAGAAACAAGTGAAGAAAAGCTGTTTACTAAAACTGGACAGATAGCTCGACACTTGCGGACAGATAGCTTGACAGCTACTCGATAGATAACTATCTATCGAGGTATCTATTGAGGTTACGGGATTTTCAGATCTGATTTTCGGCCTATGCTTATGCATTTGTGTAGGGTTTATTTTTCTCACAATCCTAGACATATATAAGGCTTATTTTAGAGGTCGTCACATAACAGAATACAAGGAGAACATATGAAAAAGGTGACCGATGCCTTATTCTCTTTGAAAGAAGCTATTGCGCCTTTGCACCTTAGGGTTTTGTAACCAAGTGCTTCTTGATCTTCATTGTTGATGAAGTGAAGAACTTTGCAGCCAACAATCTTCTTCAAGTTGGTGTGTTAGTCACATACTGGAAGCCATGCATCATTGGTTAGTCACGTATTGGAATCTGTGCAAAAATGGCGGCGTTCATATATTGAAGAGTTCAAAGATTTTGAAGCAATAGAAGGTTTCTGCTGTAAGTTCATCTACGGGGATTGTAGAGTCTAGGGACAAAGGTTTTGTACTAGCTCTGAAACCTTTCTTTACTATAGTGGATTGTTTTTTAGGAAGGTTTCCCCCTAGGTTTTTTTACTGTGAAACTAGTTTGTTTCATTGGTTTTCCTGGGTCATTATATCTTGTCTTATTTATTTTTCCGCTATATGATTTTGACATGATATTGATGTTTTTTTGTTTTAACAAGTTTTATTCATAATAAATCTAATTAACAACTTGGGTTTAAAACTTGTTAATTCTATCAACCGGGGTTTAAATTTCCCAACATCCATTATATCAATTGCATTGTCCGTCATCCATTGCATCAATAAAGGGACAATTCGCTAGAATTTCTTTCTCAACCACCTCCATATCAAGAGTAGAAAAATCTAAGTTTGGATGATGTTTGGCCATATACTTACGAAAGAGACCAAAACCTTCCACATAGTAGTCGCACAACTTATCAGAATACTCGTCAGACTTCTTAAATTTCTCTACTATTTCAAAGCCAACCATTTGAAGCTTAAGTGTGGCCTCTTCAATCCCTTTATCCTTTAGTTAACAAAAAGCCTTCTTAGTCTTCACATCATGCTCCAAAGTCTTTAGACGATCTTGAGCTTTTTTCGCCTCGTCAGAAAGAGAAGAAACCTTTTCCTTCGATAGCTCATTCTCAGCAGAGAGTGACTCCACCTTGGATTGAACAACCACATGTTTTTCTTCATAATCCAAGTATTTCCCTGAAAGGTACAAAGATTCACCCAGCACCTGGAAACACAAAAGGTTGGAAGAAATCAAAAAAGAAACCTCTACACGAATATGGTACAGTAAGAATAAAAAGCATACCTACATAACCTTCTAGACATGAGAATTTATCAGCTTATAGGAAGGTCTTGTCGTCAATTGATAATAGCTTAATTTTACATATTTATATCATTATTAGAAAGTATTATCATACTTATTTTGAGTTAATTCATGCAATTTATATTTGATTTTGGAATAATGCTGAATAATCAATTTTGTGCTTAATTGAATTTTAATGCGTGAATTTTTCTTTTGTAGGAGAATGGAAGTAAAGAAGAATGCTAATAGATTTTACTTTTACAAGGGCCATAATGAAGTCAAAGTAGGCCAACCTAATGAAATTTAAGTCCAACTAGAGTAAGGAATCAAAGGAAATTTGCACCAAATCTAAGTCCAATCTGAATTAGGATTCCAACCTGCGCACTAGTTAGTATTTTGGGTATAACTTTCGGTTCAAATGTCCAATCGAGATGATTCAAGTTAGGCTAGAAATTTAACTTAAAGGGATACAACTATTTAGTTTACCAAAATTCTGAATTCTAACTTTAAATGGGCAACAAATGTCGGTTAAGTGAAGCCTAAAAAACTGGGATTTTCTCCAAACTGGAATTCAACTTGTAATAGGATTCCTTGACCTATTTAAAGGTTCTTTAGGGCAAAATTCAGAGGAGAGTTGCAGTAGAACATAATTTAGTTTTCTTAAAGTTTCTTAATAGTTTTTAGAGTTTTATTTGTGTTATGACTTGCTAGAAGCCTTGCTAAGGCAAGGGGTGAAACCCAACCGTTTATTGGTATGTTCTTAACAATTATTTTATGGTTTTAATACTTATGTTATTATGTTTTTGATTGATTTAATCATCTAGAAAAGTGTTTAGTTCTGTATAATTATTTGATTTATCATAGACTCTAGGCACGTTAAATGCTTAGTATTCCATGCGAACTAATTCACTAGTCTTGTTTTGCCTAAAATCAATCAATTTCATGTAACTACCTTACGCAATTTATTCTTGAGTTCTTACTGTTGAATCATTCGACTAAGATCATCCTTCATATGAATTTTAGTTGAGTTATAAAATAAATATTGTTAAGATTATCAATAGATGTATTGTGTGTGGATCCCTAAACCTTAGCACCTTAATATATTGTTATTTCCTCTCATTCAAAATTACCTTCACCAAACTATCAAAATTTCACTTCAATATAATTTTATTGTTATAGTTTTGTTCTCTTGTGGTTTGCTAATCAATTCCCTTTTCCCTGTGGATTCGACCTCGGACTTATCAAGTTATTACTTCGCGACAATCCCACACTTGGGAGCATTATTTAAGTCGCGGCATCAATGGCTTCAAGTCCTCCATAGAAATGGCATCATGGACCTGGCCACAATGCAATAAGCCTCGTACCAAAAGGTACTAAGTGTCAATTTTTCCTTTCCTTGAGTTTTCATACCCTTGTCGAAAGGGGTAATCAGCTCCAAAGACAATGTGGGTGAAGCAGGACACTGGAAGGTAGGTTGAGCATTAGAAATAACCACAGGGTCTTCCCCCTTGGATGACTCATCATCTTTACAATGCCTCTTCGATAAGAGACCCTCCTTCAACCCCATCTATGCCTTTTTCTCTTGGACTTCAACAAATTTTCCTTTGCTAAATTTGGTCGCCATTCCTAAAAAAGAAAAAGGTGGGGGGGGGGGGGGGATTATCAGCAAGGAAAAATCATCCAAGGTCGTCCAAAGGTAACCTAATATTCACAAAATCAATACACTTACTTTTTTCGATAGTCTTATTGTTCTTTTGGACATGATTAGAAGGTTTTAGTCCAAGAAAATGAAAAAAAAAGAGATTACGGAGAAATGAGCGCATCAAAATCAGAGACGTTGTCAACATATCCCTTGACCTTTTGCAAATGATTGTGATATCACTTCTTCAAATGGGACCAAACAGAATCTACAAAGAAGAGAAAAGAGGCACCAATATCGCAAACATGAAGAACATCATACACACACGAGAAAAACAAATGAAAGATGCATCAAGCACGGGAGTGCCCCAACTACAAAGCAACTTGAGAGCGTCATCTAAACTTTCACTTCGGATGGTTTCCCAACCATCACCAGAGACAAAGAACAAGCTAGTTTTCCATTTGTGAAAAGAAGAAGGGGAATAAAAAACCAACCTTGATTTCCTATCCCAAGGCTTAAACTCCCAATAGCCTGGAATTTTGGATTGTCTTAGACTATAAAGATGCAAGAACTCATCTATCCAATGACATCCCCTTCATTGGCAGACATCCACATAACCATACAATGGACTACTATCCTCCATGAATTAGGGACTAATTGGGCAGGGGCAAGTTTCAAGCAAAATAAGAGCTCTCTGATGAAAGGATGAATAGGAAAATGAAGGTCACTGACGAAGTTGGCCTCATAGAAACACACTTCATCAAGGAAGGAAGTGCAAGCTCTATTGTCTCTATCAGGAATCCTAATCATAATGAAAGGGGATATTTGAAATCTACTCCCAATCCTACTCTCGTCCTTTTCCTTAAGGGAGCAACGTATATTTAAAGCTCTTAAATCAGCTAACCTAGAAGAAACTTCAGGGACCCCACGTTCTTCAAACGAAGACAAGCCCGTTTCAAGTTCACTAGATTGAACCTCCTCCTCACCAAACATCATCAAATATTGGGTAAAACCCACATAAAAGAGAAATAAGGAACGAAAGAGTAGTCAACCATAAAAACACAGAGAAAAGAGAAACGAGGAACGAACTTACCAAAGATTATCGATAGGAAAATAGAGAAGAAGAAGAAGAAAGCTCCAAGATAAGCACCAGAAAATAAAATTAAAAAGTAGAGAGGAGGGAAATAGAAAAGAGAAGAGAAAACATGCACAGGAAACTCAAGAGGAGGGTCTTTGACATGACGAGGAGATCACGAGGAGATCTCAACCCTACACGTGTCACGGAGATAGACGAAACGTCAACTCACAATAAATGCAAGTACATGGAAAACAAAGAGACAAAATTTCCTATATTCCTATCCTGTCACATAGACGAAGAAAGGAATAAAGGGGCAATTGATGAGAGCAATTTCTGAAGGTTTCGTCTATCATAATGGACAAACCTAAGATACGTTTCGCATTTATGGCAAGCATTCAAACCAAAGAGTAATCGACAGAGTAACGGGAAAGAAGACATTACACAAATTAAGACAGCCATTTGTAATGCACTAGCTATTTTACAGGAATGAATGCAAAGATCCATTGCTCATTAAAGACAAGATAGCTATAAAGCTAGAAGAGAACGATACCAAGAGGTGTGGGTGCAAAGGAGAGTACACCCTGGCCGAGTGGACCATGGCGGAGAAAAGTGGAGTCGCCACCTAAATTAGGTCTAGGAACCATATTGGGCCTTTTGGACCAATCACTTACATACATGGGGCCACATACCAGATTATAGGTCCAGAATTTAGGTACAGCTTGGGAAGGTGTTAGGCACCAAAGACCACCTGGCTTGTGGGCCAGCCTCTATTATGTGTTGCTAAGCCATATTTAGATAAAGAGTTTATTAAAAGAGCCCTAATCCTTAACCAAAACACACATCATGCACTTAAGGAAATAAAACACACAATATGTTAAAGATTACATCACAATATAAAAGGAAATAAATAAAACATAATCAAACAAAATAAATTAAACATGACAAGTTGACAATTAAATAAAACACACAAGGAAAGAATATCAAATAGGCTAAATATGGCAAAAAGATTCAAATAAACATGGAAAATAATTAAACATAAATAATTAACCTAATCATAGTAAAACAGAATCAAATTACATGTTAAAAAGTGATTAAAATAATAAAAATAAGATTTTGCCCTAATATGGATTCGGGGTGCGTCACATACTCAATCATGCATACGCAAGGTTGAACCATGCGTACGTATACTCAAAGATTCATATGCATCCTTTAGCACAAATTCAAAAAAATTATATTTTTATAGATTTAAACACTCAAAGATTTTTTTTTTTTTTTTAAATGTTAAAACCCTAAACACTTAGACTAACATGAAGCAAATAAAACAAACATCAATATAAACAAATAAGCATGAAACAAAATCAAACAATTAAACTAAACTACAATAAATCATATCAAATCAACCTAGGAATTGAAATAAGAACAAAGAGAAGAGATTATAAATCACCTAAAATCATATTAAAACATATCAACCATAATTAAAACATCAAACAAGTCAAATATAACAAAAGGAGAAACTATATCAAGAAAATCATGTGAAACATATTAAGAAGATTGGGAAACCATGGGAAAGAAGCTCACCTTGCTTTAGAATAGCATATTTGAAGTTGTTTAACCAACCCCTTAGTGCCTACAACACAAAGATTAGATTGAGGATAGGAATAATCAAAAGAACACAACAATAGTTAGAAATCACAATTCAAGAACAAGAGATCTTGAAATAGGTTTTGAGAAATCAATTTAGAAAAATAGTTTCTACCTTAGAACTAATTAAAGATAGGTTTTTCAATTTGTAAAAACGTGCTAAGGGGCTGTGTGTGAGTTTTAGAGAAGAGAATTAGGGTTTTTAAGAAGATAGAGGCCAAAAAATCACTCTCTCCTGCTAGGTTTTGATTGGAGACATAAAATGAGTATTTATAAGTTAGAATTAGGTTTTGGAGAGCTTTTTAATGATCTTTGAATGTTCTCAAGGGTCTATGGGCCAGCTCACATCAAAGCATGATGTTTTGGGCCTTTAAAATGAAGTTTTAAAACCCAGAAAATCGGACTGCTCAGTTGGCCTAACTTCAAATGGTCATAAATTACTCAATATAAGTCCAAATTAGGCAAAAATTGTGTTCAAAATGAATCTTAGAATGTCTAATTTCCAATGAAACAAACTAGACTCAAAAAAATCTTTGGATAAAAAGTTATAGTCAAAACAGTGAGCAAATGTCATTTTTTAGTATTGATTTCAAAGCGATTTGAACATTTTTGAGTTGTGATTACTTCCAAACTATTGTGAACTCTTCAATTACCCTTGGTTGACATATGTCAAGCTCATCATTGGCGCTGAGGACCAAAATTTATTATCGGGTACAAAATGCGGTGTCTAAGAGGTACACAATTCTAATCCCAAAAAAACTCCCAAAGTTGAATTCCATTGTGATACTCCAATTGAATTCCATCTAACTTTATCATCGGAGGGTTTTTGGCACACACCACATCGGTGTATTTCTTTATTTTCATATCTTATTGCAAGTTTGTCCCTAGACGAATCCAACGCCATTGTCCATCTACAGAGACGAGAACTCAACTAACAATTTTTGGCATCTTCATTATTCATATAAGAATTTTGATCACATACAAGCTTAAGATAGCAATTTAATATATGAATATCTATTTTACTATGATAGTTTTCTTAGAACCTATTTGTTAAAGGCAATATCCACTCACTAAAAACATCTAAGAATGATAATGAATATCATCTTCCAATAATAAGTAACTGAGTTTTGCTAAGACAATGTCATAAGAATTGAATTTTTGCAATGAATGACACCATATAAAATTAAAGCACTTCGTCAAATATACCTGCAACCATCCACAACTAAGTTTTTTATTCACATTTCATCCTTTATCATCTTACTTTTATGTGTCTTGCTATGATATTTGGCTTATTTAGTTTTCAATAAACACCCTCTCAAGCAAGGATATATATATACATACGTGTGTTCTTTTTTAAAAGAGCAAGATAACAGAAGACATACGTGTCATTAAACTATATAAAAGTATAAGTTTAAAAGATCAAACCTAATAAATCAGTGTTCTTTAGGTAACAAATAGATCACTATATACGTGAAGGAAATTTTTGAAATATTAAAATTTAGTAGGGATAGTTTAGACATTGTACATTGGGAATCATAAGATTCCATTAGGATTTAATTGAGATAGTAACAATAGGGGTATTTGTTTGTTTCCAAAATATAAATGGAGAAATTGCTCATTTTAAAGCTTAGAGAGGAAAATTGCGAACTAACCCAAACATAAAGAGGAAAGTAGTTTTTTTTTTTTTTTTTTTAATAGTAAAACTATGTTGGTGTGTAAAAAAAAAAGTGTTAAGTTCTTGCAAATTCAAAAATGGAAGAGAAGAGAAAACTGGTTAGTTACTTAGAGGGTAAACCTCCAGAACAAGAGAGAGAAATTTGGAATACGCACAATTACAACAAAATCTAAAAATTGCAAACTAACCCAAACATAAAGGGGAAAGTAGTTTTTATTTTTATTTTTATATATATAGTAAAACTATGTTGGTGTATAAAAAAAAAAAATGTGTTAAGTTCTTGCAAATTCAGAAATGGAAGATAAGAGAAAAGTGGTTAGTTACTTTGAGGGTAAACCTCTAGAGTAAGAGAGAGAAATTTGGAATAAGCTCAATTGCAACAAAAGCTAAACAGTTACATGTTGGAGTGAGAAATTTGGAAGAAGAAGAAGTAGTAGTAGATTATCTAAAATTTAATAAAAAAATTAAAGAAAGACGAAGAAGAATAAGGATTACAACAAAAAAAGCTAAATAATCACCTATTGAGTTGTTAATAATGTTCTCTATGAAGGCAAATGAGAATGAGAGAGAAAGAAAAAAAAAACCAAAAATGAGAAAATTAGCGAGAGAAAAAAAAATGGCAGAGTTATATTTATTACTTATTCCTCAGATCGATCTTTCAGTGCACACACCACGAGGGTCCCAAGCCCACCTGCGTCACAGAGGTCAGAATTTTTATGCGAGAGCTATGTGATTTTGTTTCGTACAATGGCTAGCTAGAGTCGAGTGTTTTGGAATTATTTTGATTATTTGGGTTTGTTTAAGTGAGTGAGGAGGTTGGTTTAATATAGCAGTACTAAGGTGTCCAAGGCACACTTACTCAAACTTCGCACACACTTTAGTAATAGAATTAATTTCCTCTAACTTCGTACACACTTTAGTAATAGAATTAACTTCTAACAGAAATATTGAGTGTCATCCGTAGTTTCTTCTATCGATTTTAGTAAAAAAGAAAAAAAAAAGTGAGGTCAGCATTTTGGCATTTTAGTCTCTCATTCAATTTTCTCTTTCTGTTTCTCTAACTCTCTCATTCTCCCACTCTCATTTTCTCATTCACTCATGGGGAACATCATCTCAACAAAAGGTAAACAATTAATAAAAAAATTAAAGAAAGATGTAGCAGAAGAACAAGGATTACAACAAAGCAATAAAAAATAAAAAAAGCTAAACAATTGCTTGTTGAGTTGTTAATAACGTTCCCCATGAAGGGGAATGAGAATGAGAAAATGAGGGAATGATAATGAGAGAATGAGAGGAAAAAAGAAATAGAAAGAGAAAATTAATGAAAGAAAAAAAAATGACAGAATGATTATTTATTACTTATCCCTCAGATCGATCTTTCAGTGCACACGTACCACGTACGCGTGGGTCCCAAGCCCACCCGCGTCACAGACGTTAGATTTTTTGTGCGAGAGCTATATTATTTTGGTTCGTAGAGTGGCTAGCTAGGATCAGGTAACTTGGAATTATTTTGTGAGGAGGTTGGTTTAATGTAGTAGTACTAAGGTGTCCAAGGCACACTTACTCTGACTTCGTACACACTTTAGTAATAGAATTAATTTCCTCTAATTTCGTACTCATTTTAGTAATAGAATTAATTTCTAACAGAAATATTGAGTGTCATCCGTAGTTTCTTCTATCGATTTTAGTAATAAAGAAAAAATAAAGTGAGGTCGGCATTTTAGTGTCTCATTCATTTTTCACTTTCCGTTTCTCTGTCTCTGTTTCTATTTATCTCATTCTCCCACTCTCATTTTCAGCTTAACAACAAGTAATCGTTTAGCAATTTATTTTATTTTTTATGGTAATTCCTATTCTTTGTCTTTTTTCTCTAGTTCTTTGATAACACCTTAAAATGTATACTTGTTATATATTTATGTAGGCGTTATCTCCTTATTACTTTGATTAATTTGTATAATTAAGCCATGATTTGCATTAGTTTCTATTATTTATCTTCATATAATTTCTTCAATAAGATGTCATTCATTGTGTGTAATTATCTACTTACAGGAAATCATGTGAAAAAGATGAGTTTACAAGAGTCTGTGAGAGAATGGAGGCCAAACTAGAATTAAAGAAGAGCTAAAGGACCATGCTTAAATCAGAAATGTCTAAGGAGGTGCAGCTGGAGTGCTTGGGTCGTCTACCATGTTTGGAAGCTTCAAATAAGGAAAGAAATCAAAGAGGCAGAATCTAAAAAGGAAAAATCAAATTTGAGCACTAATCAGTATTTTGGGCATATGTCTCTCCTTAAAAATCCAATTGACACAAGGCCAGATGGGTTTGAACCGTAACTTAAATATCTATAACTTTCCAGTTTGAGTTTTTTGAAATTCTCAATTTTTGAAGGTTGAAATTAACTTACAAGTTACTACTGTAAACCTAGACAAAAAATTAAAATAGTAAAAGTTTTATTTTCTTTGGACAATTTTACGTTAGGATTTTGAAGGGAGGCTGTGGAGAACGAATTTTGGCAGAGAAAACCTTGTATTTTTCTTTCTCTAATGGCAGCCTAAACTCTTTGCTAGGGCTAGGGGTTATGTTTCTTCTATACGGTATGAATATTCAATGTGATTCTTTCTAGGATTTTATCAACAACATATTTGATTGTTCAATTAGATTTCTTTTGATGTATTAGTTCTTCCATTCTTTAAATAAGTTCAATCGTGTTTTTCTTATTGTTTAGATGAATTTCTAATAGTTTCAAATAGAAATCAGGTTTTAAAGTGAATGAGTTTTTTCTGAAAACTTTTCTAACTGCATTATTAATCTAGGTTATTATGCGTTCTTGAATTGTCTTAGTTCAATCGAATCATAAGTATTTAATTGTATAAGAACAATCAATTATGAAATATATAATTTCTTAGATCACAAAGAATTTCATATTGATATAGGGAAACACCCTGATGCCCTAGTATTTACATTATTGATTTAAATCAGTTTTTATTATTATTCTTGTTAACAATCACCAAGCAAAAGTATTTTTCTTCTTCACCCAAATTATTGTTTAATTATATTGTTTTTGAATCTATCCTACTCCTTGTGGTTTGACCTCGATACTCCGAGAATTATATTACTATGATCTCTTGCACTTGGGAGTGAGCGAGCATTCTTCTTCTTCTTCTTCTTCATCGGTTTAGCTTCTTTATTTTTTTATTACTCTATGTTGCTGTTGTCTTCTTCTTCTCTGCATGTATATGTGGTAATTGCTAAGGATCTCCTCGTTCCTCATGCACCAAGTGGATCCCAAGCTTATGCAAACGGTGTGGGACTAGGCTAAATATTGCATGTTGGCAATGGAAATCTTTTATATGTGGGAGTGGAATTTGAACTGTTTTACATATATTAGACATATTAGCTCAAAATATAGGCCTTAGCCTATAGTATAGGCCCTAACCCCTAGTATAGGCTGATTACAATATAATGATTAATAAAAAATTAAAGAAAGACGTAGAAGAAGAACAAGGATTGCAACAAAGCAATAAAAAAAGCTAAAGAATTACCTATGAGCTATTAATAACATTCCCCATGAAGGCAAATTAGAATGAGAAAATGAGGGAATGAGACCGAGAGAATGAGAGGAAAAAAAAAATAGAGAGAGAAAATTAATGAGAGAAAAAATGAAAAAAATGATTATTTATTACTTATTCCTCAAATCAATCTTTCAGTGCACATGTACCATGTGGGTCCCAAGCCCACCCATGTCACAGATGTCAGATCTTTCGTGCGAGAGCTATATGATTTTGGTTCGTAGAGTGGCTAGCTAGTATAGGTGATTTGGAATTATTTTGATTATTTGGGTTTGTTTAGGTGAGTGAGGAGGTTGGTTTAATGTAGTGCGGGGTGGCAAAAGAAGCTCAAACCCATTTGCCCCCCAAACCCAGCCATTCTAATTGAACCCAAACTCACCCAATTATTATTTGGGTTAAATGGGCATCAATCCAATTAGACCCAGTAACTATTGGGTTTTAACTAAAAACCCATTGAGTCTCATTTAACCGAAAAAAAAAAAAAAAAAAAAAAAAAAAAAAAAAAAAAAAAACCCAAATTCAACCCAACCCTTCCCATTTAAAAAAAAAAAAAAAAAACCTAGCCCTGCCCCTCTCTTAGCCTCTAAACCCTCTCTCTTCAGTCCTCAAACACTACTAAACATTTCACTAGGGTTTTCAAAATTTAAAATCTTCCTTCATTTTCTCAGTCTCCAATCATGTTTTAATTGGTAAGTTTGCTGTGGTTTTTTGAATTGATTATTAATGTTGTTCGTGCTGATTCAGATTTCGCATTTTCGTTTGGTTTAGATAAATTTTTTTTTTCGATTTGAATTTCAGATTAAACCCGGTAGCTTCATTGGAAACCTTCATTCGATTTTCTCTTGGTCTCCTTTTTCTCAGCTGCTGTATTTTGCTTAGGTGAGCATAATCTCTCTCTCTCTCTCTCTCTCTCTCTCTCTCTCTCATTTTTTACTTGCACTGGTTGAAATTGAAGCTACTTAAAGTGACCCCTATTTTAACTACAAAATAAATTAATGGGCTTGGTAGGACTTAAAATTGCAAAGCCATGAAAAGTGAAAGGTATTAATTTTATGATTGGTTTTTGGGTTTTCAATTAGTCACTTGTATTAATCAGAGAAAGGGATTATGTTAGATGGGAATTCTTTCGTGGTATAAATAGGTTTTTTTTTTTTTTTTTTTTTTTAAGCTATAGTTAGTTGAAGGGTCATGATAAAGATGCAAACTTCATTGAGATATTTCTACACAAGATTAATTGGGTATATGAAGGAAAAAAGAAAGAACTTATTTTTCCGTTTTGGAAAAATTTTGTTCATAATCAAATTTATTTTAAATAATTGGATTATGTAAAGTTTGCAGGGGGGGGTTTAATTTCAGTGTGTTTTTATTTGGAGAAATGAAGTAAAAGTTATGTTGGTGTATTGAAATGATGGGTTTGTGTTTAATTTCTCAAGCAAGCAAAAGATGTTGTGAAAGCTGTGAAGAAAAGATTGCAGAATAGGAACTCCTAACTTCAACTACTCCCTTTGACGGTATTTTGTTTTTGGAACCTTTATCTTTTACTTTTGATTCATCTAAAAATTTTATTTGATAAGGTTATTGGGGGTGTTACGATAGACTCCATTAGTATCTTGTTTTTTGTTCCTCCATTAAACAAAATACCAGAAGATTAGTATCTAGTATCCATATTATCATATTGTTTATCCATTATCTTTGTCCATTTCTTCTAGGCATATTGCATATACCTATATTGTGATACTATGGTGATTCTATAGTCTGGTTTTGTATATAGTGTTTGACCATAGATTTGGCCTATTTATACAAACTCAATCTCCACCAGTCAGCTCCCCTTACTTATAATTTTTTAACACCTTGTTGCGTATTTAAATCACATTTTGGATTCTAATCTGTGATCCCCTTACTTACAATCTTTGTACTGTCAGGGTAAACTACACTACAGTGTTTTGGTTTTTGTTTTCATGTAAAAAGTGCAGACTCATACACAATGCTTAATTATATGGTTTCTCTTTGTTGTGAGAAAGGTATATTGAATCATGACTAAAGTTGGCAGCTTTCATTTTAAACTTTCCAAGTCTTAAAATGTGTTGGTGATGTTTTTTAGAGTGTAATAATATGCTATGATATTTTTGAAAATAATTTGTGAGACTATGATAATAATCCTATCTATGCATGTGTGTGTATGATCTTTGATATGCTAGATTTAACCTCAGCTCAAGTCAATAATTTGAATGGTTCAAAATGCTGATTTTTGTTGTTGTTGTTGGTTTTGTTTTCCTTTACATTTTAGATATGTATTCAATGAATGTAGAAAATGATGAGTATAGTGATACTGTTTCAAGTGCTCCAAAAAGAATGAGATTTAGGACTTCTTTTGTATGGTGGGGTTTGAAGTATTACCTAAAGATCCTGATGGGAAAGAGAGAGCAAAGTGTAAAAAATGTCAAAATTCTTTTGCTGCCGATGCTAGTGGCACTACTTCTTTGTTGCGTCATAGAGTGAAATACCATGAGGTTGACAATCAAATTGTGTCTTGTCAACCTTTAGATCAAGCTACGTATAGGGAAATGGTTGCATTGGCAATCATTAGTCACAACTATCCATTTTCATTTGCAGAACATGAGAACAATAGGTTGCTTCATTGTTATCTGAATCCTGATGTTAAGACTATATCTAGGAACATTGCAAAATCGGATGTGATAAAAATATATAGGAGAGAAAAGGAAAATCTGAAACATAATTTAAAGTTAATTACTAGTAGGTTTGCTTATCATTAGTTTTATGGTCTTCACCTAACACTAATGAGTACATGGTTCTTACAGCACATTATGCTGATGAACACTGGGTGTTGCAGAAGAAAGTTTTGAGTTTTTCTCATGTGCCACCTCCACTTGGTGGTGTTATATTGGTAGAGAGGTTGTTAGGTTTGCTGAAAGAGTGGGGTATTGAGAAGAAGGTATTCACCATTACTTTAGATAATGTTTCGTATAATGATACTTTGGTGAGTCATCTAAAGAGACACCTTTCTTTTGGACCTTTTTTACCTTATGGTGGTGAGTTCTTTCTCGTGCGTTGTGGTGCACACACATTAAATCTTACCGTACAAGATGGATTAAAAGTCATAAATGAGACTGTGTATAATTTACATGAAAGTGTTAAATATGTGAGAGGTTCGGATAATAGGAAGTTGAGGTTTGCTCAATGACTTTTAGAGCTTCCTTTTTTGACAAGTAAGAAAGTACACCAAGATGTCCCAACAAGATGGCACTCAACATACTTGATGATTGAGACTTGTCTTAAGTATCGAGATGCATTTTCTCACCTAAGTAGGATTGATAAATACTTTGTCAATTGCCCTTCAGATGAGGAATGAGAAATGGTGGAAAACATAGCAAGGGTTTTGGAACCATTTTATGATATCACCAAGCTCTTCTCTAGGACAAACTACCCCACAACCAACTTGTATTTCCATTGTGTTTGCAAAATTCAATTGCGTATTACGGAGCAGTTGGAAGATGATGATGCAATAATTAGAGCAATGGCAAAAGAAATGAAAGAAAAGTTTGATAAATACTGGGAGTATTACAATTATGTGCTATCATTTGCTATCATTTTGGATCCTAGATATAAGTTGCAATGTGTAGAAATTTGTTATGGCAAGTTGTATAAGCCAAGAGGCAATATTTATGGCAATGAATCTTCATGATAAATTATATGGCATCTTTGAGGAATATATGAATTCTATAAATGATATCTGCGATATGGTTGAAGTAGCATCCAGTAGTGGTGGAGTGTGTGGTCATTATGATAGGCATGATGATTTATCTAGTTTTGAGACATATACGAGTCAACTTATTGGTTCAGATTCAAGCAAGTCACAATTGGATTTATACTTGGAAGAGACTCGACTTGACCATAGGTTTCACGAGGATTTGGATGTTATGGGGTATTGGAAGTCTCACAGTAATCGTTTCCTAGAACTTTCATTGATGGCACGAGATATTTTGAGCATTCCCATTACTACTGTTGCCTCGGAGTCTGCATTCAGTATTGGTGGCCGCATTCTTGATAAGTTTCGCAGTTCTCTTTTGCTACAAACTACAGAAGCTTTGTTATGTGCTCGTGATTGGCTAAATGGAGTACCAGCTATATCATTTTTTTTTATCACTTATGTGCTCGCAATATTCATTAATCTATATTTGATGTACTAATAAATGTTTTGCTTTCCTTTTTTAGCTATACATGATTTTGAGGAAGAAAGCCTCGTGGAGGATTTTGGCAACTTGCGCCTATCTTAATCTAGTTCATATGTTGATGAGGATTAGGTGAACGGAAGCTATTTAAGAGTGCTTTTGCAAACAATCGCATGTGGATGTGCAAGATATATGGTTGTGTTATTGTGACTATTGTGGCTGATTTTGTCAATTTCAATCTTGCCTTCCATTTGTAGTTTTAAGATATCTAAATAGGGGCTTAAAATACCTTAATTTTGCTGCACACCAACTTGGTATATAGAGCAATCTGTACTTGAGAGATAAGCTACATACCTTAATCTTATTGTTAAAAGGAGTGCTTTTAATTTTATTAGGTTAGGTTTTCTTAATCAATGCATACCATGATCAGGTTTTCCTCATCTTTTTTGGTTAATGATCATGCTTAACTCAAACAATTAAATGTGAATGGACGAGAAGGTAAATTTTTCTGTTGTTTGTGTAATTTTTTTATAGTTTTGGGTAGTTATGTTGAAGATAATGTGTTGGGATGAGCTTGAATATACTTTTTTTTTTTCAAAGTTGAGGTATTGCTTGCTTTAAAGTTAGGTTTTTGTTGCTTATTAAGTGCTACATTGTTGGATAGGTTATTTTTTGTCTTCTTTTTTAATGTACTGGATTTTAAGATTTTACTTTTGGTTGTTGGTGGTGTTAAATTTTGATCTAGACTTAAGGTTTGCTAAAGCAGCTCATGAGTTTGATGTGATGTTTAAGTTAGCATGTTCATGGGAAAATTTGTAATGGAAACTTGGGTGATCATGACTTTGGTTTTAGCTGTTAGTTGTTACTTTGTAGGACTGAGCTTATTTCTTTGTGCCCGGGTTGCTTAGTTGTACATTCATAACTAGAACGTGATGCTATACATTCATAACTAGAACGTGATGCTATCTTATCTTTCAGATTGATAAGGATAAGTATAATTCAAAAATTGCATATTGGTTCTCTACTCTTGTCAATTGACAATAGATGTACAAGAATGTTTCCTAGTTGTTATGGCTTTTCCTCATCTTTTTGGTGCCATTCAACAACGTTAGTCTTAAATGTGAATGTCACATTTTGCCTATTCCACTTCTTTTTAAATAAAATAAACTGTGTGATGCATTAGGCATTAGTACAATATCATGCTCTTTTTCAAATTAGCCACAAGCCTACAATACCAGAGTTTTATATGTTTGGAGCCATGGATATGTATGTGCTTTGATTTTACTTGTGCCTAATAAATCAGTGATGCTTTTAGTGTCTTGCTTTTTTAGTAGGCAACAAGCATTGTAAGTCCTACGAAACAAGCACATGACATATCCAGAACATATATTAGTACTATTTAAATGTTCAAGTTCATGAACACCTTCTTCTCAAAAAAAAAAAAGAAGAAGAAGAAGGTACATGTACACCTTACTTCGATAAAGGTGAAAATAATTAAGAATAGGGCTTATCCACTTCTCTAAAGATTTGGGTTTAACCAGTTACTAATTTTGTGTTAAAAAACATTTAAACTTGAACTGAAATGAAAAACTATTAAGTATATTTTGTGTCCAAGGCACACTTACTCTGACTTCGTACATACTTTAGTAATAGAATTAATTTCCTCTGATTTTGTACACATTTTATTTATAGAATTAATTTCTAGGGATAATTACAGCAAACCCACCTGAGGTTTGGCCCATTTGCACTTTGCCTACTCGTGGTTCAAAACTTATCACTTTGCCCACTTGAGGTGCCTTCCGTTAGAGATCTGTTACCCACCTCTCCCTTTGCCGTTAGGAAAACACATTTTTAGAGAAAAACAAACATAACAAATATCAAAAAGTTAGGGCTTTTTATTGCTTAAGAACTTCTTTGAGAACAAAACACAAATCAACAGTATTGCTATTCTCTTGTCCAATGGGTTATTCAAACATGTATTGGTTTGAATCTATACTCTGAGCTGTTTCTTTCCTCAGATCCACCATACTGCCATAAGCATCTTTTGCTGGACAAAGAAAATACTTCAAAATGGCAAGTAATTCAGATGCCCCAAGATCCGATGCATGCTTAATACAAAGACACAACAAGTCAGACCTCTTCTTCGCCACAAGTCTATTGACCAAATTCGAATAACAAGAATGATAAATAACCCCAATAACAATCAGAAACTCGACCAAATCCCAAATTTCAAAATCCACACACCCATCCAAAACCAAACTAGCAACATCTTTACCCATCAAAGACCCTAGCTGTTCAATCCAGGCCCAAGTATATCCACTTTCAGACGATTCGATCCCAATGGAAACACCAAATTTGTCCCTAATTTTCTCAAGAAACTGATTCAAGATCAGTAAAAACTCATCCTTATCAAAATCTATCGGGTTCTTGAGCTTCCGCTTTAGCTTAGTATAGAACTTTTTCCCCATTTCAATGATTTCAAAATCGGTTTGAGATATTTGCCAACCGATAACAAGGTTAACAAGCTATGTGGGATTTGGGTCTTCAAGTTTAGGCCTCAGCAAAACATCATCTGGGTTGAGAACAATAGGGTATTCTAACACGGAAGCAAGTGACTCGGTATTGGCCGAGGCCTTTATTATCACTTCAAGCAAAGTCATAGCAAAAATTTGGAAAGCAAAGCTCAAAACCTGAGTAGTAAACAAATATACAACTCTTAATCAAACACTAAAACCAAATAGAATAAACCCAAAAAAAAAAAAAAAAATCTATGCAAAATTTTCAGCCAAAGGAAAGCAAAAGCTCAAAACCTGAGAAGTAAACAAGCATATAACTCTGAATCAAACACTAAAACTAAATAGAATAAAAACCCAGATAAAAAAATTTAATGCAAACTCTCCAGCCAAAACAAATAGAGCATAAAGTTTCTAGTTTCGTTTCATTGATGTTACAGTGAAGCTATAGAACAAAACAGAATCAGATATCCCAATTATTTTTTGAAAATGTTTCAGTTAAAGATTGAAACCTTATTGAGTTGAGGTTACATGGAGATAGGGAATTCGAACTTGAAGAGCTGAAGAGGAACGGTGCGGCGGCGGAAACAAAAGCCTAGGCCCATGTTCTCAAAGAAGTTCTTAAGCAATAAAAAGCCCAAACTTTTTTATCTTTGTTATGTTTGTTTTTCTCTAAAAATGTGTTTTTCTAATGGCAAAGGGAGAGGTAGGTAACAGATCTCTAATGGAAGGCACCTCAGGTGGGCAAAGTGATAAGTTTTGAACCACGGGTAGGCAAAGCGAAAACGGGCCAAACCTCAAGTGGGTTTACTGTAATTATCCCTAATTTCTAATAGAAATATTAAGTGTCATCTGTTGTTTCCTCTATTGATTTTAGTAAAAAAGAAAAAAAAAAGTGTGAGGTCGGCATTTTGGCATTTTAGTCTCTCATTCATTTTTCTCTTTCTATCTCTCTGTCTCTGTTTCTCTTTCTCTCATTCTCCCACTCTCATTTTCTTATTCGCTTATGGGGAACATCAGCTTAACAACAAGTAATCGTTTAGCATTTTTTTTTTTTTTTGGTAATTCTTGTTCTTCGTCTTTTTTCTCTTGCTCTTCTTCTTCTTCTTCATCGGTTTAGCTTTCTTATTTTTTTATTGCTTTGTGATAGTGTCACAAATAATCCAAGTCCATAACTCGTCCATATATCTCGTCCAACGAAAGAAGCTACAATAAGCGGAGAAAATGCAAGCGTACTGGCGAACCTCGTCCATATATGGACGAGGAATACTTCAAGAAATCTACTCATCATTTACGAAGGACGAGCCTCCCAAGATGGTCTCGTCCATCTTCCACAAAAAGTGGATGAGCTCGTCTTAGAGGACTCGTCCATCCCTACTAAGGATGGACGAGTTCATTGGCCCGTCCGACCTTGGTAACTTCCACAGCGGTTATGGAAGTTACCCCAATTCTCCGGACTCCTCGATATTGGGAACGGTTACTAAACAGATAACCGTTCCACACACACTATATAAGGCTTCTTCGATGAAGGGTAAGGGGATTGAAACATTTTTCTATTTTGGAGAAAATACTTATTCCTTACAGAGTTCAACAGTAACTAACTTGATCATCGGAGGAATTTTGGCCGGTCACCACCGGTCCCCTCTGATTCAGTGTTCTTTGTATTACAGGAGATAGCCCAAAGATCATCGCTCGAGTCTTGTCAACCCACTGATATCCCAGGAATCATCAGTTGGCGCCGTCTGTGGGAAGAGATTGTTTCACAGTTTACTTCTCCGTGACAAAGGGTTGATGGTTCGGACTAGATCAAGGGCTACTAGCCCAGGCCATCAGGGAAGCAGCAACCCGCATCGCGATCGCCAGTCTGCACCGGTCATGCAGTCATCTACCCAACATGCACAATCTATGGTAGACGCTATGGCGGAGTTGACTCGCCAAAACCAAGAATTACGAATAGAGATTAACATGAGGAGGCAAACATATGAAGAACGTGAAGGAGGACAAACACAGAATCATGGCGGAAGAGAGAATACCGAAGTTGGAAGTCAGTTTAGAGGCACCACTTCACGAACGGTACCACACTTGAAGGAAGAAATGGACCAAATGAAGAGAGTTATGGAGGAAATGAAGGAGAATATGAAAAGGGCGAATCCGATAGAAGATTTGGTTCACAGGACTGATTCTCCCTTTACGGCTTCTATCAACGGTCACCCCCTGCCATCAAAGTTCAAGTTGCCTTCTCTGGATTCATATGATGGAACACGTGACCCGTTTGATCACATAGCCACTTTCAAGACCACCATGCATCTTCAAGGGGTGCCTGATGAGATAATGTGTAGAGCCTTCCCTACCACCCTTAAGGGTTCAGCGCGAGTTTGGTTTAGCAAAATACCTCCAAATTCGGTGAGTTCTTTTGAAGAGTTGAGCAAGTTGTTTGTTAACAATTTCATCGGGGGACAAAGGCACAAGCGTTCCTCGTCCAGTTTGTTGACAATAGAGCAGGGAGAGAACGAGAGCCTTCGGTCATTCATCACCCGTTTTAACAGAGAAGCTCTCAGTGTGGATGAAGCAGATGATAAGCTTCTACTGGCAGCCTTCCATAACGGGGTGAATTCGGATCTGTTTATACACAAGCTCTATGAAAAAGAGCCCCAGTCCATGGCCGAACTCGTCCATTCGGCTCAGAATTTTATGAATGCAGAAGATGCAATTATTGCTAAGAAGAGGAAAAGGTCTGAGAGAATGGACGCAAATCCCAGTCGCCATCACGAGCAAGGTACTCGTCCAAAGAAGGGACGGACGGAGGAAAGGAGAGACCGAGAAAGTAAGAAGCCAGGTCCTTCAGTACGAAACCAGCAGTATACCCCTTTAAACGCCCCGCTTGAGCAAGTCCTTATGCAAATCAAGGATGATCCTTCCCTGAAATGGCCAGAGAAGTTGAAGGGGGATCCCAACAAGCGCAACAGGAACAAGTATTGTCGCTTCCATAGGGATCATGGTCATGACACAGACGAGTGTTTTGACTTAAAGCAACAAATTGAAAATCTCATAAGGCAAGGGAAGTTGAGGGGGTTCCTTGGACGAGCCCAGAGGGACGAGAAACAGAAGGGAAAGATGGAAGAATCACCGCGACCACCACTCGGGGAGATAAGAGTCATCATTGGGGGAAGTTCAACTGGCCAGTCGTCCAAGTCCAGGAAAACGTACTTGAAGGTAGTGCAGAACGTCCAGCTTTCTGGACGATCACCGAGAGCAAGGTCTATGGACAAGCGGGCAATCACTTTCACGGACGAGGATGCTGACAGAATTCATCATCCTCATGATGATGCCCTCGTCATCTCCTTACTAATTGCAAACTACACAACCAGAAGAGTGCTTGTGGACAATGGGAGCTCAGCTGACATTCTATACTATCCCGCATTTCAACAAATGAAATTAGGACGAGAACAGCTCCGTCTAGTGAATTCCCCCCTAGTAGGTTTTGGTGGGATGAAGGTGCAACCAGTGGGTACCATTTCCTTATCCGTGGTAGTGGGGACATATCCACGACAAATCACGAAGGAGGTGAACTTCCTTGTGGTCGATTGTCCGTCCTCATACAATGCCATAATTGGGAGACCAACTCTGAATAGTTGGAAAGCCGTTACCTCAACTTACCACTTATCGGTCAAGTTTCCAACAGAACACGGGGTTGGACAGGTACAAGGTGACCAACTGGCAGCAAGAGAATGTTACTTGGCCATGCTGGCCATGGATGAACAAGTTCAAGCAATGAATATTGAGGAAAAGAAGGTTGTAGCAGAGCCTACTGAAGCATTGGAAGATATTTCCTTGGATGAAGATAACCCTGAGAGGTGTACCAGGGTTGGAGCAAATTTAGAAGAGAAGATTAAAAAGGACCTCGTCCAATTTTTGAATAAAAACATTGATGTGTTTGCGTGGAGTCACGAGGATATGCCGGGTATAGACCCTAGTGTCATTACCCACCGTTTGAATGTATGTCCTTCCTCCAAACCTGTGCGGCAAAAGAAGAGGGTGTTTGCCCCTGAGAGAGATACTGCAATCAAAGACGAGGTCCAAAAGCTGATGGTAGCAAAGTTCATTCGGGAAGTGTACTACCCGGATTGGTTGGCCAATGTAGTAATGGTCAAAAAAGCCAATGGCAAGTGGAGAATGTGCGTGGACTTCACCGATCTGAACAAGGCTTGCCCCAAGGATAGTTATCCGCTACCGCGCATTGACCAGTTAGTAGATTCAACTGCAGGCCACAAGTTGCTTAGCTTCATGGATGCCTTTTCAGGATACAATCAGATAAGAATGGACGAGGCTGACCAAGAGAAGACATCTTTTGTCACCAGTCAAGGCTTATTCTGTTATAAGGTAATGCCGTTTGGTTTAAAGAACGCAGGGGCGACATATCAGAGGTTGGTCAACCACATGTTTCGTCCGCAGATTGGGCGGAATGTGGAAGTCTATGTAGATGACATGCTGGTAAAAAGTCAGGACGAAGGAAGGCATCTAGACGACCTGCAGGAGACATTTGAAACATTGAGGCAGTATCGCATGAAGCTGAATCCTAGCAAATGCGCCTTTGGAGTATCATCAGGGAAATTCCTTGGCTTTATGGTATCCCACAGGGGAATTGAAGCGAATCCAGATAAAATTCAAGCAATATTGGACATGAAGCCACCGCAAAATACCAAGGAAATCCAATCCCTCACTGGACGAGTCGCTGCGCTTAACAGATTTGTCTCTAAAGCTACTGATAAATGTTTGCCATTTTTTAAGGTTCTCAAAAAAGCATTCGAATGGACCGACGAGTGTCAGAAAGCTTTCGAAGATTTGAAGGAATACCTTACTATGGCACCGCTGCTGAGTCCATCAGTGGAAGGAGAAGAATTATATTTATACTTAGCGGTAACCCCACACGCCGTGAGCTCAGCATTGATAAGAGAGGAAGATAAAGTGCAAAGACCTGTATACTATACAAGCAAGGCATTAAAAGGAGCGGAAGGACGGTATCCACAAATGGAGAAATTGGCCTTCGCACTAATCACCGCTTCAAGGAAGCTGAGGCATTATTTCCAAGCACATGTTATTAATGTTATGACAGATCATCCGCTCAAGAAGGCAATGAATAGACTGGAAGCTGCAGGACGATTAATCCAGTGGGCTGTGGAGCTAAGTGAGTTCGATATCAGGTATCAACCAAGGCATGCCTTAAAAGCTCAAGCCCTAGCAGATTTTATTGCGGAGTTTACCCCAAGTCATAATGAGACAGAAAACAATAAGAGATGGATCGTCCACGTGGATGGTTCGTCTACACGGCATGCAGGAGGAATTGGTGTGGTCCTGCAATCCCCAGAGGGAGACAAACTGAAACACAAAGTCCGTCTACAGTACCAAGCGACTAACAATGAAGTCGAATATGAAGCCCTCCTCAAAGGGCTAGAATTGGCTAAGTCCGTGGAAGCCAAGTCCATATGTGTCATGGGGGATTCCCAACTGATCATGGGGCAAGTGAATGGAATGTATGAAGCGAAGGAAGAACGAATGAAGAAATACCTTGGTAGGGTGATGCGCCTTGTGAAAAGGTTTGAAAAGGCTGACTTCGTTCAAATCCCAAGGGAGGAGAACGTGGAAGCTGATACTATAGCAAAAGAAGCCTCAGCAGATGAATTATTAGAGAAGTCAGATGAAGTTCAATATATGCCAAGTATAGATGTCCAGGAGGTGCAACAGGTGGATAACCGAAAAAATTGGATGACTCCCATTATATCATACTTGAAAGACGGACGACTACCAGAAGAGAAGGACGAGGCCAGAAAGGTGAGGGTGAGATCAGCTAGATACGTCCTTATGAATGAAGTGCTATACAAGAGAGGTTTCTCTCAACCTTACCTTAGATGCTTAGCTCCGGACGAAGCAAATTACGTGCTAAGAGAAGTTCATGAAGGGGCATGTGGCAATCACTCAGGAGCCAGATCACTTGTCCACAAGGTCGTCCGTGCAGGGTATTACTGGCCGAACATGCAAGCTGATGCTAAAGCATACGTTAAGGTCTGCGACCAATGCCAGCGATTTAGCAACGTCCCCAGGCAACCATCGGAATACCTCACTCCAATGGTGGCACCGTGGCCCTTCGCACAATGGGGACTGGACATTCTGGGTCCCTTCCCTTTGGGAATAAGGCAAATGAAGTTTGTAGTGGTGGGCATCGATTACTTCACCAAATGGGTGGAGGCAGAACCGTTGGCAAATATCACACAACAGAATGTGAAAAACTTCGTGTGGAAGAACATTGTATGCAGATTTGGAGTGCCGAAGGTATTGGTGTCTGACAACGGACGACAATTTGACAATGCACTCTTCAAGGACTTTTGCTTACACTTTGGAATCCAGAACCATTACTCCTCGCCTGCACACCCCCAAGCCAACGGCCAGGCTGAAGTTGCAAACCGATCCTTGTTGAAAATCATCAAGACTCGGCTAGAGGGAGCAAAGGGAGTATGGCCAGATGAATTACCAGGAGTTTTATGGGCGTACAGGACCACAGTGAGGACCCCTACAGGAGAGACTCCTTTCAAGCTAGCCTATGGAAGCGATGCAGTCATACCTACAGAAGTACATATGGCTAGTCACAGGGTGATGATGTATCAAGACAAGGATAATGAGAACCAGCTTCGTCTGAACCTCGATCTAATAGACGAGGTAAGGACAAACGCAGAACACAGGGCAGCAAAGTATAAGAACCTCATGGCTAGGCAGTACGATGCGATGGTGAAGCCTAGGCGTTTCAACATAGGAGATCTCGTCCTGAGAAAGGTCTCTTTGTCAACCAAGAACCCAGCACATGGGAAGTTGGGCCCAAACTGGGAAGGACCCTACAGAGTCATCAACTGTAAAAGGCAAGGATCCTACTACCTGGAGGCCCTGGACGGGAGGAAGTTGGAACATCCCTGGAATGTGGAGCACCTGAGGAGGTACTACCAGTAAAAGTGAACCTATGGACGAGACTGGGTCTTATCTGTCTACTAACGTACTATTATGTATGATGCTGTTTGTGTTTGATACTACTATGTTTGGTGTTGCTTGTGTGTGGCGTTTGAAACTATGATTTTATTACTTATTATAATTGTGTTATGGTTATGGACGAAGTCATGAAGTATGTATTTATTAAATAAAAAGGCATCAGTGTGCATGTGCCTTGTCTGTAAACAATATTTATGTTATGTACAAAATGTTGTGTGAAATTTCTCCATGATATTGTCGTCCAAGTCAATCCTCAAGAGGGTTGAAAGATCCAAGACGAACAAAGTCTCTGGACGCAGAGATGTAACGTCTAAATTTTCTTGAATAAAGCAAGGAAAAACCACATCCACACCCGTCCAACTCTTGGACGAGGCGGAGCCAACTGAAACAATCCAAACTCTGGACGAGAGAAAAAGTTGGCAAAATAAGTAAGATGGTATGTAAAATTAGTTTGCAAGTCTTAAGACGAATCAAGCTAATTAAAAATACTACCTGCTGAGACGAGTTAGACTACATGAAAAATACATACTCAACATGGACGAGCTAAAGTTGGAGCTAAAATGGCTTAGCAGTATTCGTCCATGAAAAGAAAATGAAATCACTTGTCCATGCAAAGAAAATAAAACTTCATTCAAAGGGTGGACATCCTACATCCAAAAACCCTTGATTAGTTTGAAAAACAAAAATAGTTTACTTAAAAAACCCGTCCTAAAACCATGGACGAGTATAATGTATTCTTGTTACAAAAAAAAAGAAGGTCCAAAAACAAAAGGACCAAATACAAAACCAAACAAAAAAGAAAACAAAGCCATTAAGGTTAAAAGTCTCGTCCTAAGAAGGGGGAGCATTCACAGCAGGCTCGTCCTGAGGAAGCTGAGTACTAGCGTCGTCTTCCACGTTGACGTCATCAGAGCCGGTCTGGAGAAGAGAGCTTGTGGCAGCAGCAAGGTTAAGCTTGATTGCGCTAAAGTCAACTTCAGGGAAGTTCTCAGTAGCGTCCATTCTGAAATCTTCAAAACCAGCTGCATAATTGCGGTCCAAAGTGTCTGTATACACTTTGGACGACTTGAACTCAGCCACAGCGTCCTCTTTTGCCTTGGAGAGACGTGCATTCAATTCATCATTCATCTTCTGCAAGTGATCAATGCGCGTATCCTTCTCCAATGCATCAGTCCTTAGCTCCTCAATCAACTTGTTACTTTCTTTGACCTCGTCCTTAGCCTTTTCAGCAACCCCAGCCCATTTTTTACAGTCAGCATTCACCTGCTGAATCCTCGTCTCCAACAAGATCCTCGTCTTGTCCAGCTCTGTTGCCTGTCTAGACGCTGCTATAAACTTTGACATGGCCTATGAATAGACAAAGCAACATAGAATGATTAAATGAGGAAAAGTTGCTAACTGAACAAAGACGAGAAATAGTGATATACCTTGAAGAGGTCATGGACGCCTGAATGCTCAAATTCCTTCAAGCCCATGTTATAGCACATGTTTATATCCTCGTCCTGGACGGCTGTCTGGAAACGTTCCCAAGCCAGGTCTTCGTTCTCAATGATGTTCGTCGAAGGCTGGGACGAGCCAGGCGTAGTATACTTGGCCAAAGGAGTTCTGGGCGGAGTCTTGGACGGAGTGGATTCAACAGGGGTGGACGAGTCCACATCGACTATCTGGACGGCAGGCTGAGACTGAAGAGGTTTGGACTTGACCACCTTGGACGAGCCTTGTTTAACCCTTTTGTCTCTACGACTGGGGAGCCCTCCCAAGTCAATGTTTTTTGGCAAGAACTTTCTTTTGTCCCCAGCCGTTGGACGTGTCTGTCCCTCAGGACGGTCCTGGGCCTGACCCTCAGGACGTTTCCCCTCTCCTGCGATTTCCTTCCCTTTGTTCTCTTTCATTGTTGACATTCCTAAGACGGGATGAACAAATTAGGAATGTATACATAAAAAAGAAAAAGAAAAGGAAGTTTAGCTAAAAACTTACTTTTTCGTACAGTAACTTCATGGGCGATAGCTTCGTCTGACGGCTCGGGACCAAAACCCCACTTGGCTAGGCGTCGAAGCGTGACAAGGGAACGAAAACTCCTGTCTGTATGTAGACGAGCCCTGTGGACGCGGTCACGGTGAAATTTGCTCAAGGACGGACGTTTGACAGCTACAACACAATGAACCAACAAAGGTTAGAAATTGTAAATGTACCAAATAGAAGTAAGAATAAAAATAAACAAGGGGAAGGGACGTACCTTCTGGACGAAGGTTCCCTAGGTCCCCAGTGTAAGGGGGAAAGGGATCCCTGCCAACGTCCACAGGGTTCCCTGCCCAGAAGCCTGAAACAAAAATAAACTCCGTCTTCCACTTCCTATCAGACGAAGCTAGGGACTTAATCAGCCTACAATCATTCCCCCTAGCAGTAAACTGATAAAAACCCTCAGATCGACTTATGGCAGATGGTTTATAACAATAAAGGAACTCGTCCACAGTAAGAGGACGGTCCCCACCAAAAACTTCCCTCCACAAAATTTGCATGGAGATAACTAATCTCCAAGCATTAGGATTGAATTGACAAACACCTAAACCTAATTTGACTAATAACTCTCTAGCGAAGGCATTTAAAGGAAACCTAAGGCCACCTAAGAAGTAAGATTCATAGACGCCTATTCCAAAACGGGGTTCACAACACCACTCTCCACGGACGGGCAGCCTAGGGTTAAACTCGTCTGGGATTTGATACCAGGATTTAAGACTATTTAACCTTTGTTCGTCCGTCTTAGAATGGACGCCTACAGCGCAACTAAAGACGGTTTCTTCCTCATCCGTAGGATTGGATGGAGAACCAGCTTGAGAGCCAGAAGCTCTCCTAAGCTGTTCTTGGACGACCTCAAGAGGGAACCCAGGGGCTCCAGAGGAGTAATTCTCGTCCGTGCTTCCTCCACTCTCGTCACTAGAGCTGCTAGAATTAGACCTATCACTAGTATCCTCATAGTACTCGTCTATAGCCTTATTAAGGCTATCAGTAGACGAGGAAGCAACAGACATCTCTAACAAGGAACTTAAAACCTAAAGACGAGGAGAAGAAGAGTACCTGGCTCTAGACGGAAGAAGATTCTAGACGAAGAGGAACTCCTAGACGAGGCTCTAGACGATGGATGTCAAGGAAGAAAATTTCTGGAATGAGGAGGGTTAAGGGAGGCATTCCACTATTTATAGGATGCTGACCTGAGTAATCGAAACGACCCAACCAATACGCAAGCGACATGTGGCGTCTACCTCGAAAAAATAAGTCGATGGAATCAGTCGCCAATAAAAAAATAACACATGGTGCAGTAATTATTAACCAATTATATATGTCCAAGGACGTTCGACCATTTGGACGACTCACATGGACGAGGGGGCAACTGATAGTGTCACAAATAATCCAAGTCCATAACTCGTCCATATATCTCGTCCAACGAAAGAAGCTACAATAAGCGGAGAAAATGCAAGCGTACTGGCGAACCTCGTCCATAAATGGACGAGGAATACTTCAAGAAATCTACTCATCATTTACGAAGGACGAGCCTCCCAAGATGGTCTCGTCCATCTTCCACAAAAAGTGGACGAGCTCGTCTTAGAGGACTCGTCCATCCCTACTAAGGATGGACGAGTTCATTGGCCCGTCCGACCTTGGTAACTTCCACAGCGGTTATGGAAGTTACCCCAATTCTCCGGACTCCTCGATATTGGGAACGGTTACTAAACAGATAACCGTTCCACACACACTATATAAGGCTTCTTCGATGAAGGGTAAGGGGATTGAAACATTTTTCTATTTTGGAGAAAATACTTATTCCTTACAGAGTTCAACAGTAACTAACTTGATCATCGGAGGAATTTTGGCCGGTCACCACCGGTCCCCTCTGATTCAGTGTTCTTTGTATTACAGGAGATAGCCCAAAGATCATCGCTCGAGTCTTGTCAACCCACTGATATCCCAGGAATCATCACTTTGCATTGCTGTCGTCTTCTTCTTCTTCACTGCTTGTGTGTGTGGTAACTGCTAAGGATCTTCTCACTCCTCATACACCAAATGGATCCTAAGCTTATGCAAACGGGCATGGGACTAGGCCCAATATTGCACGTTGGCAATGGAATGGAAATATTCTATATATGGGAGTGGAATTTGAACTGTTTTTGATATATTAAACATATTAGTTCATAGTATAGGCCTTAAGCTATAGTATAAGCCCTAACCCATAGTATAGGCCCTAGCCCATAGTATAGGGGGATTACAATATAATGATTAATAAAAAATTAATGAAAGACGTAGAAGAAGAATTAGGATTACAACAAAGCAATAAAAAAATTAAAAAAAAAAAAAAAGATAGAGAATTACCTATGACCTGTTAATAACGTTCCCCATGAAGGCGAATGAGAATAAGAAAATGAGGGAATCAAAGTGAGAGAATGGGAGGAAAAAAATAGAAAGAGAAAATTAATGAGAGAAAAAAAAATGACAAAATGATTATTTATTGCTTATTTCTCAAATCGATCTTTCAGTGCACACGTACCCCGTGGGTCCCAAGCCCACCCTCGTCACAGACGTCAGATCTTTTGTGTGAAAGCTATATGATTTTGGTTCGTAAAGTGGCTAGCTAGGATCAGGTGATTTGGAATTGTTTTAAATATTTGGATTTGTCTAGATGAGTGAGGAGGTTGGTTTAATGTAGTAGTACTAAGGTGTCCAAGGCACACTTACTCTTAACTTCCTACACACTTTAGTAATAGAATTAATTTCCTTTGATTTCATACACTTTAATAATAGAATTAATTTCTAACAGAAATATTGAGTGTCATCCATAATTTCTTCTATCGATTTTATGTATAAAAAAAAAAAAAAAGGTGTGAGGTCGGCATATTGACATTTTAGTCTCTCATTCATTTTTCTCATTCTGTTTCTCAGTCTCTATTTCTCTTTCTCTCATTCTCCCACTCTCATTTTCTTATTCACTGATGGCCAACAATGAATCGTTTAGCATTTTATTTTATTTTATTTTTTATGGTAATTCATGTTCTTCATCTTTTTTCTCTTTGTCGTCTTCTTTTTTTATCTCAATTTTGTGTCAATTGGATATTATTTATTATATAATCTGTAAGCTCATATTTTATATATAATTTTAAATAATAAAAACTTGCATTTAAACAATTTATTGATGACATAGTTATTGATCTTTAATTTTCTAAAAATTTTATAAGAATAGAGAATATAAAAAGAAGATATGATTTAATGATAGATTTATCAAAATTTACCTTTAATAAAAAGATATTAAATAAAGTTATAACCTTATTCTACGATCAATTTTATATTTAAATTTTGTTCAATTTTTAATTAATGCGGCAAGTTCTGATTAAGCCAACTAGATCCTAGTTAGTTTTTACGCGTATATTACGCGAAACATTCGCGAGCGTACGTGACAAACAAAATGACTTCTGTTTCACGTTTTCATTCCAAAGTTACGGTAAATAACGCGTTTAATTGAAATGAGGAGTTTAGTTGCCGTGAAATACGAACTACGTAAGAAACGTAGACTGAAACACTGACATAAAAAAGACGGAGTAATTACAAAACTAAAGTAAAGGATAAAAGCTGTTACAGTTAGTGATAAAGTGATAATTACTTCCCCGGACTCATGTCAATCTATTAACAGATTGAAGAGACTAATATATGAATATATTTGATAAACTGATAAGTGATTACACTGATTGATAACAATAAAGCTGCTAAAACCTAAGGTGTACGTGTAGGCATAGGCTATAGCCTATTATACTCAATTGTGAAGGTTATACACAAAAAGCTATCTTCCATTCTACTACACTAGGAGAATTTCAATTGAGCCTTTAAGGCTTTGTCTATGCATCCAGCCATCCAACGCCACTGTTACTGTAAGTGCAATCTATATTTTATGCTTAGTTATTATTATTTTTAAATCTCTTTCATCCATTATACCATTGTATTTGAATCTTCCTTATTATAATATAGTTATGATTTAATTTTACATTCTATTGAATCAATTATACATATATATATATATATATATATATATATTTATTAAACATAATAGAACAACTATTGTATTTATCTATAAAATAAAATACTTGACAAATATTTCCGTATTTTTTGTAGCATTTTTTTAAAATATAAACGTATTATACACGTATTATACATGTACCGTTATTTATCCGTTCTCGTATTTTTCTGCCGAATTTTTGAAACGTATATTTCTTAAAATAACCGAATTATACACGTCCGTATATTTTCTGTATCATACACGTACCGTATTTTACTAACTATGAACTAGATTTGCATATTTATTAAATTTTAATGCCCCATAAATCTCAAAGATTTCACCGCTGAACAGTAGTCGAGGTCGACCATTCTAAAAAAGAAAATTCGAAGAAGAAGAAGTTCAGATGAGAACAAGATGCAGCAGAGAAAATCAGCATTTGGAAGACCTTCTGGGACGGACGGCTCAGATTTCTCCTGTCGTATGGTCGTCGATTCACGTAAGCTTCACTCTCAAATTCAATTTCCCCAAATTCCTTTTTTTCTTTTCTTCTTTTCTTTTCCTATTCTCTGTTTGGCTCCCGAGAAAGTCATGGAAAGGAAATTAGTGTCTTTAAGATTTGAAAATTCTTTTGAACTACTACTTTCTCACGTATTTTCTCTGCGACCAAACAGAGAGCATTAGGGTTGTTCACCCTAATGCTTTCTTTCCTTGAATTTTAGGGTATCAAAAGGTAGCAAAAGGGAAGTCTCGTCTCTACGCTCTGATTTTCACTCAGGTTCATACATTTCTCTCTCTCTCAAATATATATGTATACAATTACCATTTTTGATAATGTATTTCTCTTGTTCTATGTTTTGCATTTATTTTTATTGTCCTGAGTTTTTAAATATAGATAGGAAGGCAAATTTTATATTTAATAATTGAATATTTTATGGGTCTTATTTCTCTGCATGTGAGAACTTGTATCTAAGTTTTGCGTAATTTAGATAGTCAATTTAATTATTTTTTATAATGTAGGGAACCATTTTAAAAAAGAGCTCTTTGGACTCGCGTTTAACCAGTAAAACCTACGGGAAACTGACTCCACCCGCCAAAACCAATAGTTAGTCAATTATTATAAGATTATATGTTTGAAATTATCTAAACAAGAAAATATGGTATTTTCGAACTCTATTTTAAGCTGTTTTTCCTTTCTTTCCTGCTCGATGCGAGTAATAAGGTAGTGGTTGCTCTATTAGAATCGGATTTTTACTGGAAAAAATTGTTACGTAAGATAGTAAAGAGTTTGACATAGTCTATTGTGGCAAATGAACATTGTCACCTAAGTCGTGTTAAGTTATTGCTGCTGGCTAGTAAAATTTGAGTTGGGGATAGTTCTGACTGGTGGAATGTTGGTAAAGACTAGACCTGTTCAGGTGGTCTAGGTTTTAACATATTTAGAATTGTTAGATTAGCAAGGCATGATTTTTGGGGTTATTTCAATTGAGATGGTACAGACAATGGTAACTGTGTAAATCGAAATAGCCCAATATGTAAGTGATTTCTTCTATCATTTTTATTATTGGTCATTACACACACACGTTGGTTGAAACCAAGACCTCACTCTCTGCCTTATTCGTACAGGGAGGAGGTGCCATTTGAGCTAGAGCTCATTGACCGTGATAACTTTTATCGTTTTCTTTCATGAAGTAATGTTTTGTATCCAACAGCTTTTATCTCAAGTGGCAGCTGTTGTTATTTTTATTTATTTATTTATTTTTTCTGTATGACAACATGCAGCACGTCTTATACATATTTACATATTTTGGAGCTGTATGCACATTTCTGACAACATTAAAGGAGGGTCCTGATAGACTTGCTATTTCAACTATCGTCATTGGTTTTCTTTCTTTCATAATAGGGGAATTAGGTATCTAATCAAACTCTATGCATCTTTTTCGAGCTACTGTGTACTTGTGCATCTGTTTCCAATTACTGTATCTATGTCCTTGTCGTTTTGAAGGTCGAAGACGTAGCCGAGTGAGTTTCTTAAAAGTTTACATTGTTGCATCTACTGCTGCAACACTTCTCTGGATTGCTTATGTAGCTAAGAGCAATTTTACATTAGAGGTAAGAAGGTTGAATTTTTTTCAATGTTGATTATCATTGAGACTTCAAAAAAAATCATGGAAGATAAATAAGAATATTTGATTCTCCAAAAAAAGATAATATTTTAAAAAATCAAGCAAAATGAGCTTAGAGAAACAAGCTAGAGACACCCTAAAAAATTGCAAACGAGTGTTTGATGATTTGATCAAGTTCTTTAATTAAAACCTTGAGTAATTCATAAAAAGAAAGTTAATAATTCCTGAAGTCATTGGCATAGAAATCTCAGTTCATAGTCGATATATAGATAACACATATTATATACTCACATGTCTTGTTGCAAAAAACTGAACTTGTTTGAAGAGGAACTACAGAAAACAATTAATTCCTTTGCTAAAATTGACTCCACGATATATGTTTAACAAATTCAGAATTTGTTTTTCCTAAAATTATACCTTTTCGTTTCACCCAGTCCTATATTGCTGAAAGTCTTCTGCAGTTTGTTACTTTTGAGGATGGTTGTGTTGAGTGTTTATAGTTGATAATTTCACCAGATCTAGTATGATGCTAGATGGGAACAAAGTGATTTAGTAGATGTTCTTGTTTCTATTTAGTACAAGCTAGATGACTTATTTTAGTTTCTAAACTTGAGCATTAATGATTAGAGCTTTGCTAAAAATCAGGCTCTTCATCACACTGTCTCAAAACTATTTAGCTCAAGGAGCGTTTAGATTTGAGCCAGTGGATCTAATTAAAGTACTTAGCTTTTAAATATCCTTTGGTCATGAAAGCTTCAGCTTTTATTTTTAATTTTTTGGATTATATGTGTACACCTTGTGTGCATAACATCTCCTCTATCTCAATAAAATTCTCTTACTTATTAAAAAGAAAATGAATGCTTCAACTTGTGCATCCTCTCATACTTATAATGTAACACATAATACAGTTAAAGTGCTAAAATTTTCTTTTAAGTCCCAATTTTGTAATGATCCCCATCATCACCTCTTTGTTTTCTTCCAATCAACTTTTTCTTTAGTTTATGTGACTTTCACCTATCTCAAGTATCTCATATTCTGAATGCTCCTTAGTCATTTGAATGGCTAACTCCTCTTCCTCTTCTTCTGTTATTGCCTATGATTGATCTATATATTGCAGCATCATATAGTTTTTCTTCCACCAACCCTACTCTCTGTTTTTGGGGTGAGGTATGAAAAGGAAATCCCCAATGGAGTGGACTCCAATTGAGCTGGAAGAACCCTAGCTGATCCCACCCACAGGGTGTTTGCTGAAGCAAGTAGACCCCGCCAGTATTGTGCAGCCTCTTTTCTTGAATAATGGAGAATGTGTTCATAGTCATAGTCTTTCATCCTGTAAACATTGCCTTAATGTAGCTGTTAGTGATGTTGTGTAGGTCTTCAATGTTTACTTGGGGAATTATAAATAATAATAAAAATAGCAACTATTCCGCTTTTAATCTACTTTTAGATTGAAGGAAGTCTCCTTTTTAGTATTAGCTTTTAGTCAAAGTTCTTGACATGTGTGTTTTAACAAATATACTTCTTGCCAACACTAAATAACTGTTTCATTATCTGAATTTTTGAGGTCAACAAAAGAAATTGAGGCCAATGGTACAATGGGATAAAACACTCGTGTGGGTATGGTAGTAGGTTTAAGTACCCTAGGCCATGGGCCAAGTGTAGCCTCTATCTTGATAATGGGCTAAACCATCTTAACTTGTCTAGCCTGATTCCTCTTCATTGTGTTTATCCTTGATTCCATTTTGTTTTTGGCCTAAGTGCTTAATGGAAAATGGTAGTGGTGGCAGTATAGCCATCAAGGTCAAGTTAAAACACTTTGTTGTTCTGGATTAGTATATTAGGGACTTTGTCAACAGTTCAAGTTAAGACATATTTAGTGCTTTACTATTCAAAATCCTAAAAGCATTATGCACCTAGGGGGAATATGACAGTGACTGCAATTACAGGCAACCAACCTTGGTTGCACCTTGTTGCAGGGCATGGTACTTGCTACCTAGAGATCTCAATATGAATACAAGTCAAATGTTGAAAAGCTCTTTGATAGTAATAATCATGATGATGCTGTGACTATTTTACTTAACTAATGAAGTTGGTATATTTTGGGACCAAGTGCAGAGCTAGCCCGGAAACAAAAATGTATATGTATCAGGTTTAGGATGTAATAATGACTTTAGCTCCATTGTATTGATTAACATAAATTAGGGACCTCCTGTAATATTTCCTAGTGACGTGTGTAGCCCTAATAGATTCTAGGATAAGGGTTCAATTAGGCCACCATTGTTTTGTCAAAGCCTATTTATTAACAACTGCATTGCACCATAAGAACATGGCACCAAATGGCACTATCCTAGCAATTTGCAATTGGCACATTATGATCAACAATTGGCATTATCCTTGCAAGCTATAAACTTAAGTGGTAAATAGAAATGAAGGTGCATTAGTATTGCTTTAAGAGAGCCACAACCAATATTTGCCTTCCTCAACTTATTGGAAAAAAGATTGAAAGACCAGGTAGGGAATTAAACAGTTTGGCTTTGGCACAAGTCAAGATGAGTGGACTTATCAAATGAAAAATCAATAGAAAAAGAATATAAATGTGAAGCCCTTTGGATAATTTCACATGGTTTCATTGAAGAAATATAAAATACCAAAGATCCCCACTTTTTTATTTTGGCTAAAAGATCCCCACTTGCATATTCTTGGGCAGAGCATGTGAAATGTCTGCTTTTCCTGTCCTCTTTGTCTCTTTTACTCTCCCCCACATATATTCATCAATTATGAATTCAATTGAAAAATATATGATCAATTGTACAAAGGAATCTCCATTACTGGAATTTTGCATTTTACAATAGCAAAAGTTGCAATTTGCAACTTGTTCACAGATATTAAGCAGAGAAGAACTTACTAGTCACTATTTTAATACAACTTACTAACACAAATAATCTCAAGCTCTTAGCTCCACGGATCACAACTTACACTATACATCAACCAATTTCATACGTGGGTACAACACCAAATATGATATTGCTTAGGCATTGAGTCCTTTGGTTTTTTGGGTCTATATTATGCAAAAATAAAATGATATAATCACACTTAAGGTAAGCTAATTAACCATGAAGAGAGGCATATCGATTAATCAAAGCCAAGGCATTGCTAGTCAATTGTGCAACGTTCACAATCCTACCCCTCACAAGGGTCTTCACGTTCCCATTCACGGCTTTCCCTTGAAACCCATCAGTGCACGTAGTCTCATCCGTCAAAGCAGCACTAACCCAAGTCTGTATATCACTTATCATTAGCTGAAAGTTAGAGCCCTTCACATTTTTCATCTCTCTTATAGACTTTTTCAGCTCGTACACCGAATCACTAAGCTCCTCCACACAGTCCTTCATAGCAGCAACAACTTTAGGACTCATTCCCTGGCTTTTTGAGAGATTCACCATCATGGTATAGGTTGATTTAGCTGATGAAAGAGTCACATTGAGGGCTGTGCTTGCAAGAAGTTGAGGGCTTGTTTGGATTAAGTTTGTATAGGTTGAGAGAGAGGTAAAGCAAAGTTTTGGGTAGATTGTTGAGCTACAAGATGTTCTAATGAACTCAGTGCTTGGTTTGTTAGGTGTAGCAGCTAAGCTGGAGTTTATGTAGGAACTAATGGCAAGTAATATGAGAAGGGATGCAAAGAAACGTTTAGAAGAAAAGCCTTCCATTTCTCTCTCTTTCTATTATGGTAGTAGAGGTGTTGGATATGCATGTAAGGGGTGAAGGATTACAAATATATACAAACTATAAGGACCCACAATACTTGCTAGATAAACTCAAGTTGGGCAAGTCGGTTGGGCAAGTCACAAGTGGGTTCTCAATTTACTCAACTTGGCTTAATATAAGGGAAGCATGTGCAAAACTAGGTCACTTTCGTTGGCCAAAATAGCTTCTATTTTATGAGTTTACACTTACAATTTCTTTGATAGTCCCTAACACTTTGATGGATTTTTTGTTTCATACATTGATTACTATCAAACGCCTCCGATTTGGCCAATTGCGATCTAAATAGCACTGTGAAAGGAACCCATACAACAATACTTGAAACGGGGTCTGAAAGAATTGTTGTGCTCTCCAACTTGGGGCAAAAATGGCCTATTACCACTGTTTACCAAAAAATTTAGCAATTTACGGCCACTATTATGAAAATATGTAGGGATCTTCCACTTTTTGGATACTCGACTTTAAGAAAATCAAGTTTCCCATGGTACTCGAGTTCTATGAACTCGAGTTCCACTAAAAATTTTTTGGATTTCGAGTTCCATAAAAAATTTATCGGCAAATTTGAAGGTTATTTTTTCAAAGAACTCGAGTTACAAGGCAAACTCGAGTTTTAAAAAGGTGGTAGATCCCTACATATTTCCAAAACAGTGATATATTGCTAAATTTTTTAGGAAATAGTGGTAGTGGGCTATATTCGCCCCCCAACTTGAGAAAATTTACCTTTCCAAGTGGGATGACAAAAGAAAAGAGTTGGTTTTAATATACCTTACAACTGCTGGATCATCAAACTGCATTATTTCATGGATATACTTGGGACCTGCAGCAGATATTTTTCTTTTGGTAGTTAGGAACACAATGTTGAAGATTTTCTTTTTTATATAAAAAAAAAAATCTCACAAGAAGCTAAAGGTTTTAAATCATATTATTATGATGTATAGGGGCCCCAAAATTGTGCTACAAAGTGAGTAGTGCTACAAGTACTACAAGTTTTATTATATTAAGCTTATAAACTATTGCGTCACTTATCATAAAGAGACAATTCAAATATTCATTTATAAGATGGTTGAACCAGATCAATTATATTCATTGTCATATCAATTTATAAACTTTATGCAGTAAACTTGTAGTACTTTTAACATTTTCCATTGAAAATCTCACAATAAAACCCAAAGAACACAAAGTCTGTTTCAAAATAAATGCATTGTGATATTTTGAAGCCTATTAATAAAGATTAATTTTAAATAATGTGGCATTATTTATATATTTTTTAATGCATTAAAAACTAAATAAATATTCATTGAAATAATCCCTCTCCAGCACAAACACAAATTAAGATAATCGTAATACACAGATAGGACCATTTGACTGCTAAGTTGTTGAACCAACTTTGCACGTGCTTCCCATAAATTTGTTTTTACACGTGCAATCATCCATATGCGAATGTGGCTCATCTATAATTGATAATTATTTAATTTGGATGAAACTTTAATTCATGAGATTGACATTAGAAATGGCTGCAAAACTAGAGCAATATCGACTCTTGGTCATAATGCTCACTATTCAAAAAAGATCTGGCCTCCCTTCTCTTTTGTTCTCCTATCCTCTTTTCTTTCCATCTCCATCTCCTTCAATTTAAACATGAAATTGTTTTTTTTTTTTTTTTCCAAGTGCCACTATTGGATTTTATATTTATTTTTTGAGAATCTTCACTATAGGTTTTGATATTAATATTAATATTATTGCTATATATAATAGGCTATATTTTTTTAGTAGATAAAAAAAAAATATATATATATATATATATATAAATCAAAAATTGAATTTAAGGTACAATCTATAAGAAAATTTAGATCGGAAAGATTTAAAAAGACAAACACCCATGAAGTGGCTTGGGTCCAATGCACAGAGCACTAGACCCAACCCTTACGTACACAGCCCCCATCTCTACCAAACGAATATAAATATAGCTTTTTCCTTCCATATGATCTCTCTCGATGACCGACAAAGACTCAGCCGCCAAGCAGCCACTATGAGCTCTAGAAGCCTCCATTGAATCTCGGACTGACACGTACCCGAAATCGAGAGACTTCATTGATCTGGCCTTGGTAGACTCGAGAAGGGGCCATGTCCTGAAATTGAGGATTGTGTGAATAATTGACAATTTGATATCCCACTCTAAACCTGTTTAGGTATGACCTCCTCTAGTTAGAATCTCCTCCATTTAGGGTCAGTATGTAGTCCACGTACTTACAAATATGTCCATTTCAATAGAGGTTCTCTTTAGTCGTCTAACTATGCATGATGGAATCACATGTTTGATGCTTTGGGTAATAAACAACAAAAAATCTTGGCCTCCTATACAGTTGCAAATGAGCAATCCGATGTGTAGTCCTAAAGCGATATCATTGTAATCTATTTCGAGTTGTTATTATGTATATCATCTACCAATTGGATTGGATTCCCAATCCCAATCTCTGCGGCTCTGCTTTTTTTAGTTTAGAGCTTACGCAATTGCCAAAAGTCACATGCACAATGAGAACATGCGCAGACAACACACACATACATACAGTAGAACTATTTGTCTACGTAAAAATGCAATTATTGCATACAGTAGAACAAACACATATATCTCTGTATGCATCACATAAGGTTATTTCACTTGAATGATGGAAGAAAAGATTCTTCCATGCTTGTGAACAATTTTGATAATTATACAGGACTCTACGTTCGAGGTTGGTTAGTTTGTCATTCTAGAAACACACCTGTCTTTTTCATTTCTTTCTTCTTCCTCTTCTTCTTTTTATTTTTATTGTCTTTTGTAGCACTTGCTCTATAGGTATCAAGTTAGATTAAAGTAGCAATTTCATTCAATAATATTTGCTTGCACAAACTTTATCTCACAAAACTTTAAGGGAAAAAAAAACTCTTTTATTTTTCAATGGCATCAAAAGTTTCAGCCCCACCATGATGATTGAGAAAAGCAATTAATCAAGAAGTTTTCTTTTCCTCTCTTTTCTGCATCAATCATGCTTCCAATTGTACAAAGGAATTTAGAGAACGTAAATTTTGCATTTTACAATAGCAACAGTTACACTTTACAACTTGCTAGCACCAATAATGTCAAGCTCGTAGCTCAATCCTTAATAGCCACATGGATTCTCTATGTGGCATCACAAATCACAAATTACACTATGCATCAACTACTACCACATACATGGGTACCACACCAAATATGATATTACATAGGCATCTACATTTTTGTGTTTTTCTTTTTCTTCTCTTGTTATACAAAATTAATATGGTATAATTAATCTCACTTAAAAGTAAGCTAATTAACCATAAAGAGAGGCATATCGATTAATCAAAGCCAAGGCATTGCTGGTCAAATGCGCAACATTCACAATCCCAGCCCTCACAAGGGTCTTCACGTTCCCATTCATGGCTTTTCCTTGAAACCCATCAGAGCACGTAGTCTCATCAGTCAAAGCAGCACTAACCCAAGTTTGAATGTCATTTATCATAAGCTGAAAGTTAGAGCCCTTATTGTTTTTCATCTCACCTATAGACTTTTTCAGCTCGTAGACTGAATCACTAAGCTCCTCCACGCAGTCCTTCATTGCCGCAACCACTTTAGGACTAATCCCCTGGCTTTTAGAGAGATTTACCATCATGGTAGAGGTTGATTTAGCTGATGATAGAGTTACATTGATGGCTGTCATGGCAAGAAGCTCAGGGCTTGTTTGGATTAAATTTGCATAGGTTGAGAGAGAGGTAAAGCAAAGTTTTTTGTAGGTTGTTGAGTTACAAGATGTTTTAATGAACTCAGTGCTAACCTTGTTAGGTGTACGTGTAGCAGCTAAGCTTGAGTTTATGTAGGAACTAATGGCAAGCAATATGAAAAGAGATGCAAAGAATTGTTTGGAAGATAAGCTCTCCATCTCTCTCTCTCTCTCTCTCTCTCTCTCTCTCTCTCTCAAGTGTGGAGGCTAGAAATTTGTAGGGGTAATGGATGCATGTAGGGGTGTAGGGTTACCAATTTATACAAACTACGAGGACCCACATCATTTGCGGAGGAGCCCAAGATTAATACCTATTTATTTGTCCCAAATATCTCAATTGGGCAAATTACAAGTGGGTTCTCAATTTTCTCAGATTGGCTTCATAAGGGAGAGAAAAAAATTAAAGTGGGCCCGGATGTTTTTGTCCTGAGCCTGCTAAAAAGTTTTCTCCCCAAAATGGGGAGAAAACTGGGGGGAGGGGAGAGGATGAACTGGGCTGACGAAAATGCCCAGTTCATCCACGTTGGGTTGCTTTTTTTTTTTCTTCTACCTCCAGTTGCTTCTTTTATTTATTTATTTTTTTTTTCCTTCTTTGTCCACTTGCAAATACACAATTTTTTTGCTAAAAAAATGTGTTATTTTTTTATTTTATTTAATGAGAATATAATTGTAAATTTATATCAATTTCATTTTCTATCCCCTTATTTTTCTTCTTAACTAAATAAATAAGTTTTCATCTTTCTACTTTTCCATCCTTCTAACCAAACACAAATAAGGGAAAACTAAATATTTTCTATCTTTCTATTTTTCCATCTTCTCAACCAAACGGACTCTTAGACTCTTACTATCAAGAGGGCTAAGTTACGACTATATATATATATCCAGCCATACCTTGAACATATTCACACTTTTTTCACCCAAAAAAAAAAGAATGATGGAACACGCATGCGGGCGTATGTTAGAGGTACCTAATATGGATACTTATCGGATATTGGTACTTGTTATGCTCTCCAACTAGAGTAAATACTTTTCCACATGGGATGGCAGAAGGAAAACCTTGGTGTAGATATACCCTTTCAACAGCTGGATGCATGGAAGTCTGAGGGAATCCGCTAAAGTTTTTTTTTGGGGCCTTTTTTTTGCCTTTTTTTTCTTTTGGTAGGTAGGCCTTTGGAAGAAGAGCTAGAACTTTTTAATCATATTATGATGTATATTGTATAGGGCCCCAAAATTGTGCCACACATGTCCTCAGAGTCAGAGTAACACACATGACATGCTAGCTAAAAAGATGCATATATCTTCCAATTAATAAATTAAAACCAAATACTTTTTTAAATAAAAGCATTGAGATATATTTTAAAGTTTATTACTACTTAATAATTTTAAATAACGTGGCATTACGCATATTTTTTAATTGGATTTTACTAATGTGTGTCCTTAGGGCACACATTAATTTTCATTTTTAGAAAAAATTTTCTCGAAAATTGAAAAAGTAATGACAACTTTTTCAATTCCCGAAAAAATGTTTCCAAAAACAGAAAATTTAATGTGTGCCCTAAGGGCACACATTAACCGGATCCTTTTTAATTTACGAAATACTAAATCTTCACTGTGAAATAAATCATCTTCATTTGAATCATTTCAAAAACAAATTAAGATAATTCTAATATATATATGTATATATAGAGAGAGAGAGAGAGAGAGGACCATCTAGCCTAGATTCCGTGCCAACTTTGCACGTGCAGTCATCCACATGCGACTGCGGTTGGCTTTTGTTAAGTTGTGAAATATTTAATTTGGACAAACCTTGAACTCATGAAATCGACATTATGGGTGTGTTTGGATTGAACTTATTGTTGCTGAAACTGAAAACTGAAAATTGAAAACTGAAAACTGAAAACACTGTAACAAAATAATTTTTAAATGTGTAAATAGTACCGTGGGATCCATTTTTAATATTTTTTAATGAATAAAGTGGCTGTGGGTCCCATAAACAGTACTGCTACAGTACCGCTACAATGTTATTTGTCCCCCTTTTCTGCAAAACACGTGAAATGTAAAAAAAAAAAAAAAAAAAAAAAAAAAAAAAAAAAAAGGAGTGAAAACGCAGACGCAGCAAAGTTTAGTGCTATCCAAACGAGCACTATATATTGCAAATGGCTGAAAAAACTAGATCATTGCCTCTTGGTCATCAGTAGCAGCTTTAGGAATTTTTTTTAGGTGGTCACTAAAAAACTTAAATTATATAAAATTTAATAAAGAGACAACTTAAATATATCAATATTACAAAAAAAAAAAAAAAAAAAAAAAACTGCAAACACACGAAATATTACAATTTTTTGTACTAGCAAAGAGAGAAAAAAAAAAAAGACTAATAAGAGATAAAATGGAAATTGAAAATGCTGATATGAGAATAATGAAGTGACTACAACAATTTCATAACAAATCTTATGTAATAAGCTGTTATTGGTGGGTAAAACATGTCAATATTGAGCCCAAAATAGAATTAATAACAACTTACCATATAAGATTTATTGAAAAAAATATTGTGGATATAACATTACTATTATTTTTGTTGAATTCAAATTTTTGTGATTCTCAGGTCATGTTGTTAAACATTTTTATTAGGGTGGTCAAAATAAGTTAATATAATTTTTTTTTTTTGTAAGTATATATATAATTTTTTTTTTTTTTTAAAAGTCAGGAAGGTCACTAGACAGATTAATTTAAACTAATTTTTTATAATTTTTTATTTTGCTAAGTGTTAAAAAAAAAAAAAAAAAAAAAAATTTGGCAATTGAGGGTGTTCCTGTGTCCACCCTCGCATACAAGTGGAGCCACCACAGTTGGTCATAATGCTTACTATTCAAACAAGGGCTGGCCACCCGTGCCTTTTATTCTCCTATCCTTTTTCTTTTTTATCTCCATCTTAAACGTAGAAATATGGAATAAATTACGTCTTTTTTTCAAATGTCACTATTGGTTTTTTTTTTTTTTTTTTTTTTTTTTAATGGGAAACTGCAAAACTTTAATAAGAACATGTACCAACATTTACATAATGGAGAAGAGCTTGTTCAAGAAAACAAAGAGTCTCATCAATCCAAACAGAGAAATCAACAATGTCAAGAGCATGTTTTGCTAATAAATGAGCAGGCCTATTGCCCTGCCTTCCTAAATGCGAAATATCAATCCGACGAAACTCATGTGATGCAGCCAAGGAGCAATACACCAAAGCAGCAACAACAATAGGGGGAGGCAATACTTCCTTCAATGCGTTAACCAGGATTAGAGAATCACATTTAAGCACGAACTCCTGGATGAGCATATCTTTTGCAAATTGTAATCCAAGCTCTATGGCTTTAGATTCGGCCTCAACAGCACCAAGGGGAGCCAATAGCTTCTTGCTGCAAGCCCCAACCAATCTGCCACCTTTATCCCGAATCAGAATTCCCACTCCAGCCAATTTGTGAGCTGCAAAAACAGCTTTATCCACATTTATCTTATAAGAGTTAGTAGGTGAAGGAGTCCAAGTTGCAGGACACTTCGTTTTTTGCATAATGGTGACTGCTTGATTGGACTGGTACTCTCCCCCAAATAATCTAAAGCACCATGGATTATTGACTGCCCATTTTTCTTCACCCCGCCATTCCTCACCTCATTCCTATTATTCCACATAACCCATGAAATCATGATAATCTTTTCTACCAGGTCTTGTTCCCATTTAGCCACCATAACCGTATGCCATAGGAAATCCATAAAAGAATTGAAATGGAAATTATGTCTCACTGGGATAAGATTTGACATGGACCATATCTCTCGAGCCCTTGGACAATCCCAAAACAAGTGACTCGATGACTCCACATCTGCTTGGCACTCATCACAGCGACTCTTTGTTAAGACCTTCCTTTTCACAAGATTATCCTTTGTGGGCAAGATGTTTTTACATGGCTCTCCAAGTAAAATGATGGACTTTGTGTGGGGCATTTACCTGCCATAAATACTTCCAAAACTTCCTTGAATTGCTATCATCAGATACAGCCCAAGAATCAGACCCCGAGCTCATCTCTACAGCAATCTTGTATGCACTTCTTGTTGGGTTTATGCCCTAAAATCCAATTTATTGGCATGTCATAAATAATTAAGTTGTTTAATTATATGAGACAATTTATAAATGAACTAATGAGACATTATCTTAGTTCATGAGATGTATAGTATGTGATTTATGTGATTTAGTAACAGATGATATAAATCATAAGTTCTTTGTAAACTCAGAATTTTAGTTTATAGTCGGTGATGAAATTGGGCATTTCATATGTGAAGACTATAACATATCAACTGTGATTATTTGTTTTGATCATGAAAGTGGAGATTTTTAGTTGATATGTTGATATGTTTTAAGAATTAAGACATATTGAACTGGACTGCTGTGAGATTTATTATTCTCCTAACGATTGTCAAATGAATAATAAATTTCACGACTTCTATTTACATCAATTCTAAATCCTGAAAGAATAATGAATCTGATCATGAGGTGTAGGTTGCTTTGATATATTAGAAGTGAGATCTAAAGTCATAATCAAAACCTCAGTATGTTGGGAAACCGCATTTAATGTTGATGAAACATATATTTTCAAGATGAAATTCATAATTTATTAACAGAGATATAAAATATTCCATTGAAATAAGTTTAATGAGTTTGGTTATTCAGAGTGTTGGGCCCAACCACTTTAGTAAGGAGTTATTAACGTATAAATTTGTGAAATTGGATTTCATAAATATATGATGAATAATTTAAAAGATTAAACTGGATACTCAAAGATTAAGATGTAGTAATCTTCAAATTGGCAGTCAACATTCATGACTTTGTATTACTACAAATATTTTAATGAAGGGGTTGCATGTATAATAAAGTCTTGGGATATAATTTATTAATAAGGCCTAGAGTGCAATTATATTCATATAGTAGTATTGAATATAATTAATGGTAATTTTGGACTTGTCAAGAATTGACAAAAAAGTCCAAGGCCCATTGGAGCTAGAGTTTTATTTGTTCTCTTTTGGTCCCACTCCAAGCCACATACTAAAGCCCAATTGGAATGGCTCAAAAGGTTAGCCCAATTAAATAATCAGTTATATATAAAGAGAGAAACATACAGAATTTCATAAAAGTTTTCATAAAGATCATATAAGGAATGAAATGGTTTGTATGTGAGTGTGCGCCACTCTCTTATTCTCTCTTTGGAAACTGATTAAGAGACCACACTTCTTGGGCATTAAGTGGAATTGGAGTGAAGATTAAAAGTGTTCCCAAGTACTTCTAATCTTTTGTTTTTGAATTTCACCACACTAAGGTACGTTTTCTTGTTCTTAAATTCTGAAACTTACATAGTAGATGTTATCAATTGCAGATAAAGTAGATCCGTTAATTTTCCGCTGCTTATGTTTTGTATGCGATACAAACACGTATTTTTCCAACACTTCTCACACTGAAGCTTTTGTTTGCTATTGGAGCCCAAACTTGCCTATCCTCTGGAAGCTTGGAACTCGAAGCAATTCCTTGTATTACCTAAGCTTCATGAGGAAGGAAAAGTCTTTGGACAAGCTCTTTTTTCCATGCCTTACCTCTGCATCTATAAGTACATCAATTGTTGCCTCAGGTGGTAAATCAGAAGGAAGGGAAACAACCTTGTGAGTGGACGGAGTAGGTAGCCACTTATCTCTCCAAATCTGAATACCACATCCATTACCCACCTGCCATCTAATACCCTTCTTAACAACATCTTGAGCAGCCATAATACTCCTCCAAGCATAGGAAGGATTATACCCCATCCCAGCATGAACAAAGTCACTATTAGGAAAGTATCTGGCCTTGAAAACTCTATACACTAGAGAATCTCGACCTGACTGCAACCTCCACTCTTGTTTAGCCAACAACACTAGGTTGAACTGCTTTAGTTGTTTGAACCCCATGCCTCCACATGCTTTCGGGGCGCATAACTTATCCTAGCTAATCCAGGCCATTTTGCACTCGTCCTTACACTGATCCCACCAAAAATTCCTAATTAAGCTTGTCATTTCATCACATGGAGAATCAGGGATTTTGAAGCAACTCATGGAATATGTAAGAATGGCCTATGCAACAACTTTTACCAGCACTTCCTTACCCGCTTCAGACATAAGCTTTTCCTTCCAACTTGCCAACTTTTTTGTCAACTTCTCCTTTTTTACTATTGGTTTTTTGATATTATTATCTTGTATAATTGTATAATAGGCTAGCTTTTTTCTTTTTTTCCCAAAAAATTATTCTTACAATGAAAATTGGTTACTGCTTAATTTAAAGGGGATTCTCCATAGCCAAGATAGTAGATGCTAAGAGGCTTGTGTTATAACTTATATGGATGATTTAGGAGCAGAGATTTGAATATAAAAAGGGTCCTGAGGTTGTACTTAAAAAAAATGAATCTAAGATAAAGTAGACTCAAGTATTCAACATCGCAGAAATCATATACATTTGGAATCATTATTGTCTTGCAAAATAGAATTTTGATTCTAGTAATTAGTTTTTTTTGCCCTTCTAGGGGGTAGGGGTTGTGGATTTGAATCTAGGTTCACCCCACATAAATGTTGGGTACTACTGCGAAACCATAAAACTCTTTAACTTGTAATTAATACCTAATTCTTATATTTTATTTTAATTTAGGTTGATTGAAAGGAAAGATGATAGATGAGAGATGGATCATGTAGGTGGGTGGATCAAGATTGAAGAAGAGTAGAACCACAACAAGGACTTCTAAAAAGACCAAGCACATGTGGGCTTTTGCTAACACACCAGCACGCTACTTAGAAAGAAGACCTTAGTATAATTAGGATAAGAGCATCTCTAGCAGTTTCAGCAAATTTTTGTACTATGTGGAGAATGAATAGTGACATTTAGTTTTTACCTATCCACTTTTTCAAATACACTTCCAACAGATTCTCTATCTTATTCTCTATCTCATTTAAATATTATTTCTTCATTCATTATTTATTCTTTTTTTAATCATCATTTATTCTTTTTTTAACAACTATATTTTTCAATGAGAAGTGTTATGTTCACAACATTTTACGCAATACTTTCACAACAAAATTTATGTGGAAAGTTGTTACTAGTTCTAATTTGAACCCATCATTGAAATTATTTTTTTACTCGCCAATATTAATTAATAACAATTTGTTATTTAAAATTTATTGTAAAAATATTGTGGTAATATTTTTCAATTAGGATTTTTTTTATTTTTTATATTATTTTTCTTCCAACCATTTCATTTTCATCCACGTTTCCTTTCATTTTTTCTTTTTTCTTTTTCTTGTTTTTCTCCTCCACACAAGTGTCCAACCCCCTTCTTTTTATTTTCTTTTTCACCTCATCAAGAACATTCCAGCATCTCTTTGCTTCACATCAGAGAGAGAGAGAGAGAGAGAGAGAGGAGAGAGAGGAGTGATCGGCTTGTCGTCCTGCAGCCGCTCCAGCGCCTCTCGCGCCACTCCAGCATCTCCACCGCCGCTGGGTCAAATTGGCTTGTTCTTTCTTTTTTTTCTTTTTTTTTTTTTTTCTTTTTTTTTTTTCATATTTGCTTGTTCTGATTCAACTTTATTTTAAGAATTGGATTTTGTTTTGTGTTTGGATTAATTCTTTTACTCATAAACAGGTCTCTCTCTTTTCTCTTTCTTTTTTTTTTCTTTTATTTTTCTGATTTCATTTGGTTTATGAGAAAAAAAGAAGCAAAGGCAACAAAGTGAATGAGAGAATGAGAGAAAAAAAAAGAAAAGAAAAAAGAAAAAAAGAAGCAACGGAGAGAATGAGAGAGAAAAAGAAATCTGGAGGAGAGAGAAAGAATTAATATAAAAAGTAGTTGGTATAATATTTTATTCAAGAAATTCAATAGCTAATGAACAGTAGCCCATCAGACTTGATGGACTACTGTTCATAAGCCAAAAAAAAAAATTGGGTATGCATAATCTGCTGGAGTTGGTTTTTTTGCTCACATTCTCTATTATAGCTAATATTTTGGGTATGCATGCATTGTTGGAGATGCTCTAACAACAACCAAAAAATTACACACCTTAGCGATGTGGTAATTATAGGGTAGGGGGATTTGACAAGAATTATCCCTAAAATTATGCTTTTCAATTGTTCTCTTTGGTTGGCTAAGGGGATGATTTCCAAAGAAGCACCTTCAAAACTCTATAGACACGTGTAATAAATATTGATATAAGGGAGAGTTAGTGTCATTTGGTAGACCCTCTTTTTTAGAGGGCCTATCTACCTAATAAAGCTCAACTACCTAGCATCCGTTGTGAGGACCAAGAGCCTTCCCTGAATCTCAAGTTGACACGTACTTTAGGTTAAGAGACCTCATTGATCCAGCTTTGGTGGGCCCAAAAATATGGGCTTGAGAATTCTTTGGGTAGGTTAATATTCCACTTTGGACCTAACAGGTCCAACCTCCTCCAGATGAAAGCACCGTGCAGTCCACTTATTTGCAAATGTCTTTTTCAAAAAGTTTCTCCTAGTCGGCTATCTATGATTGAATTACTTTAGCATACTTTGAGTAAATCAACAAAAAAATCTTGGCCTCCTTGACAATTTGCAAGTGAGCAGGTCGACGTGTATTTCGAAAGCGATATCATCGCAATCTATACCAACCGGGTTGTTATGGGTATGGATATGGTCTATCATTTGGATTTTTTTTTTTTTTTTTTTCATAATTTAAATAAATAGAATAGAATTTCAACTAATAAGTTATAAGGTTTACTTTATGATAATTACTCTTATCATTAGATTAAGAGACTGATCAATTTTTTGTGTAGACGAATTTCAAAAACTCAAAATTTTTTATTTGATAACAAAAATTTTTGCTAGTTAAATTAAATGAAATCCACGCCAATTAAATTAATTAGGTTCCCTCTGTGACCTTTTTTTTCACTTTAAAGATTAAACAACTATGAAAAAACATGCGCAGAGGACAAGCATATGGTGAAAGGATTTGTCCCGTGTCTTCCCATTACAAATGTAAATGGCGCATTTAGTTTTAATGGGATTTTTACTTTTTTTAGTGCTTTGTAACTGTTATACATCACACCCATAAAGTTTATTTCAATTGAACTATGGAATAAATTTAGATTATTTTTAAGAGAGATACTACGTCTATAATATTTTTACAATATTTTTACAATAAATCACAGGTGGTTAGTTGTTATTGGTTTAAATTTGAAACTAACACTAAAATTACTTTTTTACCCCAACACTAACAACCAATAACAACTTGCCACTTAGAATTTATTGTAAAAATATTGTAGACATGTCATTTCCCTATTTTTAATAGTACCTTTAGGATATGACATCGTTCAAATTATTTTAATCTCAGCTTTTTATATTTTTATTCGTGAAAAAAATTTGAATATTAAATTGCTTGAAATTATATGCTTATATATGATAATAATAGGTCCCATACCTTAAATAAAAAAAAAAATTAAAAAAAAAAACCACAAATGTATTATAGAACTTTTCCCTAAAATGGTCATACAAAATAAAAAATTGAAGTACTACAAATTAGGGAAAAATTTAGCAAGCTCCTTCAGTGAAATATATTAAATTTCTCAATTAAATTCAAACACACAATGGTATTGAGTATTGAGTCTATTTACTAATAAACACAAACAATTTTACATTTTTAAAGAATAATTAAATTCAATGTATTTATATGTTTGAATTTATTAAGGTATGAACTTTACTTAGCCTCTCTCTTGAAAATTACTATTAGGACCAAGAGCCCAAGGCCCATAAAACAATTTGTATACAGATGAAATATGTACAAAGATTAGAAACACCAACTAGGAGGAAAACCAAAAATAAACAAACAGTTAAATATAACCTCAGCTCTATATAACATTTCAACTCCAATTGGCAACATTCTAGCTTTGATCAATTCCACATAAAAGTATAAAACAATTGCTTTATTTCCTATCTACCGTATAAGTGTTCATTGATATATGTAGCTAGCTAATTAAACATGAAGGGAAGCATATTTATTTATCAAAGCCAATGCATTGCTAGTCATATGTGCAATGTTCAAGATCAATTTCCTTACATCATTCTTCACATTCCCGTTCATGGCTTTCCCTTCAAACCCATCTGTGCAAGTGTCCTCATCCGTCAAAGCAGCACTAACCCAAGTTTCTATGTCATTCATTACAACTTGAAAATCGGAGCCTTTGAGTTTACCCATCTCTGCTATAGACTCTCGAAGCTGATACACCGAGTCACTCAACACTTCAAGGCAATCCTTCATGGCACCTATTTCTCTTGGCTTCAAACCATGGCTTTGTGAGAGGTTTAAAAACAGGGCTGAGGTTGATTTAGCAGCTGCAAGAGTCACGTTGAGAGCCGTAGCGGTGAGAACTTTAGGACTTGTCTGGATTGAATCTGCATGGCGTAAGAGAGAGCTAAAGCAAATTCTTGGATAAATTGTTGCACTACAAGATGTTCTAATAAAATCGGTGTTGGGTTTTGGTGCAAGGTCTCTAGAGGCTAAGCTTGGCTTTGTGTTGGAAAGAATGACGAGTAGTATGAGAAGGGAGTTAACAAAAATTTTAAAAGATGAGCCTTCCATGTCTCTCTTCTCTTGAGAGATCTTTCTTCTTTCTCTAGATTAAGAGCTAGTGAAGTTTTAATAGTAGGGAATGGAGACTTTACCAATTTAAAGAATTAAAAGAAAAATATATCTCTATTCAAAAAAGAAAAAGAAAAATATCTCATGAAAGTAACTTTTTAACCTATCAGTAAGACAAAGGATGGTTCTTCTCAAAAAAAAAGAAAAGAAAAAAAAGTAAGATAAGGATGGAGTTATTTATTTTTATTAATTTAATTATATATATAAATAAATAAATGTGGTTGTCATTAATTATGAAACAATTTTATAAAACAAAATTAGAGTTTTATTTAATTCAAGCCAATGATTAATCGTTTTATTTTGACAAAACCAAATTGATATGCATACAAAAAGGTTGTTCCTTCCTATCAGGAAGCCATAAAATCCAATGGTAAACAATTTTGAAAATGATATGCTAAATTGATCCATGTAAGAGTGTATTGCTAACACCATATAACAAAAAAAAAAATTAAAAAAAAAAAATTCTAGAGGGATCCAAATCCAATAAAAAAAAAAAAATTGAATATTTTATTTGTGGCCAGTAGGGTTTCAATTTTTTTTTTTTTTTTTAGTCCAAATAAAAATAATAGGAGTAAATTTTTTTTTTCAATTTGCTAAAAACATATGGAAGAGCGTCATTTTTTTTTTTTTTGAGAAAGGGAAGAGGGTCAATTTTGATCTAAAAGAACCGTTCAAAGACCGAGGGTCAATTTTGATTATTTATACCTTTTTTAAAAAAAAACATCTCAACAAGAATTTGATGGTGGGGATCGTATTTTAATTCTTGTGGTCCCTGCTCCAACGAATATTTAAGAGGATGAAGACTGATGTTCTCAAAAATCAAAATAACGTACGTGATATAATTAAGATGGTAATAACTAGTTGTGGACAAAATAAATGCATGATGACTAAATAATAAATATACAGGATGCGAAAGTAAATGATAATTAAAGTCATTACCTTTCGTAGCACGTCCACGGGTGGTCCTAAAGCCTAGAAATAAGAGCCCTTGCCCAATAGCCAGCAACTTCGTACCCTCAGACGCGAGAATTGGGGCGCAGAATTGTATTCATTCCCTACCTATGCGTGTGAATTGTGATAGAATGGGGACCAAACTTTAAAAATTCAACTTAATAATTAATATGTGGCTGCACAACAGATTTTGTTCTATCATAATGGGGTGAGGGTAGATAAGATATCTCTTACACCTGCTTTATAGAGTGGGCCTTTTACATCACAAGTCTATGAGTTTCATCCAAGTGAAACCCATAGACTTGTGAGAGGCTCGTTCCAAGAAAGAGGGCATATAAGATACGTACTAGTTACGACGGATCATTGGATTATTGATATTAGGTTGATCTTCTACCCGCTTATTTTAATCTATTTGATAGAATTAATTTGACTTAAAGAGTAGTGGATGCGTTCAGCCATATAAGTTGGATGAAACTGGTTATTCAATGTTAAAATAAAAGTTGAGGACTTGACGAGATCAAACCAACATATCAAGGATGAGGACTTGACTTACTCTCACCTCTTATAGTCGCAAAGCAGTACTTCGACCTTGATCTACTGTTGCAACAACAACAACTCATTGACATCATGTCTAGCCAACGTTTCCTTAAGGCTTTTATGTGGTTTTACCATTTTATAAGATTGTCGATCTTGATGAGGATTCAATGTTGTCACATGGTTGTTAGAAGACTCAAAACCACAATCCATTAGGGTCATATATTTGTTTATTTAAGGAAGAACAAGCTAGAAAACTGAGAAATAAATTAAATATATATCTATCATCCGTTATAATTTTTTAGATTAAATGAAACTAAAATAAAAATAGAAAATTACAACACTCTTTCTCCGGGTTACAAACTAAGAAAAATTTTAACGGCTTGATTCCCAGTTTGATTCTAAAAATATAAAAATTACATGGAAAAAGCTTGATTTTGATTTTTGAACAATTAATATAAGAACGAAAATTATGTTACAAAATGAGAAGATGTTAGATATCTATCTTGCCCGACCTAAAGAGTCTTACAAAATTTTAATAGCATTTCATATGGTAACCAAGTTACTGAATGGGTATAAGACCTAGAGACACGTGCAGCTCTCTTATTGGGTGAGCTTGGGATAATTTGAAGCCCATTTGAGAGAGTATCACTTTCGCTAACCCAAAAAATAATAATAATAAATAAAAAACGCCAATATGATAGTTTCTATTGTTGAGCACTATTGAGCTCCAACCACTTTGGTGGCAATGAAGGATATTAAGGGCCTGAGTTTGAAATGAAATGAGCAATGTGACATTAGCTATCATTAGTAGTCACTCTCATTGAGCTTTCATGCCCCAAAATTTTTTCCTAATGTCCATCAATGTCACAGTCATTTCTCTCTCATTGTAAAGAAATCTCTAACCAATTTTCCTATTTTCTGTTTCTATCTAACTAATTGAACTGGGTTCAACATGTCGATAATTGGAGGTCGAATTATTGTGGGTTATTATGATTAAAACCTGACTATGAAGTTATGACGCTACTTATATACCGTGTGCTTTGAAGTCAAATGAAAGTGAAACCATTCCTTTTTCAGATTGATATATGCAAACAAATTGGTTATATGTACGGTTTCATAACTACTCAAATATGAAATGGGAAAGATACATTATAGGTGTAGAGAGGGAAAATTCTCGACCTATCACAAGCTGACATATCATACTACCAAGTCCACAAAATACAGCCAATTACAAAGCGCCACATATTGCTACTAGGTTTTGCTGTCACTACTCAGAAACCAATAGAAATTTGCCAAGTGTCATTGAAATAGGGGCATAAAATGCATGCAAAAACCAATCATACATCAGCGCGTGTAAGCGATGACATAAGCAGCCCAGCGCATGTAAGCGATGACACAGGCAATCCAACCGGGTGTTGACATGTGTCACCTTGAAAATCAAAACACTTCGGCCAATCATAAGATGTCACGTGTCTTGGAGAATAAGTCTTAAAGCCCCTCCAATCAAACTGTGATATATGTCACCAATCAAACTTTGCCATTTGTCGCTCACCCACCCCCAAACTCCTATAAATAGAAACCTTCTTAAGACATTTCAACACACCAAGACACCTTGGGAGAGATCTTGGAACACACACACACATCAAGAGATCTTAGACGACACCAAGATTCAGAAGTACAGAAACTTTGTTGGAATCAAGCCCTAAAGTCTCCAGGAACTTCAAGAACTTCAAACTTCGAATACAAAGAACATTCGAAGCAAAATCATCCAAACTACTTGCCTAGATCTCAAAGGTCACTGGAATCAAGCTTAAAAGCCTCCAGAGACCTCAACAAATAGCAAATCAGCGAAACTCTATAGATTCAAGCCTCCAAAGCCTCGAAGAACTTCCGCCACAAACCTTTGAATAGGAAAAACATTCGAAGAGAAATCATCCAAATCATCTTCCTAAATCTCAAAGTTCACTAGAATCAAGCTCAAAGCCTCTAGAAACCTCAACAAACAGCAAATCAACGAAACTCTACGGATTCAAGCTTCCAAAACACCGAAGAACTTACACCACAAACCTTCATAAAAGAAGAACGCACGAAGAACACGAAGAACACACGAAGAATATGAAGAACGTGAAGAACAAAGAATTTCTAACAAGCTTATAGCAAGAGATTCATTGTAATTCCGTTTCAAAGATCTTCGATCAATTCCTTAGCCAAATTGAAGGATATCTTGTGTTCGAATCAAAATCACATCTCCGCAATTCCAATCAACAAATCTTTCAAGGAGATCAAATCAGAAGATCATTCTTTTGTAATTATAGAGAATTGTACCACATATTCATCAATACAAATTCACATTTGTGGAACTATTTTACTCGTTTGATTTATTTTAAACTAGAAATTTAGTCGTTCCACAATAGGTATGTTTGCATATGATTTGGTTTTTGATTTTAATAAGCAACGAGAAAATTGACATGTTGAAAAAATAAAATAAAATCGTTAAGAATGCGAATAGTGATCATACACCTATGTCGTGTAATGAAGTAGGAATTTGCCTCATCAGTATGTTCCTCGTTAGTTGATGGACGACCTGTAAAACTTGTGTCACAGAAAGAACTCAATAGATAAGGGCACCGGTTTGGGGCCTGCCAAAGACCCTCCGATGCTTAAGTTAGCTTGTTCTTTTCTAGAAAAACTATAATCTCTATCGTAGTGTGTGTTCCCTTTTACCTAGGTTTTCTGGCTTTATATAGCCTTAGGCTGAGTTAATACTCAGCAAACCGTTATGTTGTAGCTGGGTAATCAATGCTTAGTGATTGCAATTTAACTCCAACGTTTTCTGTTCGTAATCGGTCCTTAATTCTGCATTATTGGATGATGTTAATGATAATCTGCTATTCATTGCTCAGTTATTGATTGCTGCTTGGAGTTAATGCACATACGCTCGTCCATACCCTTACTTGTCACTGTCAGTGACGGTTTTACAGGTAATGGACAAGCATTTATATGCTACTCGTCAGTTGCCCCCCTTATTCCTTTGTCGTCTATCGTCTAGACAAGCTGAGGAATATGGAAAGTCCATTTTGAGTAAATCACTTTGTACATGCCTCGAGATCCTCATCCCCTCATATTTATTGTAGGGCGATATTTTCGTTAGCTGATCGCCACATTCCACGTTTGTGTTGGCTGCACGTGTGTGTTTTCCTTAAGTTTCCCACGCATTGAATACATTTCATTTTTTTATGAAAAAACCTTCTCATATTCCTCTTCTTCTTCTTTGTTATACACCAAGCTTGTAGTCTGAAACCAAAAGAGGGTTTCTGCACGGTAAGACTCCTTTATCTCCCTTAATGATTGATTTTGATTTTATTATGAAGGAAAATCCCTCTGTTTCGTTCTTCTTTGCTAGGTTAGGAGTGTTTTTTGAGTCTTCTGGTGGACGCCATCCCCACGTAGGTTTATTTGTTCCTCGAGACTATGGGGCTTTCAGGCCTGTTTTTATTAGCCTTTACCTTTTGCTTCGTCGTTCTCTAATTGCCCATTAGCTAGAAATGATTGCCATAGAGTACAGGGATAGCAACGTTAGGTCCAATGAGTTAGAAATTGGTTTGTCGTCAATGTGATGAGTCTTCTGATAAAGATTTTAAAATCGTAGTGTCAAAACCTCCATCGTCTTCAAAACCCTTCTCTTCTTCTAAAGTTCCTTTGTCTTCAATCCCCTTTCATGCTCTCTTTGAGTCTTTCCTTTTAGAGTCGAGACACTTGAAATCTATTCGTAAGAGGTTTCAATTCCCTGAGGGGGTATCTGTAAGATTACCTCATCCTAGTGAGAAAGCATGCAACTTTGCCCATGGCGAGGTGAGTTTTTACGAGGCTACTTTTTCATGTGGCCTTTGTTTTCCGATTCATCCCTTTATTATGCAACTCCTTTCTACTCTGAATGTTACACTTGGTTAGCTCGTCCCTAATGCATGGAGGACGATCATTGGTTGTATGTCAATCTGGGTGTCTGTCTATGATGGGGACATGATTACCCTAAATGAATTTCTTTATTTGTACCGTTTGAAACCTTCCACCCATTATGGGTATTTTGAGCTTCTGCCTTGGAATAAGGAATCTAGAATTGTGTGTAGCTTCCCTACTTCCTTTCGTGACTGGAAGTCACGATATTTCTTCATTTCTGGATCTGGATGGGAAACCATGTCTGACGACCTGTGGGGTGAGGTCCCGTGGTAGCTATGGAAATGGGAAATCCCTTCTCTTGGTGCGTCTCTCTTTTCCTCTTCATTAAACAGATTGTTTTAAGTTTTACTGCTTTTTTGATCTCTTCTTTGCCCCTTTTTTTACAGTTGTTGACCGTCTTTTGCTAGAGGAACATTACCAAGGACGGATTAAGGCTGCCCTTGAGTTTGCCCTCATAGTTGACGATTTTGACGAGCTGGTTGATCCTCATCATTTGTACGAGTGTTGTCTTGGACCCGAGCCTTCTGCGTACATTTTGAAGAAAATTGCCCAGGAAGAGAAGAGTAGGTTTTTAATCCTTCGTTCTTTCTTGTCTTACCTTGTAGATTTTCACCCTACTAACCTTCCTTTTGCAGAAATGGCCACTAGGTACAGTAAAGACAAGTACACATGTGTTAAGAGCTTGAAGAATGAACCCCTATCTCTCATTACCCCTGGATCAAAGAAACGCAAGCTGGATGAAGGGAAGGACGAGACTTCTGCCCTCTAGTCACTTTTTGGTACTCCTTCTTCCCCCATACCTTCCCTCGAGATGATGACCTTCAACCCTCCAACCACACGCGGGAAGGCCAAGGTTGGCAAGAGTGTTTGGGACGACCCTGCTACTGCCCTTGGACGAGCTCATAATGTCATCATTAACGACGAACTTAAGGGCCTCTCGTCTATCCCTTCTCACGAACTGGTCAATCATCACATTCACAGACTAGTGCAGGTATTTCATTCAACATTTCTTTATCGCTCGTCAAGTAGTTATACTTGTTAAAAATTACTAACCTTTCCATTTTTTCAGGTTCTTGGTGAGTCCCTTCGTTTAACGGCAAACTACTTGAGCAGTGAGGAGAAGGTAGTAGTGGCCAACTCCAAGGTTGACTCTGTTGAAGCCGAAAGCTCAAGGTTGAGGAAGGATCTAATTGAAGCTATGGACCAATCGACCAAGACCAAGGAGAAGGTGAAAGAATTGAAGGAAGCACTAAAAGTTGAGAAAAATCTTGCCATTCAAAAAGACAAGGAAGTCCAAGCCGCCCTCCTGAGAATAGACGAGGAGCGTGAGAAGGTGATTACCAAGTTCCTAGAGTCTGATCACTTCTCCGGCATGCAGTTGTACTTCAAAGGCTTCGAGCTTCTTCGTCGTTGGATGATGAAGCACCATAGTCATGCAGCTGATTTTGCAAATCTAGATTTTGAAGCCATTGAAACTGAGATTCTTACTGACGAGGCTAATGAGAAAGAAGGCGAAACCATTGCTGAAGCCACCGAGGTTGTTGAAGGAGAGGGTGCTACTACAGGAGGAGCTAATGACAAGGACCATGTTGAGGAGATTGTCAATGCTCCTTGAAGTAATCCCTTTTTTTTTTTGTTCTATTTTAAAGACAATGGATGCCTCCTATTTTGAGGCTTTAAATTTGGAAACACTGGGTGCCTATTGAGGCTTTTATTTGGAAACATGCATTTATCTTGTTTAGAACTTTGAAGTTCTTATGATTCATACTTGCTCCTTTATTACCCTGCTTAATAATTTAACTCGTCATTTGAGTTTTCACCATGTTCTGTGATTTCAGCTCATTTTTAGAGTCGTTACCACGTCTATAATTTTCAACTCGTCAGTTGGAGTTTTTACAACTTGCTGTGATTTTGACTCATCTTGTGAGTTTTTACCACACATGATTTTAGCTTGTGATTTTAACTTATCTTGTAATTTTTTACCACCTTTGTGAGTTTAGCATGTGATTTTAACTTATCTTGTAAGTTTTTACCACATTTATGATTTTAACTCGTCATTTGAGTCTTTATCGTATTTTGTGATTCTAACCCTTTTGAGTTTTTACCACACTTACGATTTTCGCTCGTCATTCGAGCTTTTGTCATTCTCGTTTGTGATTTGAATTTGTTGCTGGATTTCAGTTACTTCATTTTCCTTATTGAACTTTGACATTCTGCCAAACTTTATTGAAAAAAAGGATGGCTGAACAAGTCTTATTATTTCATGCATTCCTCATATACGAGGGAATTACCAGGAAAACAACAAACTGAAAATAGCTTTAACAAAATACTTGAAAGAAAAGAAATACTTAGAAAAAGTAATTAAATCTTGCTTATCTGATGTGTCGTCAGGCAAGGTATTCTTTACAAACAAAGCTTATTAGACCAGGCGATAGCTTTTACTGATAGTAATTCTTGATGTGTTCCACGTTCCAAGGATGAGGAAGTAGATTGCCATCCAAATCCTTCAAATAATAGCTTCCTCATCTGGAGTAACAGACGACCTTGTATGGACCTTCCTAAGTAGGCCCTAACTTCCCTTGCACTAGATCCTTAGTAGCTTGGGACACTTTTCATATCACCATGTCATCAGGGTTGACCCTTCTAAGTTTTACCCTCTGATTGTAGTACTTCTGCATTTTTTGTTGGTACTGAGCCATTCTCAAGGCTACCTCATCTCTGACTTTAGCCAAACAATCCAGTTGAGTCTTAGTTCATCATTTTTTGTACCTTCGTCATAATGAGCTTGCCTAAGACTGGAGACTCCTATCTCAGCTGGAATAACTGCTTCAGTGCCGAAAGCCAACTTGAATGGAGTTTCTCCTATTAGTGTTCTTGCTGTTGTCCTGTAAGCCCATAATACCTTAGGCAACTCTTCAAGCCATGCACCCTTTGCCCCCTCAAGTCATGCTTTGAGGAATTTAAGCAAAGTACGATTTGTTACTTCTGTCTGCCCATTAGCTTGTGGATGCCCAGGTGACGAGTAGTGATTTTGTATCCCTAGCTTTGTGCAAAACTCCTTGAATTTTTGACTATCAAACTAACGACCATTATCAGATATGATCGTCTTAGGGATGCTAAACCTATAGATGATCTTCCAAACAAAGGTTTGTATCTTGTCTTCGGTGATTACAGCTAGTGGTTCTGCTTTGACCCATTTGGTGAAGTAGTCAATGTCTATAAGTAGGAATTTCACTTGCCTCTTTCCCAAAGGGAGTGGGCTGACAATTTCTATTCCCTATGTAGAAAATGGCGAGGGTGAAAAGATGCTCGTCAATAACTCTCTAGGTATATGCTGCACATTGCCAAACCGCTAACATTTATCATATTTATTTACAAGTTCAGTTGCATCCTTCTGCATAGTTGGCCAAAAGTAGCCTGCCCTAATCATCTTTCCCACCTGAGATCGTGGCCCGGAATGGTTACCACAGACACCTTCGTGTATCTCTCTTAGTACGTATGTCACTTCGTCAGGGGTCAAGCATTTCAGGTATGGCATTAAGAATCCTCTTTTGTAGAGTTCTCCATTCAAAACAGTGAACCTTGCTACTTGGACTCTAACCTTCTTTGCCTCTGATGAGTCAGATGGGAGTTGGCCGTCTTTGATGTAGGATATGATTGGTTCCATCCAGTTGTTTGGCTTTTGAATCGCAAGGGTCTGTAGTCTGTCAATACTAGGGATTGTCTGAACCTCTATAAGCAAGCCTATTGTTGCTGGAGCATTTTCAGTTAAGGCAAGTCTAGCTACCTCATCAGCAGCTGAGTTTTCTTCCCTTGGGATTAGCTTGAGTTTAACGTTATCAAACTCATTAATGAGCTGGCTCATCAGCTGTAGGTATTTCTTCATCCTTTCCTTCTTTGCTTCATATTCGTTGGTTATTTGCCTAACAATCAGCTTAGAATTAGACCTCAATCTCAAATTCTTGACTCCCAAGGCTCTTGCAACCTTTAAGCTGGCAAGGACTGCTTCATACTCTGCCTCATTGTTCGTTGCTAGAAACTGGAGTTGAACCCCATATTTAAGGACGTAATTCTCTGGTGACATCATTATAACACCGACGCCTCCGAGTCTTGTTACAGACGAGCCATCTAAGCATGCTGACCAATACTCTGCTTCCTGATCAGGGTCTGGAAGAGTGAATTCCACAATGAAATCTGCTAAAGCTTGCACTTTGATTGCTGTTCTTGGCCTATACTCAATATCAAACTGGCTTAGCTCAACTACCCACTAGACCATACGACCTACAGCATCTAGTTTGCTCATTGCTTTTCGGATTGGCTGGTCTATCATAATTATAATGGTATGAGCTTGGAAGTATGGACGAAGTTTTCTCGAAGCCACAATTAACGAGAAGGACATCTTCTCCATGCGTGGATACTTTGCCTCGGCAGCTTAAAAAGCTTGACTAGTGTAATACACTGGCCTTTGTATCTTGGATTCCTTGTAGATCAAAGCAGAACTGACGGCTGTTGGTGATACATCCAAGTATAAAAACAAATCTTCTCCTTTAATTGACAGGCTTAACAATGGAGGCTTGGCCAGATACTCCTTGAGGCTCTGAAAGGCCACCTCACACTAGTCCGTCCACTAAAAAGCCTGCTTAAGAACTTTAAAGAAGGGAAGACACTTGTCAGTAGCCTTTGAGACAAACCTGTTTAATGCTGCTACTCGCCCCGTCAGTCTTTACACCTCCTTGGCTGTTTTGGGAGAGGCCATGTCGAGTATGGCTTTAACCTTCTCTGGGTTCGCTTCAATTCCTTGCTGGGACACCATGAAGCTTAGGAATTTTCCTGATGAAACTCCAAAGAGGCACTTTGCAGGGTTAAGCTTCATCTTATACCTTCACAAAGTGTCAAACGTCTCTTGAAGGTCTGAAAGATGGGTTTTAGATTCCCTGCTTTTTACAAGCATATCATCTACATAGACTTCCATATTCCTTCCTATTTTCTTGTTAAACATCTGATTCACCAACCTTTGATAGGTGGCTCCTGCGTTCTTCAGTTCGAATGGCATGACTTTGTAGCAATATAGGCCCTGGCTAGTGACGAATGCAATTTTCTCCTGATCTTCTTCCTTCATTTGGATTTGGTTATAACCTAAAAAAGCATCCATGAAGGTTAGTAGTTCATGGCCAGCCGTTGAATCAACAAGCTAGTCAATTCTAGGAAGAGGAAAACTATCTTTGGGACATGCATTGTTCAAATCAGTGAAGTCCACACACATTCTCCACTTTCCATTGGACTTCTTTAACATAACCACGTTTGCAAGCCACTTTGGATAGTAGACTTCTCTAATGAATCCGGCAGTTAAAAGTTTTTCCACCTCTTCCATGATTGCTTTGTTCCGCTTCGGAGCAAACACTCGTCTCTTCTATTGGACGAGCTTCTTTGTTGGGTCAACATTAAGACTATGCTCTATCACTCGTTTGTCGATTCCTGACATGTCCTCATGGCTCCATGCAAAGACATCCAAGTTCTTTTTCAAAAACTTCACCAATTCATCCTTCAAAGTTTGTTGAAGCTCCTTTCCTACCTTGGTGGTTTTGGATGGGTCCCCTTCTACTAGCACTACATCTTCCACCTCCTTCAAGTGTGATTTTTCCTAGACATCAAGACCGCCTGGTAACATTCTTGAGCCAAAAGTTGGTCCCCAATGATTTCTCCAATTCCATGAAGGGTTAGAAATTTCACTTTCAGGCAATATGGGGAAGTTATTGCCTTAAGGCGATTAAGTGTTGGTTGCCCAAGAATCACATTGTAAGATGATGGGAAATCAACGATTAAGAAGTCTACCATCCTTGTCACTTGAGTAGGGTCGGTCCCTGCTGTAATCTGTAGTGAAATTATGCCTTTCGGATAAACACGATCCCTACTGAAGCTGACTAACGGAGATCCAAAAGGCTTGAGGCGCTTTGGATCCAACTTCATCTGCTGGAAAGCCGTCACGTACATTACGTCTGTCGAGCTTCCATTATCCACCAACACTCTTCGGATATTGAACCCTTCAATGGTTAGCATAATGACTAGGGGATCATCATGGGGTTGCTTGATCCCCTTTACATCTTGCTCGGAGAATACAATGTTGTCATTCTCAGTGCGACGATGTTTTTCCATTGGGTAATTGACATGTGATAGGCCAAAAACGAATTGACCCCCTTGTGATTAATCAATTGATTAATTAGCCAAGTATATTAATTAATCAAATTAACATGCAAACACGTGGTAGCACAAACAAATCACCAATAAACTAATTATGTAGGGAAAAATAAATTTGACACGGTGATTTATTTACGAATGGGGAAAACCTAATGGCAAAAACCCCACCGGGTGATTTTCAAGTCACCACTCCTGAAATTCCACTATTATCAAAACAAGCAGTTACAAATAAAGGAATCACAGTATCTTATACCGACCTACAGTTGAACCCTTACCCCAATACTCAATTGGACTTGTTCTGTAGTGACAATTTCCCCTTTTGATGCATGGCTCCTAAGTACGTGACTAACCAATGCGCGGATCACAGTACGCGACTTCAATCACCAACTAGAGAAGGTTGTTGGCTGCAAAGTTCTTCAATTCATCCCAATGATGAAGATCAAGAAGATGCTTGGTCACAAAACCCTACGGTACACATACACAGCAACTTCTTTACAAGAATGATGAACTAGGGCAAAACTTTGTCTCTGGTTACAAATTGCTTGAACAAACTTTGCTCAACACTTGTGCAATTTGTGTACACTTTGATAGCCCTTAAAATAATTCTTTTACATGTCTAGGGTTAGAAGAAAAGAAAGCTTAAATACATAATCACGGATTAGAGTCAAAACAGAACTGAAATTCTGTTTTTCATAAAGCTCGACAGATACCTGTCTGTCGAGATGCTGTCGAGCAGCTGTCGAGCCACGGGGCTAGAATAGCTTCTTAAGCTCGATGGATAGCTAGCTGTCAAGCTTTAATGAACAGCACTTCTTTAGCTTGAATCTTGGACAGACTTGCATGTCTTCAACACTTGATCTTGAAACACAGTTTCTTGAAGTATTAAACACATCCTAGATCTACCCAAATATAAGTAAAGTACGTTTTGTCAAAGGATAAGCCAATTACATAAAATAGTGACATATGTTCTTAATAAGTGAATCACATATGTCCTAACAACATGGACGTTGTTCACCTGCCTCTGAACTGCCTTCCTTAGGGACTTGTATGATCCTCCAACAATTGGTCCCCTAGTGATCGTCCTTATCTCTCCCACGATGGGTTTGAGATTGTCCCCATCTTTCTCTGTTTGGTCGTCAGTGGGTTTCTCCTCTGTCAACTGACAAACTTGATAGTCTTTCTTAACAAACTTCTGGAGCCTTCCCCTTTGGATCAACTCCTCTATCTGTTCTTTCAAATCTCGGCACTTGTCTGTGTAATGTCCATGGTCGATATGGAAATGGAAGTACTTCTTCGAATCTCTTCGCTTCGAGGACGAGCTCAATGGCTTAGGCCATTTCAAGGCAGGGTCGTCTTTTATCTGCATGAGGATCTTGTCCATAGGCATTATCAAAGGGGTGAAGTTTAACTTCTTCTTTGATGATGCCTCCAGACTACTTTTTCTAGTCTTAGCTTCCGTATGACTATCTTTGCGCTTTTTCTTCTTACTTTGGGACTCTGCGCCTTCGTCTTTCTTTTGTTTGCCCGTCAGTCCCTTTGTCATCAACACATCTTCCCCATTCATGTATTTTTCCGCTTTAAATAGCAGATCCGTCATCGAGGCTGGAGGAGTTTTCCCTAAGGAGAAAATGAGGTTAGGGTTGTTTAGCCTTGCCTGGAAGGTCGTCATTATCACCTGCTTATCAGCCTAGTCAATTTCCAGGACTACTTTGTTGAATCGCTTCACATATTCTTTCAAGGTCTCTCCTTCTTGTTGTTTCAAGTTAGTAGGTAGGAGGTAGGCCTCTTATGGCGTTGGCCTCCAATGAAGTGACGGACGAAGGAGTCACTTAGTTGGTCAAAGTTCGCAATGGATGCTGCGGGTAGTTTGCTGAACCATACCTATGTTGCTCCCCTAAGGGTTGCTGGGAATGTCCTGTAAATAACTTCATCTGGGGTCTGGAGGCTCAGAAGTGTTTTGAATGCTCCTATATGGTCCAGAGGGTCTTTAGTTCCATCATAGACCTCTAGTTGAGGAAAACGGAATTTGGGAGGCAAAGGGCATTCCAGAACGCTAGCTGTGAAGGGTGAGTCAGTCCTTTTGATCATACCATCTAAGTTCATTGTTGTTTTCCCTTTCATGGCGTTCTTGACTCGTCCAACTCCTTCCTCATGTTTTTCATCATTTGGTCACTACCACGAGTTGACTACACGGTATGCTCTGATCTGCTATTCTTTGGACAATGGGCCTCGTCATCGTTGTCATTGCGATTGCGTCAAGATTGCGACATGGTCGGAGTCTTAGGGCGCGCCCTCCGCTTCAATTCTTCATTTTGTTTCATCAACTCTTACACGTTAGCAGTGAGTGCTTGAATCTATTGGGCCATTATGATTGGTTCCGTAAGAGGTGATGAAGTGGAAGTGTCCATGTGTCTTGAGGAACTTTGTCGGTAGAGATACGATGATGACTTGCGTCCCCACAGACGGCACCAAACTAATGAAGCAGGAATTTGCCTCGTCAGTATGTTCCTCGTCAATTGATAGACGACCTATAAAACCTATGTCACAGAAAGCATTCAATAGATAAGGGCACCAGTTTGGGGCCTGCTAAGGACCCTCCGATACTTAAATTAGCTTGTTCTTTTCTAGAAAAACTATAATCTCTATCGCAGTGTGTGTTCCCTTTTACTTGGTTTTTCTGGCTTTATATAGCCTTAGGCTGAGTTAATACTCAACAAACCATTATGTTACAACTGGGTAATCAATGCTTAATGATTGCAATTTAACTCCAACGTTTTTTGTTCATAAATGGTCCTTAATTCCGCATTATTGGACGATGGTAACAGTAATCCGCTATTCATTGCTCAGTTATTGATTGTTGCCTAGAATTCATGCACATACGCTCGTCCATACCCTTACTCATTACTGTCAATGACGGTTTTGCAGGTAATGGATGAGCATTTATATGCTACTCATCACCGTGGATTTAAAAATGCTGATTTGTTAGGTTACAAAATATCTTCACTTATTAATCAAGCAAATTCATTTTTTTAGTACATGTACACGTCTCCATCAATTGTTTTGGTGGCAGGGGTGTCAATGTTCGACCCAACCCGCGCACACGACACGAACCCGACACTGATTTTTTCGGGTTAGGGTTAGGCCTTAATGGGTTTGGGTCATAAATGGATCAACCCGAAAGCGACATGATAAGAAACGTGTCATAAGCGGGTCAACCCGCGTAACCCGCAATAGACACGTTTGACACGCCAATTTAATTGTGTCAACCCAAAATGACCCACTTAACACAACCCATTTAACTTGTATAACAAATAAATATTTATTTTATTTTAGATTTTTCAAATACCTTACATATCCAACATATATTTTAAATTTGAAAAGAAAAGTGAGTAATTACAACAAGTTATAAGGGATATAATTGGAAATTGAAACTTTACAGACCCTAGAACTACTAATATATATATATATATATATATATATATTTCTTTTTTTTTTTGGCATAGAACTTTGCATTTGGCAAGTTCCAAGGATATTATATTTTTGTTGAACTATGTTATTTTATTTTTGTTAAACTTTGTTATTTTGAATTTGGGTTGAAGTGTATGCACTTCTTTTGGAGTGTAAAGAACTTATTTCTAGATGAATGTTATATTTTTGTTGAACTATATTATTTTAAATGTGGATTGAAGACTTGAAGTATATGCACTGTTTTTTGGGATGTAAAAAAAATTATTTCTAGATGGATGTTATATTTAATATTATGCAGGTTGAAATGGGTTGTGTTACACTCGTGTCAACCCAACACGATTCTTTTATTAAGCGTGTCAAATGGGTTGGGTCAGGTCAACCTACCTTATTAACAGATCGGGTTAGAGTTGAAGGATCATGACACGATTATTAAATGGGTTGGGTTAGGATTGAGCCATTTAGTCGAATACCCCTACCTCAACACGACACGAACCCGACACGCTAACCCGAATTGACACCCTTAGGTGGCACTAGCAATGCTTTCAAAGAATAAAATAATGAAAAGTAATTGAAAATATATCATAATGAAATTAACTAGTACTTTAGAATAAAGTTGGATTAAATATCCAACCATCCAAATTATAGAAAATCTCTGTGGGATTCCAAAATAAAAAAAAAAAAAAAAATAAAAAAAAAAAAAAAAAAACTATGAGCAAAAAGGAAAAGGAAAAAAAAAAAAAAAAGTTTGATGGTCATACGTACATATACCAAGATAAATGCGTTTATATATATATATATATATGTGTGTGTGTGTGTGTGTGTGTGTGTGAAGGGGGGGGGGGGGGGGGGAGGGGGGGGCTAGATTTGGACCATCAACCCACCAACAATGGATAATGACCCAATAAGTCCAAAACAATATATTTGTTAGAAAGTAGATTTTACAGGAAAAAGACTCTATAAATCAAGTGTGGGCTTAAATTGATTGGATTCGTACTAAGAAAGTAAGAATACACAATTTAGTAGAAATAACACTCCTCAGTCAAATCCGATGATGAAGTGTTCTTGTATTGACTCAAGTTTATCTAAGTACAAGATGTTCTTTCCTTTCTCTTTTTCTTTTCCCCGATTACATGCCCTATTTTTTATGGGGGCCTTTTCTCTTTTTCTTTTCCCCGATTACATGCCTTATTTTTTACGGGGGCCTTTCCCTTATATAGTCCTTCCATCTTCAATCCCAGCCTTCCACTTGTTGATCATGTAGATGATCTCTTGGATGCTTGTCCCATCAGAAACCTTTTGGAAGCTTTGTGAATAGCTGTGAACTAAGATATCACTGTTCAAGTGTCATTTTCACATAAATGCAGCCAGTTGGTTAGGTGCAGAGCATTTAATATGGTGGCAGTAGCCTTCTTCCCAGATATTTCTTCCTTTGTTGTTGGTTATCTTCCTTGAAGCTTATCCATAAAAGGAATGATTACCTTTTGTACAGCATTCCCGGGATGGCTGGGTTCCAATTTTCCACAATGCTTTCCCGAGGAAGCTCGGCTCCTCGGGAATTACCACCAGTTTGTTGTTATACTTTCTCGTCCTCGGCCTGTCGATCCCAAAACTTAATAAAACTTATGACCATCCTCGGTTTCCTAGGTGTCCTCGGGCACGGCCCACAGCTTAACTCATTTACTCGACCTGCTTACCCTCATAATAGCCCCTCAAAACGCCAACTTTTTTCTTTGTTGAGGAAAATGGGGTTTTGATTTTTGCTTCAGAATTTCACACACTCAGTGAACATTCCCACATGATAACGTCTTTTCACCTGCTCTGAGCACACTCCTGACGCTTTGGCATCTGCGACGCCTCATTTATTGTTTCACACAGTGCTCTGTCCCCCACGTTCTACGATGCGATGCAAATCCTACAGTGGAGATTTTCCATGGGAATTCGAGCAAGAATTTTCCCGCTTATCTTTCTTTTCTATATAAAGGAAGCAGGAAGTTCATTTCTTCCATTTCTTGAATCTATAGTCCATCCAAGAAGCGGTCCGAGGTTTTCATCTCAAACTTCTCTATAAGTACCATTTAGTTCATACGTTGACTTTAGGTTCCTATTCTTCCTCGGCCTATAATTCTTTTCCTCATTCTCTAGTATTTTTTCCTTTTATCTTCTAGATGGGTAGATTCGCTAGTTTGGTAGATACTCCCAAGGGCATAGAAGCCTTTAAGATTCGATATAACATACCACCTCAGGTTAACATACAGCATTGCCTTTTAGGGGAGTGGCACTATTAGGCCTGAAGGGGCAATAGTGATCCTTATGATCGCTTTTATAGAGGGAGGAATGCAAATCCCTATGGGGAGGGTGACTAGGGATTTTTTAATCGCCTATAGACTCTACCCGACCTAGTGCTCCCTAAATTTGTTTTGGATACTAGGTAGTGTGGACGCCCTTAATCAAAAGATGGGGGTGAACCTTACGCACCACGATGTCAACTGGGTATACAATTGCCAACACTTTAAGGACACCAGGTATTACCTCAAAACTAGGGTTCCCTCAGTCAAAATTATTTCGTGTTTCCCCGAATCCAACAAGGGCCTAGACCAAGACTTCTTAATTGTCTCTGGTGAATGGCACGATGGCCTACATTATCCAACGCGAGATGGGCAACTAGGTGGGGTTTTCTAGGCTTAAGCAACCCCTATAAATAATAGAAGTTTTTATCTTAAATCCTCTTTTTTGTGTATTTTCTCCTTTCTCTCTCTTTTAATTGTTCTTTGGCATTTGAATTCTGCAGACAAGAACCATACTGCTCCTAACTTCGGACTAGTTAACGAAGTAGACCTCAACAAAATCCTTTGGTCCGAGATCTTCCTTCACACGAATGGGCAACTATGTGTCGCCCATGTAATTCTTAGGTATAAGCCGATTTCAACCAGCTTTTAATCCCCAAAGAACGTCAACAAAGCAAAAGACCCTTGGTTGCATCAAATTAACGTTGTAGTACCTGGGTTCCTAACCGGTTCCCCTCCTGAAGGCATGCATCAAGTTGCACTGCCCGTTCAACACATAGTCGAGGAGGAAGCGACCTCTTCAAATTCAACACAAAAAGGAGAAAGCGGTCAAAGTGATCAAAGTAGTAGATTCAGAAGAGGACTTCAAAGTTTTTTACTGACCAAACCCGACAGAATTTCCAGGCAACACCTCTAGGTCTCTACCCTTTGCTCAAATCAGCAGCAACCAGGAGTCAGCTGATATTCCTGAAGCCATGGTACTTCAACGCAGGAAAGACATCAGTCTCCTTGAGCTACTAGAGTCACATGCTGGAGGGTCCGCACCTGAAATGCCCATCCAAACTCGGCCCCCAACTCCTTTTCCTTCCCATACTTCCTATTTCGAATAACCAGAAAGAAGAGAAAAAGAGACAAAAAGGGTAAAAAAGTAACCAAGGAGGGTGAAGTTGTTCCTTCCAAAGACCTCGAGCCCCAAAAAGGGGCAAAAGCTGCCAAAGTTACACCGAGAAAGAACGTGGCAGAGGGCTCGGGCAAGGTTTTGAAACCCGGATCGGACCGTACGGTCCGACCGGGAAAACCGTGAACCTCTCACAATCACGGTTCTTTTATGCTCAAGAACCGGCCTATGCCAAAAAAGCAGGGAACCGTTCGAACCGCGGTTCAACCGCACGGTTCTGAGAACCGTGATCAAACCGCTTCTCACGGTTTCCTTTGAATCTAAACCTTAAAATAAAAAAATAAAAAAATAAAAAAAACACAGAAACACAACTCCCTCTTCAGAGAAACACAGAAACACAACTCCTTTTCAAAAGAAAAGAAAAAGTACATCATGTCTGCCACTGCCATCTCCAGAGAAACACAGCATGTCTTTATGTTTCTTCTTCTTCTCTCTTCAGAGCACATCACGCAGCTCCCTCTCTTCAGAAACTCTTCTCTTGGGTGAAGCAAGCTTTAAATTCTAGCTTTGTTCTCCGCCAGTAATGTGTGTGTGACAGGGTGAGAGTATGAGAGAAAGAGAATGAGAAACAGAGAGATAGAGATAAAGAAAGAAAAATAAAAGCAGAGGACACTCTGTGTGGAGAAGGAAGAGTCTAGAAAAATAAAAACAAGATGAGAGGTTACTACAATTAAATGTTACTACAATATTTTCACAATATTTCACAATAAATTTTAAGTATAGATTGTTATTAGTTAATATTGGTGAGTAAAAAAATAATTTCAATAGTGGGTTCAAATTAGAACTAATAACAATTTTTTATATAAATTTTGTTGTGAAAGTATTGCTAAAAATGTTGTAGACTTCTTCACGCTTCTGGAGACTTCTTCTTTGCTATGCGTGTCAACTACTCACATAAATGCTTGCTTGCTGTCAAGCACTTCTTGGGTTTTGTTATTTTTTTAAACTTTAACAATTTTTAAATGCATGGACATCTTCATTCTTCAGATCTAGCTTTTGATTTTTTTTTTTTTTAATTCATAATAAACGGTGAAAAGTGACTATTTAAATGGGCTTGGGAAAAAAAAAATGATCGGTAGTCAAATGGGCTTGGCCATGAGCAAATAAACTAATTTGTTTCTTAACTATTTTATTGGGTTTCATAAAATAAAAATTATTGGGTACTAAAGTGTGCTTTGTCATAACTTAAAAATAATTTAGAAACTCAATAGCTATTTATGGTTTTGTAGAATTTAATAATTTTTATTTGTATTATGAAAGTTATGTTATAAAAAATACTATCTATATTTGTTTTGGACTATTTTAGTTAATTTTTCTATTTTTTATTAATTTAATGTTTTTATATATATTTAAAATAATTATTAAATTAATTATGACGTCATCACGGTTCAACTCCGATTCGACCTCAAAAACCTTGAACCTCTCCCTTTTACGGTTCAATGGTTCGGGTCTGAAAACCTTGGGCTTGGGCATGGAGGTGGTTTCTGAGTGCCGCCCCAGGGTTCCGATTTGGAACCCATCACTTGAGTTGGATGGAGCCCCACTTCCACTGGATTCTTCCATTAGGGATTTCCAAAAGGGAAAGGCATGCTACGTGGTCAACGCTTTAGAGCAGCCCCTGCTCCTACCCAGGACATGGCCGATCTGAGGATCCTGAAAAAGCACGAGGTCTTCTTAACCCTGAAGAGGGACCTGGTAATGGTATGCCCTTCCATTTATTTTATGTATCACACACACACACACACACACACACACACACACACACACATATATATATATATATATATATATATATATATATATATATATATATATTTTATACTTCTAAACTATTTCTCACATTGTTGCTGTCTTCTAGGCAATCCAAACAACAAATTGAGGAATGGGTGGATCGGGCCCATGCCTAGTGTAAAGATGAGGAGGCACACCGGATAGCTGCCGTCAAGACGTTGGCCATGGCCAAAAAGAAGATTAAAGACCTCGGCACAAAGCTGACCGAGGCAGATAGAGAGCGAAAAAGCGCTGAAGTTGCCTTGGCCAGCGCTAAGAAACAAGCTGAGGATCAACGTCAGCAGCTTGGCAAGGCCGAGGAGCAATTTGCTATTGCCCACGAGCAGATTGAGACCTAGAAAAAAAAGAGATAAAGAAGAAAGAGGAAGTTCTCGCTCAGGCCGAGCAATCCGGCTATGACATTAGGGTGAAGGAGACAGAGGACACTCTAAAGGCCTAGGTCATAGGAGTTTGTTGAGGTTATTGTCTTCAGGTATGGACTGAAGCATTGAACTTGGCCGGAGTAGAAGCTTTCTCGAATCTGAGGAAGACGAAAAATATTTTCTACCCTTCAGCGCTATGAATAGCAGCCTCACCAGCCTCCCAAGCAACCACTACTCCTAACATTCTCACAACCACCCAATCTGTACCCAAGGCTCCTACAACTATTCAGCCTGCTACCGAAGCCTCTACAATTACTCAATCTACTACCAAAGCTTTTGCAGTTGCTCAACTTACTACCAAAGCTTCTGCAACTACTCAACCTGTTGATGTGGGTACCACAAAAGTCACTTCGGAACCTACAAAGGCACCAAAAGAAAAAGAGGTTTCCAAAGGAAAAGAGGTTGAGCACTCAAAGCCACCATCAGAAACTAAGATTGATCCTTCACCATCCATTGGCAGCTAGGACACCACTGCTCCTTAGTACTTTTGTTAGTTTTTATTTTTATTTTTATTTTTATTTTTAGAAAGAGAATGACAAAGAGTGCAATGTACTCCCTTTGTTTTACCAAGGGAAAATCCAATGGTTTAATGAAAAGTTTCAGTTCCTTCAAAGTATGTACTACTATTACGCATTTTTTTTTTAAAGCATAATTCATATTGTTAACAATCTTATCTTAGTCATGGTTACGTTTGAACTTATGAAAACGAACTGTAAGTTCCCAAAGATTGTCAACTGACACAACACTGCTCCAGTATACTTGCATAAACCCAAGCAACGAAGCAAAGAAATACTTAATGAAATACTTATGTACCTGAGACTTAATCAAATAAACAGTGTTAATGGGCCCGAGGTGTATAATCCGAGGAGCCATGCATAACCGAAGTTGTGTTTATCACTTAAACAAATAAAAAGTATTAATTTACCTGAGTTATGTAGTCCGAGGAATTAGGCATGACCGAGATTCTGTTTATCACTTAGAGAAATAAGAAGCATTAATTTACCCAAGGTACATGGTCCGAGGAACCAGACATGACTGAGATTCTATTTAACACTTAGAGAAATTAGAAGCATTAATTTATCCAAGGTACGTGGTTCAAGGAACTAGTCATGACCGAGATTCTGTTTAACACTTAGAGAAATTAGAAGCATTAATTTACCCAAGGTACGTGGTTCGAGGAACTAGTCATGATCGAGATTCTGTTTAACACTTAAACAAATAAAGAGGAACTTGGACAATAATAATCAAAATAAAAGATGGCAAGATTGCTTTTCATTAATAATAGTACCTTCGAAAGTTATTTACATTCCATGGACGTGGTATAGCAATTTCATCTAAATCTTCCAAAAAATAAGCTCCTATTCTGGCCACCGAAGTAATGCAGTATGGCCCTTCCCAATTAGGTCCTAGTTTTCCCCATGATGGGTTCTTTGCAATTCCTACCACCCTTCTCAACACCAAATCCCCCGGTGCTAATGGTCTGACCTTCACCCCCATGTCATACCCTTGCTTAAGCTTCTGCTGATAATGTGCCAACTGGACCATGGCCACTTCTCTCCGTTCGTCAATAAAATCCAGACTCTCTTGTAGTAACTGATCATTGTTGTCAGGATCGAATAGGCCTGTCCTTAATGTCAAAAATCCTGTCTCCAAAGGGATCACGGCCTCAGAACCATAGGTCATGGAAAACGGTGTTTCCCCCGTGGAACGACGAGGAGTTGTCCGATAAGTCCAAAGGACATGTGGGAGTTCTTCAACCCATCTGTCCTTAGCCTCATCCAACCTTTTTTCAGCCCACTGACTATAACCTTATTGACTGCCTCAGCTTGCCCATTCCCTTGTAGATAGGCTGGGATTGAATACCTATTCCGAATGCCAAGCTCACCATAATACCTCTTGAAGGCCTTGCTATTAAACTGGAGCCTGTTGTCCTAGATAAAAGTATAAGGAATCCTAAATCGGGTAAAAATATTCTTCCAAACAAATTTTTTTGCCTCAACATCCTTGATATTAGACAACGACTTAGCCTCAACCCATTTTGTGAAGTAATCTATTCCAACAAGAAGCCACCTTCGGTTTCCTATTGCTCGAGGAAATGGCCTTACAATATCCAAGTCCCATTGTGCAAATGGTCACGGACTAGAAAGATGATTTAACAGGCCTCCAGGCTGATGGATGCTACCTAAGTAAAAGCCCTATGCAACAACTACCTTCCTCCTGTACGACTACCACAAACTCCTTCATGCAGTTCCTCCAGCAGTGATTCCACCACTTCAGGGTGAACACAAAGTAAAGACGGCCCCGTAAAAGAGCGCTTATATAACTTTTGCTCCTCAGACAACCAAAAGCGGGGAGCTTTTCTTCGTATTTTTTCTGCCTCTCCTTTATCATTGGGCAACATTCCTTCCTTCAAGAATGCAACTATGGAATCCATCCAACTCGGACCGACCCTAATCTAGTGTACTCCGACCTTCATCAATTCCACCTCAGTAGGCATCAACAAATCCTTGACGAGGATAATCCGAGGAAGGCCATGCTCAGAAGAGGTTGCTAAAGTTGCCAAAGAGTCTGCATGAGTTTTTTTACTCCTCGAGACCTATTGTATAGAGAAAGATCCAAAACCGGATTGTAACTGCTGACTTTACCAAGATATCCCTGCATCCTGTGATCCCTAGCCTCCATCTCACCTTTAACTTGCCCGATGACTAACCTTGAGTCCGAAAAGACCTCAACAATTTTTCCACCCAACTTCTTCACCATAGCTACTCTAGTCAACAAGGCCTCATATTCAGCCTCATTATTAGTGACTGAAAAGCCCAACCTCAAGGCTTTCTCAATAGTAATCTTATCTGGAGATACTATCACTAGCCCAACTCCAGACCCCCTTTGGTTAGTCGCCCCATCAACGTAAAGCTTCTATGCTGGATATTCATGATTGTGTTGCCCGACCTAAAGGGTCTTCCAAAATTTTAATAGCATTTCATATCATAACTGTGTTGGTTTTCTAGAAATTTAATGACATTTCATATTATGAATTTATGATTGTGTTGGTCTTCAAAAAGTTTAATGGCATTTCATTCATAATTTTTCAAAAGACAATCATTATCTATTATTTGAAAAATTATGAGCCATTATTTATTTATTTCTCATCCAAATAAATAAATAAATACTTGCCACAAAACTCGACCCAATTTGATTCCACAACAAAGTTTATTAAAAAAAAAAAAAGTGAGGGGCAATATTCTTTCTTTTTTTCTTTTTCTTTGGAGGTGCAAGATGTGGGTCAATCTTGTATCCAAGTTATGTTAGAGCCATCCATAAAGCCCAAATCGATTAATCTACCCTGGGCTCTTATGGTATCCAAGTTACTGAATGGGTATAAGAGCTAGAGACACGTGCAGCTCTCTTATTGGGTGAGCTTGGGATAATTTGAAGCCCATTTGAGAGAATCTCACTTTCGCTAACCCAAAAAAAAAAAATAAAATAAAATAAAATAAAAAAACCCTTAGATGCCAATATGATAGTTTCTATTGTTGAGCACTATTGAGCTTCAACCACTTTGGTGGCAATGAAGGATACTAAGGGCCTGAGTTTGAAATGAAATGAGCAATGTGACATTAGCTATCATTAGTAGTCACTCTCATTGAGCTTTCATGCCCCAAAATTTTTTCCTAATGTCCATCAATGTCACAGTCATTTCTCTCTCATTGTAAAGAAATCTCTAACCAATTTTCCGGCTTTCTGTTTCTATCTAACTAATTGGACTGGGTTTCAAAATGTTAACAATTGGAGGTCGAATTATTGTGATTAAAAACCTGACTATGATGTTGTGACTTGTGACGCTACATATATACCGTGTGCTTTGAAGTCAAATGAAAGTGAAGCCATTCCATTTTTCAGATTGATATATGCAAACAAATTGGTTATATGTAAGGTTTCATTACCTCCATAACTAGTCAAATATGAAATGGGAAAGATACATTATAGGTATATGATTTGGTTTTTGATTTTAATAAGCAACGAGAAAATTGACATGTTGAAAAAATAAAATAAAATCGTTAAGAATGCGAATAGTGATCATACACGTATACCGTGGATTTAAAAATGCCGATTTGTTAGGTTACAAAATATCTTCACTAATTAATCAAGTAAATTAATTTTTTAGTACATGTACGCGTACGTCTCCATCAATTGTTTTGGTGGCACTGGCAATGCTTTCAAATTAAGAACAAAATAATGAAAAGTAATTGAAAATATATCATAATGAAATTAACTAGTACTCTAGAATAAAGTTGGATTAAAATCCAACCATCCAAATTATAGAACATTTCTGTGGGATTCCAGATTTTTTAAAAAGTATGAGCAAGAAGGAAAAGGGAAAAAATATGTATGATGGTCATACATACACATATGCAAAGGAAGATGTATTTTAACATATATATTAGCCTCTGAACACGCGCTCACACGCGAGGTCAGAAGCTTTTCTACTTTTTGTATAAAGATTAATAGTGTTCATTCATCATAATTTGAAGACATTTTCAAATCATAAAATATCAAAGGGGTGTGATGATATTTATACCAAAAAATTATTTCACTTGCAGCAAAACTTCCAAATGTTTAAACCCAAATTCAATATACATACAATTTTCAATAGATTATAGTAAGAGTAAACAAAAGTCATTAAAAAAATAGGAATAATGAAAATGAATAGCAAAATATTAGCCAAACTACAATATGTCTTCAATCAGTGCTAGCCAAAAAAAAAAAAATTACCCTACTAAAAACCATGTTGACGAAACACTTTGTTCCATGAATTCCCACCCTTTCAAACAAAAATGTAAAATACCAAATCCAATGAATATAATGGATAAAGAAATCTAAACAACATATTAAGGGAAAAAAAGTACTCGTCCAATTTACGTATAACTTCCGGGCCTCCTTAATTACAAATAGCAAGTAGTAATCTTAGGAGCCAATAATAACATGAAATTAAAAACAAATAGGAGTATACATATATACAATTCCAACAACCTTATAAGAAAAAAAAAAAGAAAAAAAAAAAAGAGAGGAGGAATTCACCTATATAGAGATTGCAGAGACAGTGTAATGCGCTTTTGAATAAGGTTCTATGATAGTATAGGACACTAAGGCAACTTAGGAACAGTACTCGAAAATTGTACAATAGTTAGTTTTTCAGATCATTCAAGAGGCAAAGGATTGAAATATTGCTGGTGTATGAGGAACCTATAGAGTTTTTTCTCTTCTTTTTTTTTTTTTTTTTGGGTCTTGGGGTCAGAATAAAACCTTCTCAAAATGTTATTTTGTGGTGAGGATCAATTTGACAAAATGAATACCCTCAAAATACAGACACGGTCTTTGTGTGTGTTCGATGAATTCAATTAAGATCAGTTGTCTTTTTTTCTTCTTTTTTATTTTCTCACTTAAACTTGTTGAGTCAGTGGTACTTATAAACGTAATACAATATGTAAACAAGTCTCCATGAGTTGCACTTTTGATTCTAAAGAAGTAAAGATGCAATTCCGTAGCCATGTAATTTCCTTTACTCTCACGCTACAAAATACACAGCATGTATGTATAATTGTATATAGTTTTTTTTCATGTTCTATGAATCATGACATTAACTTCATATATTAGTCTCAAATCTCTATTATTTTCTCTTGTGGGATAGCTAGATGACTTACTAGTTACAAAACAATACATAAACACGTCCAGATCAGTTGCACTTTTGATTCTCAAGGAGCTTCCAGTACTCTTCACGGTTTTAGCTAATCAAAACACAATCTCTATTTGTTCAAGTTGTTTCTGCCACTTCAGGAAATACATAGAGAATTGTCTTCTACGAATCCTTATGGAGTTACTAATTATGGTATGAAAAATTTCAAGTAAATGCAACTTTGTAAGACTAAATACATATGTTATTTAAATTATTATATAATCACACATTTAACAATGGTATGTTACATGATGATATAGAACAGTTACTAGACAACACAGGATTTCTTTGAACAAAGAGACCATCAAAAGTCAATCAAGAAGTCTTAAGAGTACTACTAATAGAAATTATTGGAACCAACAATAGAATCGCGTAAAATTTTGGTGATCTGAAGGGTTTGTGAGGATCAAAAGTACTTGCTGTCTTTGACTATAACATACTTTTTTCTTCAGGAAAATTCTTTCATTAAGGCCTTTAATTAGTCATTCATGCTATTTATGGTAACTTTTTTTTTTATGATAACTATTGATTTAAATTTAGAATGTGTTTCTCAAAAAAAAAAATTCGAATATAAATTAAAGTCCAGTATATTTTGGGATGTCTCCTAGAGACCATAAAATTTGATTATACAATTTTTCCAATTTTTTATTATTTTGGGTGATTTTTTTTTTTTTTCTATTTTTAGCCTAATTTTGTAGTTAATAAGAATTAGGGTATTTTTTTTTTTTTTTTTTTTTTGAGAAAAAGGTAAGGAAATTTTATTGAATCAAATCCGATTGGAATACATTATCCAAATCACTAGGTAGAGATTCTACCCATACATCCGTGTTTGCAGATATAACTGCTCTCCTAGCTAAAGCATGCACCAACTTATTCCCTTCCCTCCTAATGTGGTTGAACTTGCAAGAACGGAGTGATGCCCCTAGACTCTTGCACTCATCAATCACATGACCAAATAAAGTGCTACAACTCCTCGCCATGTTCAGAGCAGCAAGAACCCTTGAACAATCCCCTTCTATCTCCACATCAAACAAACTCAGCTCTTTGGCAAATAACAGGGCCCGACGAGCAGCCATAGCCTCTGCCAGCTCCACCGATTGAACCAAAGGGATTTTTTGACTCAAAGCTGCGATCACTTGGCCTTGGAAATCACGGAACACCACTCCAACACCCGCGCAACCAGACGTGTCAAAGAAGGCCGCATCAAAGTTTCCTTTATGTTCAGAATTAGGGTATTTTAATGTTTCTTAACCATCCTAGGAGTACTTTGGGTTTTCTAAGGGTCACCTCAAACTTAGGGGCTCCCCTCTATTTATATGCAAGGTAAATCAGTTTTTGATTAATAAAGTTTTAGGGTGTTTTTTAATTTCTTTTGTCGATTCCGGAATATTCGTTAAGGATTCAAAGAACCCCTTGAATCATTATCATTTTGAAGCAAAATGTTGGGTCCCAAATAATATTTTCACCAAAATTTTTCAATCCAAAAATAAGAGTTACACACAAGAATACAAATATTTATATGGAAAACCATTTTACCTTAAAATCAAGAATTAAGAGAAAGTCAGAATAATTTTACTATTATCAAAACAATTAGAATAATTCTCAAGTTTGTATCTAACTTAAGATTTACCAAATACAATAATAAATCCTCTTATATACGTCTCACGACTAAAGAAATTCTCTTTATTTTCTTTTCTCTTACACATACCAATTATTTCTCTAAAATACTGCAATACTTTGCTCTCTCTCTATTTTCTTCTCCACGCAGTGCACCGTTCTCCCTATGCGGCTCTTCTTTCGGCATATGGGTTCCTAATACAACTTGAGTTAGGACTCTTCTTAAGCTTTGGGCCACACTCTCATTAACTAAGCTTTCACGTGGGCTGGACTTTGTGGCTTGTGCACGTGGTGCACCCAACACAAAATGTTTTTTTTTTTTTTTTTTTTTTTGTGGCATTCGGTGTCACATGAGCAAGTTTTGTGATATGCTGAATGGTATGAATTTTTATGGTTTTAGATTGTAAAAGCGATACGTAGGAATAAGCTTGAGTTTACCTTGAACATTTATTAGATCTATCGGAGACTCTATAAATATTGATTACAAAAAGATATAGCTAGGATGGCATCATGACAATGGTTGGGTTATGTGGATTTTCTAACGTTCATCAAGATGATTGACTTCTGAACGGCATTGATCGATGGTCATAATAACACTGAAACGTAGCTAAATTGTATTGGATGATGCATGGGCCTACCACGACGTGGAGCCCTCAACTTTCTTATTCTCCCAACTCATCGGGACGAATTCTCATGCCCCTATTGTTCTGAGTTAGTCAACTTTGTGAAAATTGAAACATGATATAGAGAATTATTAAGAGAGAGACTAGTTTACCAGAGAGAGAGAGATATCAATGGCTTAGAGAAGAGAAAATATAAAATTTTATATTGAAGATGAAGATGATTCTAATTAAATTGTTAAGTGACATAATTATCAATGTGACGGATTAAATTACAGGGAGGCCATGAATGATGCCGATTGCCGACAAAGAACAATAATAATACTTATGCAAATGGAGGTGATACAATTCAAGAATCTTGGAGGTATTGACTTGCCACGTTTTCTAACAATATTACTTGATGTATATTAATTTCAACCCAAAAAGAATAAAGAAAACGCATATATTAATACAGATCGTGATTATTCTACAACATGAGTAAAGTTCTTTTTCTTAGAAAAATGAAGAGAAGTAGATACCTTCTCAAGAAAATTTTTATCCCAAATCATTCTTACCTTCAAAATCAGTCTTATACAATAATGATATACCGCAATGTAATATAAATAAGGTTTGATAACTACAATAATTACCAGGTGCATGTTATCTATTAGAGATGGCAATTGGGTAGTGTAGGGTTGGATCTGGGTGGTTCCATTTACTCTTCGAGATAAGAAAAACTCGTACGAGAGGAGGGAGTGAGGCAAGTCGGGGGCAAGACAAAATGAAAATATTTTCTCATTCTTAATGAGGTAACTTCAACATTAATATTAATTATTATTATTATCATAAAAAAAAAAAAAAACAAAAAACAAAAAAAAAAACAAAAACAGAATGCTGAAAGAGAGAAAAAGTAAGTGCTTTGTGGGATAGTAATCAAATGTATAAAATATATATAAAAAAAAAGATTAAATTAATTTTATATAATTATATACATTAGGGGTGAGATAGGACAAGACAAGATGGATGAGGCAAAACCCATCCCATCCCATGATCACCTATTTGAGGGGGAAGGGGGGTAGATTTTCATCATCATATATTTATGAATAATTAATAAACAACAAATAAGTTAATTTTTCTTTAAAACATTCTCTCTTCTCCCCATGTATGTGTGTTAAAATATTTAGTATTCTCAAAAAAAAAAAAAAAAACTATTATTTAAATCGCATAGCAGTATAGCAATAACTTCAAATTAATACCTTAACTTATTTTAATTTCTTCTTTCTCTAAAAAAATTTCAACCCTCGCTTCTAACCTCCAAACATGAAAAAGAAAAAGTAAAAAAGTTGCAATTCCATATAATTGTTAAAATTAAAATTTTGAAACCATAAACAAAACATAAATTATATAAAACTAGCTATAAAATCAGTCCAGCTATATAATGTTATACTTCAAGGTTATTCTAATGTCACGAAGGGCATGATGCAAATTGGATATTCATAATTTGAGACCATTGTGCCGAACTGCAATTTTTATAGGTATATATCACCATGTGCCATTTTATCTTTGACTCACCAACAAAAAAAGTGCCATTTTAGCTTGTATTAAACTCAAATAAAAATTCTATTTTGTTATTTCTTAAATTTTCAGTCCTGGCCTAGAATTTTAAATTGTTTTAGAGCGTAATCAGCCGGCAGTCATGTATATATAGGGATCTACACATAAACATCAATGCAAGAAAAAGAGAGAGAGAGAGAGATGGCATCTAACAATATTAGAAGTCTACTTTCACACCATTTTCTCATGATTAATCTTTTCAGTCTTTTTTTCATCTCATTGCTTCACAGTGCCTTAGCCACCACTTCTTATTCCAACCAAACCTATGGAGCTTACATCAAAAAAGCTTGCAATTCAACAACATATCCACAAGAATGCTACAAGTCCCTCCTCCCCTATGCCTTCAAAATCAAAGCAAATCCTCAAAAACTTCGCAAAGTCTCCCTCTCTGTAACCCTAAACGCCGTGCACAATGCATCATCCAAGGTGTCAAAGCTATTGAAACAAAATGGCTTAACGCATATTGAAGCTGCAACCATTAAGGACTGCATTGTGAACATCAAGGACTCTATTGATGAGCTCAAGCAATCTCTGGGTGAAATGAACCTTTTAAGCGGTTCGGATAAGGAATTCCACATTGCCAACATAAAGACATGGTTGAGTGCTGCCTTAACAGATGAAAATACTTGCATGGATGGTTTTGAAGGTGAAGTCATTGACATAATAGTGAAGCAAAAGATCACGAATATTGTATTGAAAATTGCTAGGCTGTCTAGCAATTCTTTGAGTCTTATCAATAGCCTCAACTAAAGGCAATCCTAGTACTTTTCCTGCTTTTATGGGTGGAAGTTTATATTGCCATCGGTCCTTTAATTGGACAAAGGGCCTCGTCTCACAAATTAAGATGAACAAGAGCTTGATTTGTTTATGTTTAGTTTCTATCTCTCCTTTATTTTTTGGGAATTGCCAAATGTTATTTTTCGGGGGAAATTATTTACTGTTAAAACAAATAATGAGATAGACTTCCATTCCATGTCTAAAATTACTCCAATAAACGATATTAATAAATGGTGCTCTAGAAATAAAATTTGCATCATCTAAGTTTGTTATCTTTCTATATATTATAGTATTTTTATAAATAAATAAATAATTCTTGTCCTACTACAAACTGGGGGTTGGGTCAAGTCACTAGGGTTTAAATAAATATATATATATATATATATATATATATAGGTGGGGAGGTTGAACTCTGAATGTCTCCTTACAACTAACCAATTAAGTTATAAGACTCTTAATAAGTTATTAGATTTAAAGTAGGGAAAATGATTTTTCCCATTTGAAATTGATCTTTCTTTTACGATTTTAATTAAATATTGCAAATCTAAATGTGTATCTAAGTGATGATTAAAATTTGATCATGCACCACATTGTAACCTCAGTAAGGGTGAAACATTTAACAAAAGCAGATAGAAATGTTATATCCACAATATTTTCACAACAAATCCCAAATGGTAGGTTATTATTGGTTGTTATAAATGGGTAAAAAAGTAATTTAAGTTGTGGATTCAAATTAAAACCAATAACAACTTGCCACATTTGATTTGTTGTGAAAATATTGTGGACGTTGCACTTCTTTTCAACAAATGAAAGTGAAATTTCAATGTTTAAATAGCTATCATGCAAACAAATTGTTAACTATATTAATTAAGCGTATATCACCATGATGATTAAAAAGTAGAATATACTAATTGAACTATAGAGTATTTAGGGTGGAAACAGGACAAAGTTTAACTACAAAATTGATTGTAGCCTTAAGCTACAAACTCACTCAATAGTTTTTTATTGGAGGTGGATTTTGACAAATCCACTATTGGATTACATCTTCTTCTTATATCCTCCATGTTTGCAAAATTTCAAGAAAATTAAAGATTAATAGCTATGTCATCAATAAATTTTTAAATTGCAAGTTTTTGTAATTTAAAATTATGCATGAAATATAAGATTATAGATAATATAATAAATAATATCCGATTGACACAAAAATTGACATGTGTATTAAGAGCGTAAAGAACATGTAATTCAACGGTTAGATTTTCAAAATATGCAGTAATATTTATTTTATTGAGTGAGTTTGTAGCTTAAGGCTACAACCAATTTTGTAGCTAAACTTTATCCGTAGAAACAGACCATTGTTATTTGTTAGTAATATACAAAACAAAATATATACGGTGAACTGGTGAAGAAAATTTACTCATTTCTTCCGATTCAATTTTATTTTTTAAAGAAAACATTTTAAAATTTTTCATAAGAAAGACTCAATACTTAAAAAGGCTATATATACTTATATATATATATATATATATATATATATATATATATATATAAAAGGCTATATATATAATTTTCTTTTACTATATTCTGGTTTACAAACATACTTATGTTATCTTTGTAGAATTTCATAATATATTATAAAAAAATCAACAAAGTATTTACCGAATGTTTTTTATTTTTCCAAATATTAGCCATATTTTCAAGAAACTTAACAAACAAAAATTTAGCTATCATCTTGTATTATTATTATTTTTTATAAAGAAGCTGTGAAATTAATTAAACAATAGAAGCCAAGTTGGTTTGAAGTACATCAGAGATGTGTGGCGGGACATCTTTCATCCACACTAGGTAACTTGTGACATGAATGGCATGCGCCTAGCAATGTTGTAAGCAACATAATTTCCTTCACGACAAACATGAGGGAAAATAATACAGGAGAAAGAATATGAAACTAGTTTAGAACTAGTTTAGCATCTGTTATTAAAAGACCAAAATCAGCGAAAGAGGGAGAGTTGACCTTAAGGGAGTTTATTTAAATTTAAAATCTAATACATAAAACTATAATTTACATACATAAATATATGTATATTACATTCACATCTAATTATTTGAATTTTAGAAAATATTATAAAACAAATAAAAAATTAACATTATTAATGAATATAAAAATGTTAGTGTTTAACGTAAATAATAAAACCAGGAATAAAAAATATATTATAATAATTTTTCCGTCGCAAATAATCATACATTTTGATACAATAAACAGTTATATTACCAATGAACATGTAGACTTAAAATAATACTAGTTAAGTGACTAAATTTGATATTTACAACAAGTGGTAATTTATTATAGTGTCAAAGCAGAATGTCCTAGATTTGAACTCTATCTTCTACCTTTGAATTTAAATAGAAAGATTCAACATGTTGAATCACACATATTTAGGAGTTTAGGCCCTACCATGAGGAGTTAAAATAATGGCTAAGTGATTAAGTTTGTTATTTATTAACTTAAAATTTCGGAATAAGTTAAAAATTATAAAATAATATTTTAAATTTAGTCAAATTCACACAATTTAGTACCGTGAACGAATTGTTCAATATAAGTTTTAAAACAAAATTGTTCAATATGCATTTTATACTTTTCATTACAACAAAAAATTTCATTTTTTAAGAATACTTTTATTTTGCAAGATGTATTCTAATTTTAAATAATAATAAAAAGTGTGTGTATATTGTATGATACATGTATCCTATTAAAAACTAATTGATATTTTAATCACAACTATCCTGAAACAAACATTATAGGCTCAAAAGAAGAGAAAAGAGTTGATTTCACACATAATTCTAAAAATACATTTAAAAAACATATAGTGTTGATCACATCCACATTAGAAGCAATAATAGGTTGCTAATCATAGCATAAATTACGCCATGGATGTAGGTTTGGTACCTTTTTCTTGATACCCACAAAAAGAATAAAAATAAAAATAAAAAAAACAGCAAACTTATGAGCAACCCTTTACCATAAATAGATAAAAAAAATCATGACGTGCTGAGTGATGAGTGGGTAAAGATACCGGGTGCAGCATGTTCTACAGACAAAGTGCTGTAGATGAGCATTTATTTCTTGTACTCAAAAATCATTTGTCCAATAACAGCGCCTTTCGTGACGCAGCGTTTTACGCAATCCACGGTGGGCACGGGCACGTTTTGTCAATGCGATTGACTTTTTTTTAACGGCTTGACAGTTACAGGTAGACACGTGTTCCATTCTTATAGGACATTCACGTGGGCTGCCGTAGACTTATAACCGTCATATCCCAAGCCCAGAAATTCCGGCGGTAATTTTAATAATGAGACTCAAAACACTTTTCCTTGTTTGATTAGTAGATAAAATCATAAAATATTGTTATTTTAAAAACTTAAAAAAAAAAAAATTATTTAGATAAAAAAATTATATATGAGAATTTTTTTTTTTTTTAAATTGTTTGAGCAATTTGGGGCCTCACGTAGGAAAACAAACTCTAAATTTGGAATTTAGAGTAAAAAAAAAAAAAAGTGAGAAACAACAGATTGAGTTATAAAATAAAAATAAAAATAAATTATAAAAAAAATCATTTAAGGGAAAGAAATGATCAATGATCAGTCAGCAGCCCATTTGCGAAGATAAATAGCAGTGCAAAAGAGAAAAAAAAAATTATTATTAGAAAGTTTTTAATAGTGTGAAGTTTAATTAAAAACATTTTGCCGCTTTTAAAAGTGGAAAACACGTTTTTCTCTTTGCAATTGTTTTCAGTTAACTTGTGTAATTTGTTGTACCAAGCATAAAAAGTATGAAAGACTTTTCTCAAAAACCTTTTCAAATTAAACAAATAGAATGTTTCAAGTTATTTGAGGGTTTAATACCTAACATGACATATAGAATGTCTCAAGCTAATGAGTATGGAACATCTAGCTAATTGGCAATTATGTTATGTGAACCAATCAGTTTGTCATTAATATCTAATTTGGGACTTCATTATTTAACTAACTATACCACACACAAGTAAAATATTCAAACACCATCTTTATTAGAACAAAGGTGATTAATGTTGTAGTGGACAGACAAATATGCCGTGACTAATCAACACTTGGCCAATACCATAGCAGCACTTATCAAAAAGTCTATAAACATAACTTTTGCTCCTACTTGCTAAAGTGGTTAATTGTGATTGGTAGGAGAAAAAAAGTTGTAAGTTTATAAAAAAAGTGATTGTCTACTACTCATAATTAACCATTTCAATAAGTTACGACAAAAATTGTGCTCCTAGATTTATTGAACACGTCTCTATGTTATTTGCTAATCTACTTTGGTATTGTCAATGAATTATAAAACTCTAAGCTGCTAAACCACCTCCCTGGCTCATGATATTTGCAGGACCTTTTAGCTTATACTTATCTTTATCAGTTCGAATAAAGCTAATGCAATCCAAATTTCAAATTAAAGAATTCAAATGCTAACATGCCGATGCCGTCTCATGTTGCATGTTTTAGGCTCTCTTCTCCAATATTTTGTTTTATTTACCCAATGATTCTCTATTATTCTTTGTGTTCCTTGATGTGTATGGCTAGGTGTTTCAAAGTGGGGTCCAAAACCATAATTCAATCCACCATACAATTGGGCTATAAATTGGGGATCTTTTTAGTTCTTCCTAACATTCACAACCGCGATTCAAAGTATAGAAAGATGGAAACTCACAATTTCACAACCCCATGTTCATACTCATGCCATTTTCTCTCATTTCTTCTCACTATCCTCTTATTCATCACAATCCCACAAATATGCTTAGCCACCACCGCTACTTCTTCAACCCAAACATATCAAACTTACATCAAAACAACATGTACTTCAACCCTATACCCACAACTTTGTTACAAGTCTCTCTCCCCCTATGCCTCCCAAATCCAAACAAACCCACAAACACTTTGCACCACTGCCCTCACTATAGCCCTAAACTCAGCCAATAACACATCCACAATGGTATCAAAAGTCTCTAAACTAGCAGGATTGTCAAGTATTGAAGTGGCTGTAATTAAGGATTGCATTGACAATGTGAAGGGTTCAATATCCGAGCTCCAAGATTCTCTAAATGAGATGGGCCAACTTAGTGGTTCAGATGTGGCATTTCGAGTAGCTAGTGTAAAGACTTGGGTGAGTGCTGCATTAACGGACGAGACTACATGCACTGATGGTTTGAGTGCGAAGAATGTGAATAATGCGATGGTGAAAAACACGATTAGCGAGTATATATTGAATCTTGCCCAGCTGACTAGCAATGCTTTGGCTCTCATCAATGGTCTCAAATACTAAAAAGAATGCAACTCATGTACTTGTTCCCCCTCATTTTGTCTATAAGTTTTTATTTTTATTTTTATTTTTATTTTTATTTTTTTTTGTAAAGAGTTCTTTTTATTATATACCAATCACAAATTTCAGGTTAAAAGTTATAAAATGTTGTGTCCTTGAACACTGCCACTTTATAGGCTTAAGAATTGTATGTAGTTAGGAGTGGTTTTTTTTTTTTTTTTTTTTTTTTTTTTTTTTTTTATTTTAATTTAGTGAGGTGAAAATAACTTAGATTTGACTATAAACTGCAACAAAAACTAAGTAGTAAAATTTTATAAAGTTGTACTTAGGAAAATAAATTAACTTAGTATATAAATTATTAAACCAGAACAAATGACACACTAATGTTTTTGAACTAATTTGTGTCATTATTTTGTTTATCATAGAAAAATGGGGGCCGCGATTTCAGAGCATAATTCTATGAATTTTATAATGAGTTTCCAACGAAAAATGTGGAAGAAAAAAGCTGTTTTAAATCTTTAAATTTTGTTATATATTTGAGGTTGAAGATCTCATCTAATAGTATTAAAACTTATGGATCCTTGAATTATAGTCTTATGCTAAAAATTGTATCCATAGTTTTATATAGGTGAGTGAATCCCCTAATGGCTACAAAAGTCGAATAGTAGGTCCAAAAGGTTCAGTCAATGACTCAAATGTATTCAATTCCTTGTATTATGTGGATTTTAATTAATTCAGCCGGTAAAGTCTCTAATGATTAAATAAGAGATTTAAGGTTTCATCTCTGTCTACACCAAAAATCAATTAGTGTCTTGGTCTGATGATAAAAAAACTATCATTAAAAACAGACACCATAGGTTAAAACTCTCACTCTCTCAAAACAAAAAAAAAAAAAAATGATAATAATAATAATAATAATCCTTATCCTAGCTCAGAAATGTGGCAATTGTCATTTTTAAGTGATAAATGAACCTGACTCTTGTTTTGAGAGAAAAGTGATAAATTAACTGAAACTGACATACCTGCTATATTTATTTCTCAAGATCTCCCACACAACACTAATAACCTAATGGACCACGAGATCATTCTTGCAATTAATGTGAGAACTGTTGTTTTCTTATCAAGCAAATTGAACGATAAAATTAATGTCTAGCTCCCTCTAATAATTGGTAACAAGCACTGCATGCTTGGCCTTTAGAACCTCAGTAAAATTTAATAGAAAATTCAAAATTCTATTAGACACTTTTTTTTTTTTTTTTTGGGTTAAATTTGATGGAAATCCTAACCACGTGAAGACTAATTAAATTTATGATGAGATTATTTTATTTTATTTTTATCTATATAATAAGACTCATTATTCATGTAAGATAAGTCAATACACATTTATTGAAATTGTTACTAACTTTCTATCCTTTGGCCCATGAAATAAAATAAAAACTCCTAATGGCCCTCTTTATATTGGGTTTGTGCCCATCTTTGCATCAACTAATTGATTGATGGAAAATGAAGCCTCCAACTTGACACTAAAATTGTGTTTTCTTTTAGTGTTAAACTCGGACGTATCACAAGTGGTTCTTACAACGAGAGAAAAAACAAATAAAATAAGAAGAATCATAGTTAGCTCCGGTTAACTGATATCTCTGACTCTTAGGATATGTAAAAGATTCAATATGCTTTTCTTTACCTTTTATTAGTTTTTTATTTTTTATTTTTTATTTTAAGTGATCCAATCTACAATCAAAGAGTCTAAATCAAGATCATGTGCAATCTCTCTCACCTTTGCATGGCGTACAGTTCCTCCTTCCAATTTTTTTGAATTATATATTTATGATTTAAAAAAAAAATATATATATATATATATTTATATATATATATATTTGTATTATTCTTTACTTCTGTTGACAGGTGCAGGTATATATCCATTAAAAATGAATCTAATAAGTCTCATTACATTGTAAAGTAATAAAAACAAATAAATACATATATTTTTATGCGACTCCTCTCAAATAAGTGGATCAATTACAATTAAAAAAAATTAACCTTAACTAATTAATGCACTGAAACACATGTGAATTGGACCCTTTTTATTATTTACTATAATTCTCAATTATTTTTGGGGGTTGATACTGCTACAAGAATCGGGACTTTCAAAAAGAGTTGCAAAGTATAAAAGTAACCCCAGCTAATAACAACTTGCCTATATATTAGGATCTTCTCCACACATATCAATGCACTAAAGAGAGAAATATGGAAGACTATACAACTTCATATCATGCTCTCACAATTCTTCTAACTCTTCTATTCCTCTCAAACTTTAATACATCCTTAGCCTCAACTAGTTCCACCACCACCGAAAAATACAAAACCTATATCAAAACCACTTGCAATTCAACCACATACCCAAAAGAATGTAACAATGCTCTCTTACCCTTCGCTTCCAAAATAAAAGCAAACCCTCAAAAGCTTTGCAACACTGGCCTCTCTGTATCCATAAAAGCCGCAAAAAACTGTTCCTCAACGATATCAAAGCTATCCAAGAACAAGGGTTTGACGCATAGTGAAGTGGCAATCATTAAGGATTGCATAGAGAACATCAAGGACTCCATTGACGAGCTCAAACAATCTTTGAACGAAATGGGTCACCTGGGAAGATCTAATGTGAAGGCTCAGATTTATGATATAAAGACTTGGGTCAGTGCTGCTTTAACAGATGAAAATACATGCACGGATGGGTTTGATGGTATGAGTGTTAGCAAGACTGTGAAGAACACAATCAGGAAGAGTATTCTTAGTGTTGCTACGCCAACTAGCAATGCTTTGTCTCTTATTAATAGTTTATACTCCTACTAATTAAACTTCAACCGGCCTTATTGGCTTGTCCTTTCCCTCTATTATTTGGCTCTTGTCTTCTTTCATTTCGGCTATTGTGTTCTGTATATGAATATATATCATGGGTTGTGCTTTATTAAATATTTTCATTAGCTATTTTGTTGTTGGCCATCTCCCATTTGAGATAAAACTATATATTTACTTTCCTCCTGCCTACATTATTGATCATATTTAGAAACAATGGCGGAGCTACAGCCAAGCTGCAGGCCCCCAAAATTTTAAAAAATTTCTTTTATTTATGTATAATTATTAAAAACTTTAAAATTTTAACTATAAAAATAAGAGTCGACCTCCCAAATATTTGAGTTAGTGAGTATGCTCTTAAAAAAAAAAAAAAAAAAAAAATCCAATTGATTAGTAGTTAAAAAAGACAAGATAGTTTTTGTTTTCACAATTTCATTTTTTGTATATGTATAATATCTGTGGTGGGCATTTTTGTGATTCTGGGCTGGACTGCCTCCTGCTGTACTGAGCCCAAGTGTTCTGAATAAGAGAGTTGGGACCGGTCCAATTGCAACTCACCTTGGTCTGGCTTGAGCACAAATTATGTCTCATTTGCCAAAACTTTGGTCACATGCTCATGGCAAGCAAAGCTGTTAATAAAGGCAATACACTTGCTGTTAGACAAAATGAAACTGTTACAAGAGAGTTATGGTAGATAAATTCAATAAAACAATGATAAAAGAAATACGTTTACTGTCAGGCAAAGCAAATAAGTGATCCTTAATTAAAATAAGGAAAAGAACATTATAGGTGAAATTGCATAGACAAGAGAAGAAACAATAGCAATAAGTGATGAAATCAAAGAATGAAAAGGTTAGTCTGCCGTGTTCAGTTGTGTTACAGGACTAAGGCCAAGAAGGGAACCACTTCCTCAACGTGGATAACCTCGCAGGAGGATCCTGCTGTAGAAATTATCCACTTTGAGGGAACGGGCCTGAATGGCTTGTGTCCAAACGAATTCTTTATCCTTAACAGAGGGTAGGCTTTTAGAGGGAGAGAAGGAAATAGCCTATTGATGCATGCCTGTCATTCTACACTCTCTCTTTCTTTTCTTGATACTTTGTTTCTTTCACTCTATTTTTACTACTCTAATTCTTTTCATTTCTTTTCTTTCTTTCTTAGTGCTTACTCATGTAGTGTAATGGTGGTGCTGTGATTCTCTCTTAGTGGTTACTACTGTTGCAATGATGATACTGTGCACGGCAAGGACCCTTTATATATTGCCTGTCATGACTGGTTTTTACCATTTTAGCTTTTAACTACTTTTGTCTGGATTAGGGTGTCCTTTCCGACCACCCACTGGTTTGTCAGTTGTCCAGCCACCACCACTTACCTGTGCTGGCTGTGCCACTCCTCATTACCAGACAAAAAAGACTGTTATATTTGATTGTTCATCATGGCATTCTTATCCATCATAGTGTGGGTATTCTCTCTTGCTATCCCTCATGGCATGCACCTAGTGGTTCCAACTCATCATTCCTTCTCTTTTGGGTGGTATGTCATCCCAGCAGGACATCTCCCCCAAAAGAGTCTGAGCAGGAACCCCAGAATAGGTTTTCTCTTCTCCCCACCGCCAGACCATACCCTCTCTTACCTCTAACCTATGACCCATCACTCCTGTATTAGCTGGGTACAGGTTGGTAGTGCTTGGGCCTTGCGCGTGCTCCACTTTCGTGTATGTCAAAAGCTTGTCCATTGCTCATGCATTTGCCATGGTCTGGAGGTTCATCTGTACATTCTGCCGCTCATCCTTGACCTTTTATGGCGTGAACTGTTTTTTGATTTTCCACTCTTTATTGGCTTGCTCCTTTCGAGGGGTGGGCCTTGCTTGATTGTGGGTTTTTTCCTCTCTTTAGCCCATTATTTACTCCTTCCGTAATCTTGTTGTCATTCCTGCCATACCATTCTGCTATTCTTACCATGGTGTTATTTGACTCGTGCTTGCTGGGCCTCTTTCAGGCCTGTTGCATGTTCTTCACTCAATTGGTTACAATGACCCAGTATGGTCATTGGATTTATACTCATGCTACTTTGGGTTTTCTTAACCCATTACATTGCTTGTATATCTTTTTCCTTGGGCATCCTTGGCCCATTTGCTTTCTTTGGGCATTCTCGACCCATTTTCTAATTCTGCATTCTCATGAGTTTTTACTAACTCTTTTGGACTTCCTTGGTCCAATTACTTTTTCCTTCGTCCGTACGGCTCATAGGCTTTCTATCAACTCTTTACTTTCTTACTTCATTACTTCAGGCCTATTATGGTCCATTCTTACTTTTTTACATCATATAATGCCCATGAGTTTACTACTTCTTTCTCTGGGCTCCTCTAGGCCCATTTGCTTTCCTCAAGACCCATTTATTTACTTTATGGGCCTATGATTCATTATTCTTGCCATTCGGGCTTAATGGTTTTTCTATCAATCCACTAACTCTTTTCTGCCCATATTATTGGGCTTCTTCCTGCTATTAGGCTTCCAAAATGAGCATCAACAATATCAAACTAAATAACTTGTATATAACTATTGGAGTTTAAAAGATGATAAATTCTCGTAAAAATTCTCTTGAATATACATATATCAAAGTTGACATTTTTGTATACAATATATTTATAAATTATGACATATATACTCTAGTATTAAAATATTAAAGTTTATGTATGTGTGTTTATGCATGTGTGATGGTTTGTTTTGACTCTTGTCTAATATATTAGTATCACAATTTGGCCCCACAAAAAAAAAAAAAAAAAAAAAAAAAAAAAAAATCCCCAGCTCCACTCTTGTTTAGAAAAACTAATCTCTTAAGTGAACTATTTACTATCCTTCTTAACTAAAAATCTAATAAGAAGTAGGTGAAGAAGAAGGTGAATAATCTCAAATGCTAATAAGAATGAAACCCATATACTTGTTCTCCCTCATTTTTTATTCCTCGGGGACATAAAGTTCTATTTTATGGGTAATATTAAAGACGTAATATTTTTTACAATTTTAATTAACATGACATGTGATTTGAAGCAAAACACTTACCTAAATTGATCACTGACATCATTTTTATTATGTACTGATAAGGGTGTTCTCGTTGAAGAGAGTCAAAGTATGACACACAAGGAAGCCAACGGCTCCTCTGAGTTCATTGGCTTCCCATAAGCGGATGGGACCTAAAACGACACCACGAAAAGACGACGGCCCCATGATACCCGACGGTCGTCTCTATGAAGCCTACGAGAAGTTTTAGACGAAATAAGAGACCGACGAGGTGAGAAGGCCGATGGGTCTAGCATGGCTTGTCTTGGTCTCCACGAATATCTATGCAAGGAAATACCTTGCATCGCACAATTAACCCTAATCAAGGGAATCTCTACAAGGAAAGGATCCCGCAAAATGTGTGTATTAATGAGGATCTTCCCTACAAGGAAGACCTTCTCTGCCAAGAAACGAATGTCAGCTTTACGCTACTATAAAACCCCCAAAGCCCTCACAAATCAAGGTACGCATAATTCTCCTAGCTTTGGCACTCTAGAGTTGTAGAAATTCTCTTTACCTTAACCTTCAAATGGTATTTGGCCGGTACCACACCGATACTCTCTGCAAGGTCTTCTTTGTTTCTGTTTTTCACAGGTTTTGTCTAGAGCACGTGAGGACTGTGCAGCTCACTAACGTTTTTTGGCTTCATCAGTTGGCGCCGTCTGTGGGAAGGAAAATGATAGTAGCCATATTACCACTTCCCAATTAAAGAGTTGTATGGTACTCACTCGCTCGATGGCAACCAACAACAATAATGGGGATGAACCACGCACTACTACCCTTGAAAGATAGGTATAGACCCTAGCCGTGGCTGTGGAATGCCTTACTAAGCAAAACCACGACCTGGAGGAACAGTTAGGCCAAAGGGATGCTGGGCCTAATAGTCACGGAGAGGAGTAAGAGGGCACCAGTGTCGAAATGAGGGATTGAAAAGGACCAGAAGGCAGCAATGCTCTGAGCAGACAAGAGCGACAAGATACCAGCCGCCCATCCATCGCAGATACGACACCACCACATATGGTTGCAGAGATGCAGATGATGAAGGAGATGATGGACTTCATGATGAACGCCCTCAAAGGGTGGGTGTCAAACGACCTTGACGAGCTGGTCCACCGAGCGGACTCGCCATTTACAACACCCGTCACTTCGTGCCCCTTTCTTGTAAAGTTCTATATACCGCAGATAGAGGCCTATAACAGGTCAAAGGATCCCTTGGACTAGTTAAAGTCGTTCAAAACCCTCATGCACTTACAAGGTGTTCCGAACAAGATTATATGCCGAGCGTTCCTAACTACATTGAAAGGTCCCGCTAGGATATAGTTTAGTAGATTGACACCCAACTCCATCAGTACCTTCAAAGAGCTAAATGCGTAGTTTGCATCGCACTTCATAGGAGGGCACAGGTACAAGAAATCCATTATGTGCTTGATAAGCATCAAGCAGCGAGAAGACGAGATGCTGAGGTCCTACATAGCATGTTTCAACAAAGAAGCTCTTTCGATAGACGAAGCTGATGACAAGATAATTGTTGTTGCATTCACCAACGGTCTGCGGAAAATGAAGTTTTTGTTCTCCTTATACAAGAACGACCCAAAGACCATGTCAAGTGTGCTTTATCAAGCTACTAAGTATATGAACGCAGAAGACGCGCTACTATCACGAGAGGAGAAACCCAAGAAGAGAGAAAGGCACGAAGATGCACGGCAGGAAAAGGGATGGAAGATGATTAGAACCGAAGACCAACGGGAGGATAGGCACTCCAAACCCCCCACTGCAAGGTTCACCAACTTCACCCTGTTGACTGCCCCGATTGATCAAGTATTGATGCAGATCAAGGACGATACGACCTTGACGTGACCTGGCAAGTTGAAGGGAGATCCCAGCAAGAGGTCTAGAGATGCCATTTTCATCGGGATCACGGTCACGACACGTCTAAATGTTATGACTTGAAGCAATAGATTGAAGCCCTAATCAGACAAGGGAAACTAAAATGGTTCGTTAGCAATAAAAGGGCAGACCCACCACAAGAACAGGCTGCAAGAAGGGATAACGAGCACCCTAAGCCATCCTTAGGAGACATAAAGATGATTGTAGGGGGCACCACAACTTCCTGTTCGTCCAAAAAGGCACGTAAGACTTACCTAAAGATGGTTCAGAGCGTCTAGCTGACGGGTTTCGTTCCAAAAATGGCACGGGTTGACAACACTATAATTGGGTTCTTGGAGGAAGATGCTCAACGTTTCTACCACCCACACAATGATGCACTCGTTGTTAGCATATAGGTAGGGGATTACAACACTCACTGGGTCTTGATTGATAATGGAAGCTCTGTCGATATCCTCTATTACATGGTGTTCCAGCAGATGAGGATTGAGAGAGAACGGCTCGTACTGACCAATGCACTGCTCGTTGGGTTTGGAGGAACAAGAGTATACCCCCTCGATGCGGTCACATTGCCCGTGACGGGTGGTAATTACCCTTAACAAATTACTAAGGATGTACATTCCTTGTCGTTGACTATTCGTCTGCTTATAATGCCATACTAGGGCGTCATACCCTCAATTCGTGGAAGGCCGTAACTTCGACCTATCACCTGATGATCAAGTTCTCCACCGAGTATGGAGTAGGGGAGGTACGTGGAGACCAAGTGGCAGCACGCAAGTGCTATATAGTGATGTTAGAAATGGACAACCACTTGCACAAGTAGTTGCAAAGCCCGTTGAGGGGTTAGAGGAGATACTTCTCGATAATTCCAGACCTGAGCAAACGACCAGGATCGGCACCCTCGCCAGTCCGCCAATCCGTCAAGCACTCACAACATTCCTGAGAGAGAACCAGGATGTCTTTGCCTGGAGTCACGAAGACATACCCAGAATCAACCCTTCAATCATGGTTCACGGGTTGAATGTATCACCCTCTTTTCCCCCTATTCGTTAGATTAAGCAAGTGTTTGCCCAAGAACGAGATAGGGCTATAGTGGAAGAAGTCCGCAAATTACAGAATGCAGAATTCAACGGAAAGTAGAAAATATGTGTAGACTTCATGAACTTAAATAAGGTGTGCCCCAAAGATAGCTACCCACTCCAGCAAGTCGACGTCCTGGTAGACTCGATAGCAAGACATCAGCTGTTGAGTTTCATAGATGTGTTTTCTGGTTACAACCAGATCAAGCTGGACGAGGCTAATCACGAGAAAACTTCGTTTGTCACCAGCCAAGGCATCTTCTACTACAAAGTGATGTCATTCAGCCTCAAGAACGGGGGCGTAACATACCAGAGGCTCATGAACAAAATGTTTGCACATCAAATTGGGAGAAATGTCCAAGTTTACATGGATGACATGCTAGTGAAAAGCCGAAGGGAAGACAACCTTAAGGAGACCCTTGATACCCTCCACTCTTACAACATGAAGCTCAATTCGAGCAAATGTGCATTCGGGGTGACGGCTGAAAAATTCCTAGGGTTCATGGTGTCTCAGAGAGGTATTGAAGTCAACCTAGGCAAGATCCAGGCTATAATGGAGATGGCACCACCAAGGAACATAAAAGAAGTACAAAGTCTCAATGGCAAGGTAGCTGCGTTAAACAGGTTCGTGTCAAAGGCAACGAACAAGTGCCTACCTTTCTTTCGCACACTAAAGAAGTCCTTCAAGTGGACGGCCGAATGTCAGCAAGTTTTCAAGGATCTAAAAGCATACCTCTCTTCCTCACCATTGCTAAGTCCTTCCAAGCCCGTAAGCTCAAGCCATACTTCCAAGCCCACACTGTGGTCGTTTTGACAGACAAACCTCTAGGGAGAGCAATGAGTAATCCTTAAGCCACTGGATGAATGGCACTATGGGCAATTGAGTTAAGCGAATTCGACATGCAATACCGCCCGCGTACTGCCATGAAGGGACAGGCGGTCACTGACTTCATTGCGGAATTCACCAATATAGAAGGCCAGAGGGCAGAAGAGCATCCTCAATGGAGTATCCACACGAACGAATCGTCTAACAGGCAGGCTGGTAGATCAGGTATAGTACTCTACTCACCAAAAGGGGACTAGATCGAGTGCACGGTTCGTCTCGACTTCCCCACGAACCAACGATGAAGCGGAGTACGAGGCTTAGTGGCAGGACTAGATCTCGCCAAAGGAGCAAGGGCCATAAGTGTGGTTATGTATTATGACTTTCAGGTGGTCACAAGTCAGGTGAACGATGACTTACGAGTGTAAAGGTGAAAAGATAAAGAAATACTTGGAGCAAGTAGGGAAGCGGGTAGGCGACCTTCAAGCCAAGTTTGTTCAAATCCCAAGGGAAGAGAACAAGCAAGCCAACCGCCTTGCCAAAGCCGCATCAGCAAAACACATGCTTATCCCCGATAAGGTACTTTCTTTTGTTCAGCTTTCACCTTTGATAGATGGCATCGGTGTGTAGGAAATAGACTCGGGAAGCAATTGGACCACACCGATAGTTTCTTACTTAAAAGAAGGCACACTACCTAACGGTAAGGAGGCTGCAAGGAAGCTGAAGGTTCAAGCGGCATGATTCATCTTGATAAAGGATGTCTTGTACAAAAAAGGCTTCTCCCACCTGTACCTAAGATGCTTAAGCCCTGAGGAAGCAAATTATGTCATGAGAGAAGTCCATGAAGGGATCTACGAGAACCATTCAGGGTCATAATCACTGGTGCACAAGCTGATTCGAGCAGGATACTATTGGCTTACCATGCAAAATGATGCCCAAGCCTATGTCAAAGCATGCAAGAAGTGTTAAAGGTTCAACAACGTCATTAGACAACCAATAGAAGAGCTCACTCCAATGACAGCCTTGTGGCCTTTTGCTCAATGGAGGTTGGACATCATGGACCTATTCCCAATAACAATAAGACAACTAAAGTTCCTAGTGGTCGGCATAGATTACTTTATCAAATGGGTGGAAGCTGAAGCCCTGGCCACCATCACGGAGAAAAATGTACGAAGCTTCATTTGGCGAAACATCATCTAAAGGTACGGGATCCCTAGAGTCTTGGTCTCAGATAACGGAAAGCAATTCGACAACGACTCGTTCAGAGATTTTTGCTCATAGTTGGAGATCAAGAATCACTACTCCTCACTCGCCCACCCTTAAGCCAACGGACAAGTTGAGGTCATGAACTGATACTTACTCAAAATCATCAAGACTCGGCTCCATGGGGCAAAGGGTATATGACTAGAAGAGTTGCCAAGCGTACTATGGGCATACATGACAATGGCCAGAACACCTACAGGACAAACGCCATTTCGACTAGCATACGGGAGCGAAGTCGTTATCCTAACTTAGGTCAGACTCACAAACTACAGAGTGGAAAACCATGATGAGAGTAGGAATGACGAAACCATACACCTACAGCTTGACCTAGTAGACAAGGTCAGAGTAACAGCTAAACAAAGGTTAGCACAATATCAGAACCTCATGGCCAAGCACCACAACACTAGAGTCAGACACAGAGATTTCCAAGTTAGAAACGTCGTCCTGAGGAAGGTGACGGGCACCACAAGAGATCCCTCCAAGGGAAAGCAAAGGAAAGGTATCTATCATCTAGAGACACTCGATAGATAAAAGTTGCATCATCTATGGAACACCAAGCACCTAAAGAAATACTACCAGTAGACGACAGTATGCAAACCACTCCTTATTTCTAGTTTATTTCGTTCTAGTTGTTTTTATTATCTAAAGTACTTTTTAACCCAAATGGCAGCTTTTTATTTTTTCAAGAACAATTTTGCTCATGCACGTGTTTATCATAATAAGAGGAGTTATTTAGAAATATCATGTGCATATATACATTTCTACAAAACCACGTCTATGCCAAATCCTTAGGCAAACGGATGCCCCATAAGGATGCATTAAAATTTATACAAGTCCATGAATGGACGGGTGCATCTAATGAATGCCTTGCAACTTGTTTAAGTCCATTAGTGGATGGATACATCCCAAGGGATGCCTTAAAATTTATACAAGTCCTTAAGTGGATGGGTTCATCTCAAGGGATGCTTTGAAATTTTAAAGTCAATTAGTGGATGGATACATCCCAAGGGATGCCTTGAAATTTATACGAGTCCTTAAGTGGACGGGTTCATCTCAAGGGATGCTTTGAAATTTCTAAGTCCATAAGTAGACGGGGTCATCCCAAGGGATGCCTTAAAATTTATACAAGTCCTTAAGTGGATGGGTTCATCTCAAGGGATGTTTTCAAATTTCAAAGTCCATAAGTGGACGAGTTCATCTCAAGGGATGCTTTGAAATTTCTAAGTCCCTAAGTGGACGAGTTCATCCTAAGGGATGCCTTGAAATTACTAGGTCCTTAGGTGGATGGACTCATCCCAAGGATACCTTAAAATTACTAAATCCAAGTGGACGGGTACATCCAAATAGACGAGTTCATCCCAAGGATACCTTAAAAAACCCAAGTGGACGGGTACACCCAAGTGGATGATTTCATCCTGAGGATACCTTGAAACTCACTAAGTCCTCAAGGGGACGGGTACACCTAAGTGGATGGGTTCATCCCGAAAATTCACTAAGTCCTCAAGAAAATAGGTGCATCCTAGCATGTATTTAGTCCCAAGGTGGACGGACAAACACATGTCTCAAAACTAGGAACCAAAACATGGCAAAAGCATACTCAAAATAGCAAGACCAAAAGCGACGGATGTAATAATAAAATATTAAATAAAGGAAAACGTTTACAATAAAGCCCAAAAACAAGAGGGCATTTTCTATTGTTTGAAAGTAAGACGGGGTACATAAAAAATTAGAAATTGAAAAAAGCTAAGTAGGAGGAGCATCCAAGGCAGACGGGTTCTCAGCATTCTGGGTAGAAGGGTCTTCAGTGGACGGGACCAAAGGAGCGATAGGGCCATCAAGAACAAGTTGAGCAAGAGCCACATCATTTTCTTTCGGATCCTGCTTCTTTACATTAGTGGAATCATCGGACTCTTCATCAACGGGGTCATCACCCCCCAAAGTCGTCGGCACAAGATCGTCAAGAGTGACCTTGGACAGGTCAAGGTTTGGGTAGACGGATCTAACTTACTTTTAGCAGTCCTCGAAACTAACACCATAATAGACACTGCATGCATCAATAAAGGGCTGGGAATCCTTGAACTCTGCCACGGCGTCGACCTTCGCCTTCTCCATCTGTTCATGAAGAGAGGCCAATTATGTCGCCAAATTAGTCCTCGAACTGATGGGTCTCTTCCGCAAGCGCTTTAGTCTTAGCCGTTAGCTCCTGGTTAAGGGTATGGATGGCCTCCAAGTATTGAGCTCACTCCTTATTTTCAATCTCTTGACGCTTGCGAAATTGTCGGATCACCTCCTCGCTGGTGACGCACTTGTCTTGAAGCGCCTTCATACACACTAACGCCTGAGATCAAAACAATCGTCAGTAAAAGAATGGACAAATAACGCAGGAACATAGTCTGAGAAAAGAAACCATACCCTAGACAGATCAAAGAGACCTGACGCCCTTAAATCCTCAGTCGTTTATCCAGCACAAGGGTCCAGATCCGTCTCCTTAATGATTGATTCAACCATCTTGACGGCATGCTCCTTGTGCTAAGCAGAAGACAGATGGCTCCTTGAGTGACGGGACCCTTCCCTATCACCAACCCTTTGCCAACTCCATGGCTGGGTATAGGAGGCGACGGCAGCTTTGGTTGCTTGTCACCAACAGGGGTGCTCGGCCCTTTCTTATGCGGAAGGTCATCCTTCCCCTCATTCTTCCGCTTTGACGTCCCTTAACAATGACCTTGGAGGCCGATATCGAGGCCCTCTCTTTCTGTTACTGTTGCTTGTGAGCTACAGCTGACTGCCTCACCAAAGCTCTCTCCCTCCCTGCTTCCATTTCTGCCAAAGATAAAGGACAGACGTTAGAAGAGCAGACATTAGTAAAAATAGACGGCAAGAAGTGCGCAAGTAAAAACTTACGCCGATGGGAGTAAGCATTCAATTTAAGAGCTACTGGGTTGGTTCAGGATCACCACAATAAGCGTGGAGTGTATCTAGAGTGACGAGGTCCTTCCACTTCCTTTGGCCGAAGGGGATCTTTAGCACCCAATGGATGAAAGCCTCTTTCTCATTGGTTATTTGCGAACGGACACTAGCTAAAAGAAAAGAGAAACAGACGACGATTAATACATAGCAAATAAATAAATAAAGGGTAAAAAGCAGATAGTACCAGACCTGAATCCTTTACAATACCCCAAGTATTGTCAAAACCATGGGGCATACTATCCCACTCCTCCTATCTGCACATCCAATCTATCCCTTGGACAAAGAAATACTTATTCTTCCAATTCCTATTTGAATCAAGCATGTCCGACACTAGCCTAAGTGACGCCTTCCTCGTTAGAAAGTGGTAGATCCCCTGGGACGAAGAGATGTGCTGAGGTCTATAGCAATAGAAGAACTCATCGAGAGTAAGCCGACGGTTCCCACCCCTGAGACGACCCCAAAATACTTCAGCTCTTATAAATATTCTCCAAGCGTTAGGAGCTATTTGGCTGGCGGATAAGCAAAGATAGTTGGCCAACTGACAGTGTAATTCCATCAGTGACAATCTTAATCCCGCCGTGAACATGGCATCGTACATGCCGACGTCCACGGTCTTCCCAAAATAGCACCATTCAAACTTTCTAGGCAGACGAATTAGGATGTTCTCAGGGATTTGGTAATGTTCACGAAGCTTATTGAACACCTTAGAGGACATCATCGGATAAAAATCATTGACGGTCCATATCGTAGGAAGGATGAAAGGGCGGCTGCCACCGTCCTTTTGACTCCCTGGATCTCCTCCTTCAGAAGGTGTCCCCTCGTCGTCCTCATCATCCTTGCCAATCTCCTCATCCTCTCCGTCCTCTTCATCCCTTTCTCCCTCGTCATATTCATCCCCCTCAATGTCTCCCTCATCCTTTTCCTCATTTTCATCACTCAAAGGCTGGGTGGACGGCTCCCTATCTAGGGACCGAGGAAAATCTTCCCTAGGCTCGCGCCCTGACGAAAAGACCTTACCATAGCTCGCACCCTCACGGACTGACGATGATAGTTCACTCATCGCTTCCCTATCTGACATCTATCCACCTACAAGCAACAGAGGTATTTTTCTAAGAACCTATCTTGACGGGTCTTAAAACATAAAAAGGGGGACGAATTGCAAATATATAAATAAAAAGCGAAAAGGAGAGAACTGACAAAAAAAACAGACGAACTGAAAGCAACGGTCGCTCTGAAGATTGACGACAGCAAAGTGATAGATAGCTTGGATGACGGAACGACAACTATTTCTCTTAAGGCTCCCAAAGTTGAAATAAGGAAAAATGGGAGGAAGTAAATGACTATTTATAGGACGAAGAAGCACGAGAAACGAAGCGACGTTTTTGATCAAAAACAAGGCCAACCGGCTATTGCCTCGTGTCTCCTAGCATTTAATGAAGGCTACTCAAAGGCAATTAATGACACCCTTTTTTCAAAAAAAATAATAATATAAGGAAATTGCAGTTAATAATTGCACTCTATGACTTGTCAGTTGAAACCAACAGAGCCATAGAGTAGAGGGCAACTGAGAAGGGTGTTTACTTTGAAGAGAGTCAAAGTATGATACACAAGGAAGCCGACGGCTCCTTTGAGTACGTCGTCTTCCCATAAACGAACGGGACCCAAAACGACACCACAAAAAGTCGATGGCCTCGTGATACCCGACGATCATCTCTATGAGGCCGACGGGAAGTTTCAGACGAAGCAAGAGACCGACGAGGTGAGAAGGCCGACGGGTCCAGCGTGGCTTGTCTTGGTCTCCACGAATATCTATGCAAGGAAATACCTTGCATCGCACGATTAACCCTAATCAAAATAGTCTCTACAAGGAAAGGATCCCACAAAATGCGTGTATTATTAAGGATCTTCCCTACAAGGAAAGACCTTCTCCGCCAAGAAACGAATGTCAACTCTACACTACTATAAAACCCCAAACCCCTAACAAAATCAAGGTATACGTAATTCTCCCAGCTCTGGCACTCTAGAGTTGTAGAAATTCTCTCTACCTTAACCTTTGGAGGGTATTTGGCTGGTACCACACCGGTACTCTCTGCAAGGTCTTCTTTGTTTCTGTTTCACAAGTTTTGTCTAGAGCACGTGAGGACTGTGCGGCTCACTGACGATTTTTGGCTTCATCATGTACTAGCCACAAAATTTCAAGTCAATAGTTATGAGAAATTTTGTGTCTTTTGTCACTTTATAGTATGGTCACTTTATAGGCTTTTTAGTTTTATATGAAGTATGTTGTATGCGATTAGGAGTGGGGTTTTTTTGCTTTGTGAGTTTGGCATATTTTATTTTAGGGGGTGCAAATAAGTTAAATTTGAATATAAACTGTAACAAAAACTAAGCAGTAAAATTTTATAAAGCTGCACTTAGGAAAATAGATTAACTTAGCCTGTCAAAAAAAAAATTAACTTAGTTATAAATTACTAAACCGTAACAAACGACACCCTAATTTTTGAACTAATTTGTGTGATTTTTTTTTTTTTACCATATAAAAATGGGGGCCGCCATTTCAGAGTATAATTTTATGAATTTTATAATGAGTTTCCAATCAAAGAGTGGAAGACAAAAGCTGTTTAAATCTTAAAATTTTGTTATAGGTTCGAGGTTGAAGATCAAATAATCTAATACTATTAAAACTTAGGGAACCTTGAATTATATTTTTATACCAAAAATTGTATTCATTGTTTTTGATATAGGTAAATCCCCTAATGGTAATGGGCCTAATGGCTACAAAAGACGAATAATAGCTCCAAAAAATCAGTCAATGTATTCAACCTTGCATCCTCCCTCAGAATGTGGCAACTGTCATTTTTAAGCGATAAATAAACCCAACTGACATACCTTCTGTATTTATTTCTCAAGATCTCCCACACGATACTAATAACCTAATGATTTTTTATTAAATTTTGATGGAATCCTAATGGCATGGGATAGTGTTTGCCACTAGTTAAAGGGAGAAATTATTTTTTTAATTTTTTAATTTTAGGGGTATATTATGAAGAGTCTTATAGCTCAATTGATTGGCTCTCGCTAGTATTTCCAATTGAGATATTTAAAGTTCAAATGTCCCCTTAACCAATTATCAAATTAAAAAAAAAAAAAAAAAATAAAAATAAAAATAAAAATGAAGAAGAAGAAGAAGAAGAAGAAGAAAGAAGGGAATATTGTAACTGCACCATAATTGTGGAAAAAAAGGATATCTATGCTTTAAAACATTAGTATCTTGATTCTTAAGTGTATCATCTTGAGCTAATTCTTAAGGTTAAAAGTATGCCGTGCAACCCATCAATTCCAATTGAAAAAAAAAAAGCGTTATATTGCATACTTATTTTAATGTATAAGAACGATTTTAAAACAAATGTTAAAGGTTAAGAATTAAATATGCAATTTAACCCAAAAAAATATAACACTAACAATATCATCACTTAGAAGATTTTAAGATCATCTTTACTTGCTATCCTACAGCTACATTTCACAACTTTTGACATGACTTATTGTGCTTAATGCATGATAAAAGTAGCATCAATGATTGATCTAAATGAGGTGATATTACTCCAATCGTAATAGATCATGTCAACAATTAAAAAGAAGGGGAAATTACACTCTACCATTCTAAACTATATCCCTAATTATATTTTGTACCCTAAACTTTTCGAATGCACGTTTTGCACCATAAACTATGACCCATATTACATTTTACACCCCCAAACTATATGGGGTAAATTCCAAATTTTAAAATTTTAGGGTGTAAAATCCAAATACCCCCAAATTTTAGGGGTGTAATTTGCAATTTATCCCAAAAAAATAATGTTCATACCATTACTACGTACATAAATGATGGAAGGGATAATATAAAATTTTACTACACAAGCATGCAGACTAATGTGTTACTCATCACAAAATAATAATTAAGACATTCGTTTATTATTTGTTGAAGTACACCAATTACATTTATTGCAATTTCAATTTGCAAATATTTTACAGTAAAATTTGTGTCTCTAACACTTTCTTTACCACACTAAAAATAAAAAATAAAAATAAAAAACTTTATTACAAATGTTAATTGCCACAAAAGGTTCACAAAAGTTTAAAAACGTATGGAAAATTATTGAATACTCCGAGAATACCATAAATGCATACTCTCTCCCCTCACATGAATTGTGGGTCCCACCTTAAATTTAATTAGTGAGACTCACAGTAATATGAGAGGGGGGTACGTATTTATAGTACTCTGGAATGAGTAATTCTTACATGCTCCGGGAGCAATACTCCCTCCTCTCACATGAGGGGTTGGCCCCATGGTGGGGCACACCCCTCATGTGAGAGGAGGGAGCATTGCTCCCGGAGCACCTAAGTTTTTTCCGTAAATACTTCAACAAAATTATAAATAAGTATTTAAATTATTAATTTTTAATTGAGATCATATCACTGATAAGAATTTGTAATATATTTGCACTACCCTAATGGTTAACTATTAACCACTAAACAATGATTTTTACCAGGAGAGAAAAAACAAAGGAAATTAAATAAATAAATAAAAATCATAGGCAGCTCTTGCCAACCTATAGCTGTTAGGCTTTGTACAAGATGTAGTATGCTTTTTTAAAATTTTATTTTAAGTAACCCAATTACAATCAAATAGTCCAAATCAAGAACATGTGCAATCTCTCTCAACTTTGCTTGACGTACAGTTCCTTCCTCCTTCTTCCAATTAATTTTTTTTTGAATTATTTATTTATGGGTTTTGTTTAATTGGCCATTTTTATTCTTTTTTATTCCTTACTAACTTCCTATAGTTTTTTTTTTTGGGTGCTATATGACTCGGGACTTTTTTTAGAGGTACAAAGTACAAAATATAAGTAACCCCAGCTGACAACTTGGCTATAAATGGGATCTTCTCCACACATATCAATACTCGAAAGAGAGAAAGAAATATCAAATATGGAAGCCTATAGGTCCTATACAATTTCATATGCATATCATGCTCTCACAATTTTTCTGAGTCTTCTATTCCTCTCAAACTTTCATACAACCTTAGCCTCAACTCCTTCCACCACCACCGAAAACTACAAAACCTATATCAAAACCGCTTGCAATTCAACCACATACCCAACAGAATGCAACAATGACCTCTTACCCTTCGCCTACAAAATCGAAGCAAACCCTCAAAAGCTTTGCAACACTGCCCTCTCTGTATCTTTAAAAGCCGCAAAAAACTGTTCCTCAACGATATCAAAGCTATCCAAGAACCAGGGATTGACGAAGAGTGAAGTGGCAATCATTAAGGATTGCATAGTGAACGTCAAGGACTCCATTGACCAGCTCAATCAATCTTTATCCGCAATGGAACAGCTTGGAAGCTCTAATGTGAAGGCTCAGATTGATAATATAAAGACTTGGGTCAGTGCTGCTTTAACAGATGAAACTACATGCACGGATGGGTTTGCTGGCATTACTGTTAGCAACACTGTGAAGAACACAATCAGTAATAGTATTCTTAGTGTTTCAAAGCGAATTAGCAATGCTTTGGCTCTTATTAATCGTTTTTACCCCAGCTAATTAAATTCATCCTGCCTTGTTGGCTTTGTCCTTTCCCTCTATTGTTTGGCTATTGTCTTTTCCCATATTTGCTATTGTGTTATATTTGGGGTGGTGTTAATTGCACACATTGTTTTGCACACTTTCGTACATGCAAATTATTTTAAATTGAAATAGTATGTACACACATTCGTAAATATGATTTCAGTTTGAAATAACTTAAGTGTACGAACATGTATGCAAAATAGTATATGTAATAGGTTTTACCCTATTTATGGTTGTGTTTTATTTTGTTATCAAATATGTTCATTTGCTATTTTGTTGTTGACAATCTCCCATTTGAAATAAAACTATTTACTTTCCTTCATTTTATATTATTGGTCATATTTAGAAAATCTAACTTCTTGAGTGAACTATTTAGGGCGTGTTTGTTTAGGCGTTTGTACAGCCTAATTAAACCCGCATTTTAAAATCAATTTACATTTTGTTGGAAATGGAGAGATATTACCTGATTTTTTCTTGGAAATTACACAATATGATTTTACCAAAAGAGGTGGCAAAGATGAGGCGTGGACCAAGTCACTGTCTTGAGACAAATTGTGCCGTCTACAGTATATCCGATGTAGTTAAACAAATAGTTTCTGCATGTTGTACCCAGGATACAATAGCACAGCCACCTTTGCTGATTATCCTTGCGAGCCTACACTGCTCGTAGGATATAAACTCTCTATAGTACTTTCTTTTCCAAGAAAATTTTGTAAAAGATAAAATATTTTTGTGAGTAGTAAGAAGCAATAGATGGTAAGTATTTAGGACAATAAAAAATTTGTTTTTGAAAAGTTTGCAACTTCATAATTCAATAATAAAAATATATGTGTCTTTGAAACTTTTATTTCTTTCCATATATATAAGGTCGACATGTTGCTTGTCCTTAGCCAAAAAAATAAAACGTTTGCTATATTTAAAACTTTAAATGATCATAAAATTATTGAAATCAATGTGTGATCAATAGCTTTCTTTATTTATATATATATATATATATATATATATATATATATATTATATAAACCGGTCAAAACCTACTGTACGTTGAGAACAAAAAAAGAAAGAATCATGATGCTATGACATTAAATGTCGCATAAAGTGGCTGAAGATTAGAAGCCAAACCGTGTAATACAATTTCAAATATGCATAAATATTGCCATTTGTTTTTTACTTTCCTTAAACCAAATAGTAAACACTTGTGTATATATGGCAACTTATTATAACATAAAATAATTCAGTAATAGCTGTACATTTAAGTGCTGAAATATCTTCCATATATGACGTTATTATGTCATATTCAAATAAGAACGTTTGAATACAAAACATTTAGAATGGAAAGTATATATATGTAATAAAACCAAATATGCTAGCAATTATGGTATTAATATTATGTTTGTGGGGCCCGGCCCAAAAATAATGGGCTATTCCAAATCCAGGCCCGTCCGAGGAGCGTCCTTTCCGAAGAGAAACCACATATGAAGCATTACTCAACCCCAATAACGCCAAGGAAACCTGTCCGAGGAGTAACTCCTCCTCGGACATCACGAAGTCCAGACGAGGAACTCTCCCCATCCATTTCAGTTCATCCTCCCAACATATAAAATGAATAAAATCCAAAATATCTCATGGAAAGCTGCCACCACCACATTAATTGCGCCCCAACCATCCTCTTGGCCGCATTAATGAGGAAAAGACCCCTGAACAGTACCACATTGGCCTCTGCAACTCACAAAGGGAGAGATGAGGGCGTCTGATGGGACAGGTGCTCAAGTAGATGCTTAGATGATCAACAAGTGTAAGGTTGAGATGAGAGGAGGGGAACTATATAATGTAATGGAGTCCCTCAAAGAAAGAGGGAGAAAAACTGTATTAGGAACGGAAGAAATAGAATCACAAGGGAGAGATCCATTCTTGTGTTTTTATTTTCTGCAACTATATTGTCCATGTATCAGACCGAACAGGCTCACTGAGGCGAAGTTCTTTGACCCATCCTCTACAAATATTCATTGTGGGTTGCGCTTTGGGCCAAGGCCAGATCAATAAGATTTGGGCCAGGAAAATCGTGCAACTACAATTGGCGCCGTCTGTGGGAAGAACTAGGGCATCAGCTAGCACAACGGTTGAGCATGGCAGAATTAGGTCCGCACCAGGAGAATCCTCACCAGGCTAACTCCCAACAGACACAACCCGCCGAGTCCCAGAGGCAAAATAACCCCGTCAACCCAGGCCACAGGGGAAATCATGAGGGAAGTATGCATACTATCCGGACAAGCCAGAGTTACACTCAGATAGGTAGTCACGTGTCCCAAAGGCGAAATAGTCACCAGGCCATGCAGCGAGAGATAGACGATCTGAAGAGGAAGCTACGACGGGTACAGCGAAAGCGATCTCCTTCAGACTCAGACGAGTCTTTTAATGCGGAGGATGCGAGTTACCGACGGAGATCAAGGACCCCCCCAAGTGAAACCTTTTCCTACGAAAAGGAACCACGCCCTGTGCGGAAATACGAGAGCACATCCAGTAAGGGTTCGGGAAACGATGCCATGAAGAAGGCGTTGGACCAGGTTTCAAGGTCCCCCTTCACGTACAGAATTGAAGGGGCTAAGCTGCCTCGACGGTTCAACCAACCGGAATTCGCCATCTATAACGGTCGAACAGACCCGGTAGAGCATGTGAGCCAATTTAACCAAAAGATGGCGATCTACTCTCAAAATGAAGCCCTTATGTGTAAAATCTTCCCGTCCAGCTTGGGATCAATGGCGATGAGGTGGTTCAACGGCCTGAAGACAAATTCCGTAAGCTCATACAAGCAGCTCACTCAGGATTTCTGCTCCCGCTATATCACCAACACCAGAGTCCCCAGGCCCCTCGGTTCGCTATTGTCCTTATCCATGTACGAGGGAGAGACTCTGAAAGCATATTCGGATAGATACTGGGAAGTGTATAACGACCTGGATGACAACCATGATGCTGTCGCTATCAGCACATTCAAAAGCGGGCTCCCCACCGACCATGGCTTAAGAAAGTCCCTCACTGGTAAACCGGTTGCCAACGTTGATCAGTTGAGGGATAGGATCGACAAATACAAAAGGGTGGAGGAAGATCAGCTGCAAGGGAGGGGAAAGGAGAAGGTTATCCCCCCCAAAGCGACTGATTTCAGGTCAGAACGACACAACCCTAGTCAGCCGAGGAGAGATTTTTCGCGACAGGCTGGGCAGAGCATCCCGCAAACAGTGAATGCCGTATTCAGAGAACCAGTACAACAGGTACTGGAGAAAGTAAGGGATGAGCCCTATTTCAGGTGGCCGGGGAAGATGGCTGGAGACCCTTCCAAACGTAACCAGAACCTGTACTGCCACTATCATCAGGACAACGGGCATACTACTGAGGACTGCAGGAATCTATGGAATCACCTAGATCAGTTGGTCCGAGAAGGAAAGTTGCGCCACCTGCTGCACCCATCGAGTGGCCATCCCGGCCAAGCAACACAAGAGCCTCGAAAGGACGTGTCCTTAAGACCCCCCACCGGGACGATACATGTCATTCTCGCTGCACCAGGAAGAACGGGGCCACCCATCCCCAGGGTGTTAGCTGTGGATCGGCTCCTCTCCGAGGGCAGGCAAAGGGAACCCAAGAGGTTAAAAAAGGGAAGCTCTTTGATACTGGGATTCTCGGATGAGGATAAGAGAGGAACTATTCAACCTCACGATGATGCCTTGGTGGTCACGCTGAGGACTGGGGGCTTCGACGTGAAAAGGGTGTTGGTGGATTCGGGAAGTGCAGTAGAGATAATGTACCCCGATCTATACAAGGGGCTAAACCTGAAGCCGGAAGATTTGACAGCTTACGACTCTCCCCTTCTCAGTTTCGAGGGAAGGATTGTTACGCCAAAAGGGCAAATCCGACTACCCGTGCAGACTGGGGCGGAGATAGTGGAGGTAAATTTTATTGTGGTCGACGCTTATTCACCTTACACCGCAATAGTTGCAAGGCCGTGGATCCATGCCCTAGAGGCCGTGACCTCCACACTTCACCAAAAAGTAAAATACCCATCCAGAGGACAAGTAGATGAGATCCGAGGAGATCAGGCCATATCCAGGCAGTGTATGGTGGCCGCCGTCTTACATCGGCCCTATGCCGAGTCCTCGGCCCCTGAAAGTTTATAGCAATCAGCCGCCTCGGCAGAACAAGACGATGGACTAGCCGAGGAGATAAGGTGTGAAAGTTTGGATAAAATAGCTGTCAACGACGACCCGGAGAAGTTCTTTCTGGTCGGCTCTGAATTGCCCTCTCAAGAAAAGGAGGAACTGGTCAGATTTCTTAGAGAAAATGTCGACGTGTTCGCATGGGACGCCTACGACGCCCCAGGCGTTGATCCTAGCCTTATTTGTCACCACCTGAACGTCAACCCCTCTTCCACTCCGAAGAAGCAGCCACCCCGACGCCCTTCAAAGGAACATGCTGGTGCCGTAAAAGACGAAGTGGCAAAACTAAAAAGAGCAGGGGCTATTAAAGAGGTCTTTTACCCGGAATGGTTGGCAAACACTGTGGTGGTAAAGAAGAAGACAGGGAAATGGAGGGTCTGCGTGGACTTCACGGACCTGAACAAGGCGTGCCCAAAGGACCCATTCCCCCTACCCCGAATTGATCGATTGGTGGATGCAACCGTGGGGCACCCTCGAATGAGCTTCCTGGACGCCTTCCAGGGCTATCATCAGATACCCCTTGCGCTAGAGGACCAAGAGAAAACGGCTTTCATGACGCCCATCGGAAATTATCATTATAAGGTGATGCCGTTTGGGCTAAAGAACGCAGGCTCAACCTACCAAAGGATGATGACTCGGATGTTTGAACCACAACTGGGCAAGATCATTGAGGTTTATATAGACGATATGGTTGTGAAGAGTAAAAGGGTGTCCGAGCACGTGAAGGACCTCGGAACAATCTTCACTATATTAAGGGAGCACCGGTTGCGGCTGAATGCCTCCAAATGTTCATTCGGGGTCGGGTCTGGGAAATTCCTAGGGTATATGGTCACCCACAGGGGAATAGAAGTAAGTCCCGACCAAATCAAAGCCATTAACAGCCTACAGGCTCCTCGAAATCCAAAGGAAGTACAGAAGCTCACTGGCATGATTGCGGCGTTGAACCGGTTCATATCGCGATCGGCGGATCGATGTCGGCCTTTCTACCTCCTGATAAACAAGTGGAAAGAGTTCGAATGGTCGGAGGATTGCGTTCAGGCTTTCCAATAGCTTAAAGACTACCTGTCCCGACCACCCATCATGTCCAGCCCTGAGGCAGATGAGGTGCTGTTTGCCTACATCGCCGTAGCCCCCCACGCTATAAGCCTGGTACTGATACGGGATGATAATGGGGTGCAGCGACCGGTGTACTATGTGAGCAAATCACTACATGAGGCCGAGGTGCGATACCTACCTTTAGAAAAGGCAATTCTGGCGATAGTGCATGCAACCCGAAAACTTCCTCATTACTTTCAGGCGCACACGGTCATCGTTCTAACTCAGCTTCCCCTTCGAGCAGTGCTTCGAAGCGCTGACTACACCGGAAGGATCGCCATGTGGAGTGCGCTTTTGGGGGCCTTCGATATTAAATATATGCCCAGATCCTCTATCAAATGACAGGTCCTCGCAGACTTGGTAGCGGAGTTTGCTGAGCCCTCTACAGAAACAATAACCGAGAAGAAAGACATGGATGGAAAGTCGGTTGGTACGATTTCAACAGGGAGGAACACGCATTGGAAGGTCTATGTAGATGGCGCAGCTAACCAGAGGGGGTCAGGAGTTGGGATAGTTTTAATATCCCCGGACGGTGCCGCCATTGAAAAATCATTGAGGCTCGGATTCTCGGCTACGAACAATGAAGCCGAATACGAAGCCTTACTTCAAGGGATGACGATGGTTCAAAGATTGGGCGGAAGAATAATAGAAGCGTTCTCGGACTCCAGACTGGTCGTCGGACAAGTGATGGGTGAGCTGGAAGCTCGAGATACTAGGATGCAAGAGTATCTGGGACAAGTCAAACGGCTACAGACGAGTTTTGAATCCTTCAGTTTGACGCACATTTCCAGGAGCGTAAACACCCATGCAGACTCGCTGGCCACTCTCGCCACGTCCTCGGCGCATAATCTGCCGCGAATGATCCTTGTTGAAGATCTGGCACAGGCAAGTCCTGTCGGCAGAAACCCGGCTCAGGTCCATCAGATCAGAAAAAGTCCCAGCTGGATGGACCCCATAAAGAGCTTCCTCCAAAACGACCTCTTACCGGAGGAAAAACTGAAAGCCGAGAAGATACGCAGGAATGCTCCTCGGTTCTAGCTATCAGAGGACCACAAACTATATCGACGCTCTTACTCTGGACCGTACCTACTCTGCGTGCATCCAGAAGAGTCTGTATCTTTACTCGAGGAGTTGCACGAGGGGATTTGCGGAAGCCACACCGGAGGAAGGTCGCTGGCGCACAGGGCACTCTCCCAAGGGTACTGGTGGCCGAACATGCAAAGAGAGGCCCAAGAATACGCTAAGAAGTGCGACCAGTGCCAAAGATTCGCCCCGAATATCCACCAACCCGGAGGGGTTCTCAACCCCCTCTCTAGCCCATGGCCGTTCGCACAATGGGGCCTTGATATAGTCGAACCTTTCCCCAAAACTGCGGGGAACAAGTGATACATAATAGTCGGAACTGATTACTTCACTAAATGGGTGGAAGCTGAACCCTTAGCCAACATTAGGGACGTGGACGCCCAAAAATTCATCTGGAGGAACATCATCACCCGCTTCGGGACTCCGCGCACACTCATTTCCGACAATGGTCTGCAGTTCGACAGTAAGAACTTTAGGGAGTATTGCCGCGAGTTTGGAATCATTAACCGATATTCCACCCCCGCCTACCCTCAAGGAAATGGGCAGGTCGAGGCCGTGAATAAGGTCATAGTGAACGGACTGAAGAAGAGACTAGACGAGGCAAAGGGGAGATGGGTAGAGGAACTCCCCCACGTCTTATGGACTTATCGGATGACGCCGCGACGATCGACCGGTGAGACCCCCTTCTCGATGACTTATGGGGCTGAGGCCGTGCTCCCGATCGAGAACAACTTTCCCACACTGAGGTCCAGATCGTTTACCCCAAACGATAACGACGGTTTATTGGAACGGAGTCTGGACCTAGCCGAAGAAAGAAGAGAAAAAGCGATGATTCATATGGCCTATTATCACCAGAAGCTGAGACAAGGGTACGATGCTAACGTCAAACTGCGGCCTCTGGGTCCAGGTGACCTCGTGATGAGGAAGATTCTTGGCAGCGCGAAGAACCCCTCTTGGGGCAAGTTGGGGCCGAATTGGGAGGGACCATACCGTGTCACATCCGTGGCCGGAATAGGCGCCTACTACCTAGAAGATTTGGATGAAAAGCCTGTACCTCGACCATGGAATGTAAATAACCTCAGAAGATATTATTATTAATAAGAATGGCTTAGCATACGTTTTCTTTCATGACTATCCGTTGCTTGCTGGTCCACTGACAACTATTCATAGTTTTAAACAGAACCTAAGTCCTGCATGGCTCCTCGGACCACAGACTTAGGGGAAATTATTACTCATGACAATTTTTATAAGTTTTAAACAGAACCTAAGTCCTGCATGGATCCTCGGACCACAGACTTAGGGGAAATTAATACTTAAGGCAACTATTCATAGTTTTAAACAGAACCTAAGTCCTGCATGGCTCCTCGGACCACAGACTTAGGGGAAATTATTACTCATGACAATTTTTATAAGTTTTAAATAGAACCTAAGTCCTGCATAGATCCTCGGACCACAGACTTAGGGGAAATTAATACTTAAGGCAACTATTCATAGTTTTAAACAGAACCTAAGTCCTGCATGGCTCCTCGGACCACAGACTTAGGGGAAATTATTACTCATGACAATTTTTATAAGTTTTAAACAGAACATAAGTCCTGCATGGATCCTCGAACCACAGACTTAGGGGAAATTAATACTTAAGGCAACTATTCATAGTTTTAAACAGAACTTAAGTCCTGCATGGCTCCTCGGACCACAGACTTAGGGGAAATTATTACTCATGACAATTTTTATAAGTTTTAAATAGAACCTAAGTCCTGCATGGATCCTCGGACCACAGACTTAGGGGAAATTAATACTTAAGGCAACTATTCATAGTTTTAAACAGAACCTAAGTCCTGCATGGCTCCTCGGACCACAGACTTAGGGGAAATTATTACTCATGACAATTTTTATAAGTTTTAAACAGAACCTAAGTCCTGCATGGATCCTCGGACCACAGACTTAGGGGAAATTAATACTTAAGGCAACTATTCATAGTTTTAAACAGAACCTAAATCCTGCATGGCTCCTCGGACCACAGACTTAGGGGAAATTATTACCTATGATAGATTGGGAGATTATTACTTAAAGGAAATCGTTTTAATACGTGCGCGCAGTCTGGCACCATCGCAACCCTCAAATGCGCAGCCCAAAAACCCATTTTATTTTGACTATTTGCCTATATCTACATCGTTGCAAATGCTTAAAAAAAAAAAAAAAAAAAAAAAAAAAAAAAAAAAAAAAAAAAAAAAAGAGCGCTACTGACATACATCCATAGTAAGCAAAGCGAACATTTTATATTAATATTCCGAGTACATTAGAAAGAGATGTCCTTACAGAAGAATGGAAAAATAGGACGACTCACATTCAAAAAAAAAAAAAGGTACAAAGATCAAAAGCCTAAAGGGCTAAGCCTTAACAGGAGGATCTTCTTTCTGCTCGGGCTGAGGGGGAGGAACCTCGATGGTAGAGTCTGCGGCGGGATCATTCGCCATATCAGGCACAAGGACGGCATCAGGCACCGCCAGGTCCTGCTCTGAGGCCACTTAGGCGTCATCAGGATTCTCTCGGATCTCCGGAGGATAGAAGATGTTCTCGGGCAGTCTTAGTGCCGAATCCGCAGGAACTCCTGCAGCATCGAGAGCATGAGCCCATGAAATACTGCAGTAATCCCTGCACACCTCGGGGATCTCCACGGATAGCCTCGCCTCCGTTTCTGCGGCCCCGAGCTGGCGAGCAGCATTCTTCTCAGCCTCTGCAGCCTCTCGGATCAGCTGGGCCTCCTCCTTGACCCGCCTCAGCTCATCCTCGACTTTTTGCAGGGCAGTCTTGAGATCCTGCACTGCCTACCTCTCGGTGGCGAGGTTAATCTGTGTCGAGTACAGCTCTTTGCGCTGGTCCTCCGCCTGGGTCTCGGCACTCTTCAAACCAGCCTCTGCACTTTTGCGCCGGTTCTCCGACTCCTTGAACTCGTCCGTGAGTTTAAGGTGATCATGCTTAAGGGACCCCAAGGCTTTCTCCATCTCCGTCCGAGCCTGGGTTTCAGCCTCAACCCGATTACGACTACCTCGGCAGAATTCCTCAGCCACAAATACCTACTGAGTGATCTACGAACGAAACAAGATTGCTTTTAAAAAAAAAAAAAAAAAAAAGGGGGGGGTCCCTTTTAATGAAGCAGTAGAAGGGTTACTTACCATCGCGAGGTCCCTTTTAAGGGATAGGAAGATCTCGGGCTGAGAGAACCGCCTATAAGCCTCCATATCCCGAGGAAGGAGTAGGGGTTGCTCTAAAGCCTCGGCCACATACCCTGCCCGGCCTCGGTTGTACTCTCGGACCGAAGCATTGTAGGGGATGGCAACCCCATCCAGCTCCAACTTGGGGCTCCATACACGCGGGGTAGCTCGCACCTCCGCAAGGCTCTCCTCGTCCCGATTCTCCGAGGAGTTGCCCCTTCTGCTCCTTGGTGCCCGAGCAGTCTTTTGCTGCTTGGTCGGCTGAGCAGCCACCTCACCCTCCTCAGGGGTGTCAACTGGCCTCTTCTTCTTCAGGTCCGGATTAGCCTTAAGGCCAGGTTCCGAAATGCCCTGAGGGACCACAGGAGGAAGGGTTTTGACTTGTGATGGAGGTGGTCCCTTCGATGACTGGCCTTTCCCTCGGGAGGCCATCAGCTCCTTCAGAGACTTTCCCTTTCCTGCCATGGGCTCTGTCTCTTCGTCCGAAGTATCTTCCGAGCAGATAACAATGGAAGGAACGCCAACTGCAGAATGTCGGTCCCGCTCTCCTTCAGGACCGGAAAGTTCCACCAAAGGGGTTTGCTGAACTTCCTCTTTAAAATAAAACTCGTCTATCTCTTCCTCAAGGGAAAGACGAGATGATTCAGTTTCCTCTTCAACCTGAACGGCAACACCAGGCTCGTTTGGCGGAGGTAGCTGCTCTGCTAAGTAGGGATTTCTAACACCAGGCAACACAACTGGTGGCAGATCGTGTTCAGCTAGGAACCCGTCCTTGGACACGTCAATCCTAGCCAACCTCGGACTGCCAGCCCTTATAGCGTGGCCGATAGCCTGGAAAGAGCTGCTCAAAGGTTGATAGCCCAGAACCAGATGGGCCGCACGCAACTGTCCGTCCTCGGAAACGTAAATCTCCGACCTAAGAAGGTAGTTCAACGCTGGCACGTTCACAAAGTTTAGCCGAGGAGCGACGTGAACTTTATCTGCAAGCAACCAAGAAAAGTGGGGTTAGTTCATGAAATTTTCCAATTACAAAGAAAGCAAGAAAAATAAACCCTCAATACTAAATCCTTTCCCAAAAAGGACCGATCCTAAAAACGTCGCACCTGGGGTTCCTGCCCGAGTTGGACAATGAATACCGTCGGACCACTCCCCAAAAGCAATAAGGAAGTCATTCTTCACGGTCTTATTGGATACTGGGAGACAAGAGATCAACCTAACGTCCTCGTTCCGGGATTTAAGATAATACCCATCATCCCCGAGGCGGTGACATTCGTACAGATAAGCCACATCGTGCCAAGTAAGGCCTAGATTCATCCGCTCGTCTAAGACATCTACACAGCCTAGTATCTTGAACATATTCGGGGCACACTGATACGGCGTCAACCTATGGTTGAACAGGTATTCCCTTGTAATCCTACGCATGGGAAGTGTCATTCCTCCCTCTATAAAAGCAATCATAGGGATAACAACTTCTCCCATACCTCTCTCTGTCAATACTCCTTCAAGAGGACAGTACTGCAACCCAACCCCCAGGGGAATGTGGTATTTAGCCCTAAAGGCCTCCATAGCGGCCGGAGTGTTTACTAATTTCTCAAATCTACCCATCTGAACTGAACTGGGGAAACGAAAGTAAGGACTGAGAATAAAAGTAGAGTCCGAGGAGGGAATTGAAACGGCGAGATAAACGAAATGTACTGGTACCTTCGCAAAACGCTCAATGGGACGCCTGGAAATCTCTCCTGGAAGGAACGCTTCACGAAAGACGGCTACGGAGGCGTAACGGGCGCAAGTATTCGTATATCTCTGGGGTTCGATGGAGTTCTCTGGAAGCCTCTGAGGTTTATGAAATGCAGATAAAAAGAACTGAACCCCTCTGACGTCTTATATAGCCGAGAGGAGAGAGAAAAGATCATTCCTGCCTAAAAAATACGAGAAGAAACGATGGCTGTTCGATCCACGCCACACCGTTGGATGAAGGGAACATAACGCCTCCAGAAGTTAATGACCACGCCTCGAAATTGTAACGCGTCAAAAGTAACGGTCCGCATGCGCGCCCCAAGCTCTCCTTATTTCCATCCTCTCACTAACATCAAAACCCCGCTTTTCTCCTCGGAAGGAGATAAAAACCGGAGTTTTAAGGGGCTATTGTGGGGCCCGGCCCAAAAATAATGGGCTATTCCAAATCCAGGCCCGTCCGAGGAGCGTCCTTTCCGAAGAGAAACCACATATGAAGCATTACTCAACCCCAATAACGCCAAGGAAACCTGTCCGAGGAGTAACTCCTCCTCGGACATCACGAAGTCCAGACGAGGAACTCTCCCCATCCATTTCAGTTCATCCTCCCAACATATAAAATGAATAAAATTCAAAATATCTCATGGAAAGCTGCCACCACCACATTAATTGCGCCCCAACCATCCTCTTGGCCGCATTAATGAGGAAAAGACCCCTGAACAGTACCACCTTGGCCTCTGCAACTCACAAAGGGAGAGATGAGGGCGTCTGATGGGACAGGTGCTTAAGTAGATGCTTAGATGATCAACAAGTGTAAGGTTGAGATGAGAGGAGGGGAACTATATAATGTAGTGGAGTCCCTCAAAGAAAGAGGGAGAAAAACTGTATTAGGAACGGAAGAAATAGAATCACACGGGAGAGATCCATTCTTGTGTTTTTATTTTCTGCAACTATATTGTCCATGTATCAGACCGAACAGGCTCACTGAGGCGAAGTTCTTTGACCCATCCTCTACAAATATTCATTGTGGGTTGCGCTTTGGGCTAAGGCCAGATCAATAAGATTTGGGCCAGGAAAATCGTGCAACTACAATGTTGATGTTCATAAATTTCCTGATTAAAACCATTGACAAAAGCTATTCAAATTTTGAATTATATTTGAATTTCAAAATTTAGCAATCAACGTATCTGGCATTAAAGAATAATTGATATACATAAATGAGTATTAAAATAAATATAATATTTTTTATAAAAATATCCAACACATTTTAGAGACACGTAAAATGCCATTTCAAATGCGCAGGAGAGTCTAGCATTTTTACAAACACTCCTTTTTAAAGTTTTCATAACACCTAAAACAAATGGGCCCTTACTACCCTTCCTAATTTGAATTCTAATAGGAAAATGTATTATAGTTTTTCAATCCATCATAGGTAACAAAATCTCACAAAAAGCTAAGGTATCAATGCATCATAAATCAAAATGAAATAAAATAAAATATTATTACATTTAGACCCACTACAACTCAAAATATGAGTGTTGTAAAAATGATATGATATTTTGTTATGCCCCCAAAATTTCTCAATGTATTAACTTTAATAAAGTTAATAATAAATTAGGAAATTCACCAATATTCTATTTGTTGACTTTCTAAAGTTGACTATATTTTGGAATATCTCAAAATAGAATAAAGGACTAATAATGTAATTAATTATAGTATAATACACCATTATATATATGAAAGGAAGAAGTGATCCTTGAGTATTGGTTTCTTGTAAGACTATATATAAACGAGCTAAACCGAGTCAAGTATTAAAGATTTATGATAGTTCATTTAATTTTATATCTAACACTAGTCGAACTCAATTTGTCACTAAATTAGATTATATGTTTAAACTTGGTTCATTTTCTTATTGAGCAAACTCAAGTCTATTCACAAGTTAATTAATTAACATTTTTTTTTTCATGTATAAAAAATATGTACTATGACTAAAATTTTTACCCTACACAAATCTATGATAACAATTAATAACTAAATCAGTTCAAATCAAATTATTTGAGTAAATTAGATATAATGTTTTTTATTTGTATGTAAGTGAACAAGATATATATATATATATATATATATATATATATAGACTACAAAACTGACTATTTATTTAATTAATAAATTACAAATAATAATATCATATCTTATAAAGTTACAAAATTTCACGACCTAATCTCAAGTATATATAAATATGTTTTTATACATGTATACATATAATCATATAATATCATATTCATATTTAATTTGAGTCTCATACGAGTTTATTCACAAACATATTGTTATGTTTAAACTTTGTTTGTTTAATTGTCAAGCCTAATTTTAGACTTGAGCTTGATTCTATTGCTAAATAAACGAAAAACTCGAGTCCAAACTATTCATAAATGATTTGGTTTATTTGTGACCTTAGTTTCTTAGATGCATTATTTATAAAGAAAATGGAAAAGGAAAAGAAGAAAGAAAGAAAAAAAACCCTAATAACTTCAATTAATATTATATTGTCATCTGTACCAATTAACTAGCTTAACACACATGCGATGTATGGGAGAAAGGCTGCAACTAAAATATAAAATAAGAACTAAAAGGATAAAATGTAATTTAATATAATCTAATAAATGCTAAAATTTGGAGAATTTGGAAGTAAACTAAGAGCATCCACAGCAGGTGTGGTAAATGTGCCAAATGCCAAATATTTGGCACATTTACCACACCAAACACAAAAATGGTGCTTTATGAGATGTGTCAAATCTCAAAAATTATACAACATGGCTACAGTATCGTTGCAAATTTGCAACAGTACGGACAAATGTTGTAAAAAATTTATTATTTTATATTCTCTTTTCTCTCTCCTCTCTCTTCATTTTTTCTTTCCTCTTCTCTCTCACTCTCCGGTTCCCTCTCTCTTCTCCCTGTACCGATTCCTTCTCTCTTTGGAGGTGAAGCTTCCGAGACCGACATGTTTCAAGAACAAAACTCTGGCGCCGATTCAGATTACCGCCGAGCATATCCTCCGTGAAGCACGGGAACGACAAAAGGCTGAGATTCGGCCTCCGAAGCAAAAGATCACCGACGCGACTGAACTCTCCAAGTACCGGCTTCGCAAGCGGAAGGAGTTCGAAGACCTAATCCGCCGCGTGCAATGGAATAGCAGTGTTTGGATCAAGTACGCGCAGTGGGAGGAATCTCAGAAGGACTTCAATCGAGCTCGCTTCGTTTGGGAACGAGCTCTCGATTGGATGTTCACCGGCAATGACGATGGCGTAGCTCCGACGACGACAGCGTGCTCCGCCACACTCGATCAGCCACGCTCGATCTCACCCACGCTCCAGCCACGCTCGATCTCGCCGATCTCACCCCAAGGCCGCCGTCGATCTCACCCTCTTCCCTCTCCTCTCTATCCGCCTTTCACTCTGCCTCTCTCTAGTTGTGGGTTTTTTTTTTTTTTTTTTTTACTGCAATTTGGGTTGATCTGATGGTGGTGGTGGGCTGTGGGCTATGGGCGGTGACAGTGGCAGCGGTGGTGGACTGTGGGGGGTGATGGTTGGTGGTGGCTGTCAATGTTTTTTTTTTTTTTTTTTTTTTTTTTTTTTTTTTTTTTTTTTTTTTTTTTTTTTGCTGCAATTTGGGTTGATTTGATGGTGGTGGTGGGCTGTGGGCTATGGGCGGTGACAGTGGCAGTGGTGGTGGGCTGTGGGGGTGATGGCCGGTGGTGGTTGTCGGTGTCGTTGATGATAATGGGATGGGATAATATATTATTTTAATGTGTAGTAAATATTATTTTAATGTATAGAATTGAATCATAAAACATCTGATAAATGAGATGTTGTAAAATGATGTGGTAAAATAATAAAGTAGGTCTTTAGTGTGGCAAAATGGCATTTTTTTTACAACATCTGTTGTGGATGCTCTAAGAGGAAACTATTTTAAGTCTCACAAGTACTCACAACTCAAGCTGTACAGCCATTTTAAAGTGCAAAGTGATTTATCAATTTTTTTAGAGGATGAACATTTTTTTAATATAAAATAATTTGATAGTTAGTGGTAGAAAATTTAAACCATAAACATCTTTGTTGAAAATACTAGAAAATGTCAATTGAACTACACAACTTTTTGCTTTGAGATTTTTAACTTTTAGAATTTTATATACCTAAACTAGAACCAATCACTCCTCAAAAATAAATTTACAAGTACCACCGCAGTCTAATAAATAGGAATCATATATGCACATGTCAAAAATTTATAATAAAATGTGTTTCTTGGATACCAATTCCTTTCTCCTTTTCTATGTACAGATATGCGATATAGCTTAATTAACTTGCGTATCGAAGAAAACAGATTTGCCAGCTTATATATGATGCCATTTTATTTTTATTTTGATATAATAAATTGTGTTGTACTATAAATTTTAAATTATTCATACATGTGACTAACGAGATTTATTTGTTTATAATAAAATGGTTAAAGAATATGGTTTGATTTCTAACCTCTAGGTAATTTAATATTACTTTAAATCTTTGATTATTCTATAAAAATTGCCTTTTTTAATAATTATCTTTTTTTAATTGCTAATGATTTGTGATGACTTGTAAATAGTCTGTTTAATATTAAGGGTCTGTTTGGATACCGCTTATTGCTGAAAACTGAAAACACTGTAACAAAATAATTTTTAAATGTATGAATAGTACCGTGAGACCCAGTTTTAAAGTTAAATTTGCATTTTTCCCAAGTTGCGGGTCCCATGAACAGTATCCATTGACCCACAAAAATGAAACGCAAACTAGATAGTGCAAAACGCGCTATCCAAACTCACACTAAGGTGCTTTCATTATGATTATTTATGAGTAAATAATTAGAAAGCAAAGGTTACTAGCTCAAAAATACTCTTTTCACTCTCACTTTTAACTAAAAACTCACGTGTCTTAGGCTGTGTTTGTTTTGGGTGAAAATGGTTTCAGGAAATCATTTTCCATAAAATAGGCTAGTTTTGAAAATAGAATTTTCCGGAAATCATTTTCATTTGACCAGAAATTTACTCCTTTGACCTGGAAATGATTTTACACTTTCATTTTCACTTCAAAGTATTTCCACAGAGAGAGAGAGAGAGAGAGAGAGAGAGAGAGAGAGAGAGAGAGAGAGAGAGAGAGAGAGAGAGAGAGAGAGAGGAAGAAGAGACTTCACCGGCGATCTCGCCTCCGATTGCAAAGACCACGCCGCTCGATCGCAAAGCCCAGATCGCAAAGACCGCGCCGCTCGATCTCGTCGCACATCGTCCCCGATCGCGTCGCACTCCAAAACCGATCGTTCTCGTCGTCCCTGATCGCATCGCACCCCAAAACCGATCGTCCTCGACCCAGATCGTCGTCCCCGATTGCGTCGCACCCCAAAACCGATCGTCCTCGTCGTCCCCGATCGCATCACACCCCAAAACCGATCGTCCTCGACCCAGATCGTCGTCCCCGATCACGATCTCACTTTCGCGCCGATCGCAATCGCAGCACCGATCGGCTTCGCGCGATCTCGCCTCTCGTCGAACCCAGTCACGACCGGATTATGAATTTTTTTTTTCTGGGTTTTATTTGTGTTTCTGGATTGAGGAATGATATTATATATTTGTTTGGCAACCGAGAAACTGTGAGAAAATGTGACTGGATTTGATGATTTTTTTTCTGGGTTTTGTTTGTGTTTCAAGAACACAACCAAACACCAGAAAATTTTTTTCGAAAATTTTTTTGAAATGCAACCAAACACATGAAAACATTTTCCGGAAATGCTTTTACACGAACCAAACACAACCTTAGACAGAGGGAGTTGATGTTAATTTTACCATATTACTCTTTTCTTTTCTTTTCTTTCCTTTTTTTTAATAGTTTTCATAAAATTTGAATTTATGAGGTGCTCTTAATGATGATTGTTCTTATTATCAAGTCAAAAAATTAGTTAGTTTTACCAAAAACCTTATGACTCAATAAGTTGGCACCTCCTATTGTTTCTAACCAAAATATTCAAAGTTTAAATCCTCTCACCTTCGTTGTAATTATCGAATTATCCAAAAAAAAAAAAAAAATCGATTGGTTTTTGGTATATGTGGAATTTAAACCCAAGTCCCTTATTTGAGAATAATAGATTTTACCTATTTAGTTAACTATAACCCACATGTCCCATCAAAAAAAAAAAAAAAAAATTATAACCCACATGCTCTTATACTCTTATCTTAACAACACCAAAGATGATCATTTTAAATTGAGATGTTACCTAGAGATCCGATATCACACTACAAAAAAAATATATATATAGGTCTACAGCCGCATTTTTAAAACACAGTTGTAGCTCCTAAAAACATGGGTATAGGTCAATTTGAATCATACTTGCGTTTTCTATAGCCGTGTTTTGTAGCGTCGCCCATACACCATGGTAATAGACCGACTAGTTTATAGCCATGATTTTAAAAGTGTCGGTAAAGGTCTTTAACCTATAGGGGCTATTTACAAATGCAACTATAGGTCAGTAGTTTAAGTTGCATTTCTTAAAAACACAGCAATAGGTCAGCTGTAGCTGCATTTTTTAAAAATATTGCCAAAAAAACGTGGCTATAGAACGCGTTTTTAGTAGTGTCAATTACATTTCAAATTATGGGTATACATCTCATTATAATGGCTGCTGCTTTTGGAACTTGGCTATTGTATCTTTTTAGACTCTATCGTTAAAAAATATCAATGAAAAATGATGAAAAAATCTCATAGATACTCAAATTTGGTGAATTGGGGAAAAACTAAGTGGAAACTATATATTATAAGTCTCGTAATTCAAGCTCTACTGCCATTTACAAGCACAAAGGGACTTTTATTAAGTCCTAAGAAAATAATAATAATAAGGTCCACACAATCTTATTTATACCAACCATGCATACACATAATTAAAATTTTTAATATAATATTTTTTTTTGAGTGAATTTTAATATAATATGTGGTTTACCTGTTCCTCCTCTTTTTTCTATTTGCAGTTAAGAGCTACAGCTTAACCACTTATAAAGGAAGAAATATTATTTACCAGCTTATATGTTGCTATCCTCTATATTTTAATGATGTAATCAAATGTGATGTATCATAAATTATTCATACATGTGACTAATTCATTGATTTATTTATTGTGAAATAAGGGTTGAAGAAAATGGTTTGCTTTCTAAGTCACTTTTAATATCATTTTGGTTCTTTGATGACTATACTAATGCTTTTGATTGCAATAGTAATCCTTTTTTAATTTCCCATGGTTTTTCATGACTTGTTGGCATTGCATAAATTATTAGACATATCCAATCTAAGTGATTATACATGGTTCGTCTCATACTAAGGCGCTTTAATTGTTAATTTTTTTTTTCATTGCGATTATTTATTAGTAAAAGAAACAGTTGTTACTCTCCTAAATTAGATGAGTAATGTACCATGTGCTTCAGCATTATAAGAAGTAGAATATGCTAGCTAGGGAGCCCAACATCAATGCTAAAAAAAAATTGGGTGGGTCTAAACTTGTGACATGACAAACGAAAGATTCTTGAGACTGCAGGTCTAACTACAAGGATTTTTTTTTTTTTTTTTTTTTTTTAGAATACTGAGTATTTTAACACACACAGAGAGAAAAATGAGAGAAGATTTTAAAGAAACTGATAGTGATGTATATCCAAAAGGGCCTAACTACTCAGATAAATAAGTAATTTTGTTTGGTTATATGTTACAAATATATATTTTGTAGTTTGAAGTTTTTATTTTTTTATTTTATTTTTAAAAAATATAGACCATTGCCTTCTAGACATTGGTCATTTATAATTTTTTTCTCGGTTAACAAAATTATAAGAATTCCTTTTATATATATACACACACATATACACCCTTCCATTTCTCTCTTTTTTTTTTCAACAAAAATCTCTGAAGCTCAAACTCAATTCTCAAGTTCTCTAAACTACTCTCATCTCTTATTATTTTTCTCTTTCTCATATATTTATATACGTATAGAGTTATAGTCTTATCTTTTTAATTATTTTTATTTATACAAATACAAATATCAAATTCTTCAAGATGGAGGCTTGGGTCGTTCAATGGGAAATATGAATATGAATAATGAACATTTTAATATACTATACTCACCTTAATATGAATAATGAATACATCAATATACTTATTTATTCTATTCAGTAAAAGTTAATAAATGGTTATATAATTTTCTTAATAGTTCAATAGGACAATTTGTGTTTTGTGACATATAATACAATTATAAATTTTATTAAAATTTATAAGCTCGTTAAAGGCCCAATAAAGCCCCATTAAAAGCCCATAAGTAACCTCATTAAAATCTCATTAACCCGGACCCAATGAACATTATCCATAAATCGAGGTTTTCTTTTTCAGCCAAACTCAATCTATTGATAAGTCAACAGCATGTTGGCATGCAAGCTGGGCCCGCCCTGCCCATGGGCCAAGTAAAATGGACCAGGTCTATACGATTCCAATCACTCGGTCACAATGAGTCGTACATGAGTCCTACAAAGGTCCTCTTTGTCTGCCCCAATCTCTATTTTCATGCACCGTCCAAATGACTTTCATCAGGTCCTAGTTATCTTTTAATACATAAAATTTACTACTATCATTTGTTGCTACACAAAATTCTCCTATAGTCTTAAGTCCTCCGAGAATCAAGTCAAGATCAAGCATAGTTTCAATCACTTTTCAAACTTTGCGTCTTAGGAAGCAAACTCCTCACTTGAATTGGCGTGAAACGATTATGTAATTGATAAACTCATAAAAGCAACTTGTATAGAAAATGAATTTTATTCATTCAATCACTGCATAGCCATTTTAAAAGTCATTAGAGAAGCAATAAAGCAAAAGAACTTTTAGACCAATTCAAGAGGCCACGAAAAAAAAAAAAGCATAAGGCACATAATTATAGAACTTCCAAACTAACTTTGATTGTTAATGTGCTAAACAATTTACACTAAGTAATTCTGTATATTATTTTCTTTTTTCTTATTTAACAAGTTCTGTATATTCTAACCATACAAAAACACTCACTCAAATAATATATTGGTCTGGGTTTGTGTTCCAAACACTTTTATTCTTATTTATTTTTTAGCTGTTGGAAATTTATAAGAAAAATAGCCGTTGGGCAATTATGAGAAAAATAGCCGTTGGGCAATAATTGATAATATAGCTGTTAGGCTTTTAAAGGTTATTAGTAACTAATAACTATAGACTATTATCTTCATAAATAACCTATATAATACTCATCATAACACCTGTGGGGGCCAGTTAATCAGGAGGTACTGTTAATACTGTACTAACTAGGCCTATGGCCCGATCTGAGGATATTAGACCATCCGAGGATGTCCAGATAGGATTATAAGGAGAACGGAGTGAATGGAAAAGTAGAAATAATATGAGATAAGTCTAACGAATGTCTGAGGAGAAAAGCCATCTCGGCAACAATGGTCCGAGGTCAGTAAGAATGCCATATCACCATAGACTCTCTTTGAGGTTACATCACCACTAAGAGTTAGACGTTGGGCAAGGGATAAGAAAGGAGAAAGGCAACAAATATCTTCAAAAACTGCTACCTCCGCATTAAATGATTCCCAACAAACTCTCTGGCCGCATTAATGTGGAAATGACGCCTGAACAGTGATCCAGCAGCCTTACAGCTACTGGCTGATGGTTCTGGGGAGTTCAGGATGGGAAAGGAAGGAGTTTTTCGAATCTAACCTACACGTGTATGGTAAGGATGACACCAAGGTTGTAGTATATAACATGGAATGATGAACTAAAAAAAGGGGGGATCGAAAGATAAAAAAAAAAAAAAAAAAAGTCTTTGGAGAAGAAGACAGGGCTTTCTGATAGACTTTTATATGTAAACCAGACAATATAATATAAACTCCTGGAGTTATTCCGAGGATAGATTTTTCTAATCCTACTTGTATCTAACAGTCTTAAATCACCAAATTTGATCGTTTTTCTTCTGGAATAAATCTAATTCTTCTATCCACGCTCTAAAAATTTATTGTTTGGACCGCTTGGATTTGAGCCCAATCCTATATTGGGTCCTATCTAATTTCAGTCCCTACAATTGGTGCCGTCTGTGGGAAGAGCTTGATCTAGTCTAAGGGAAAGCCGGTTACAACGTTCACGATGGAGGAAGCGGGTCCACATCAAGCAGCAGTAGGACCACACCAGGTAGATGTTGATTTACACCAGGCAGAGTCAAGGGGCTCCCAGCATGGCAATCCGCGCAGAGGTCTCTAGCGGAGAGGGGGCCGTGAGGGAAGTGCGCACACAACTTGTACTAGTAAAAGTCAGTCTCGAGGAAAGAGTCATGTTTCCCATGCAGAGAATAACAAAGACATGCAACGTGAAATCGACGATTTGAAGAGAGAGTTACGTCATGCTCGGTGAAGACGTTCACCGCCCAGCTCCCAACCATCCTATGAGGAGACAGATGGTGCTAGTTATAGACGGAGGTCCAGAACTCCGCCCAGCGAGACCTTTTCCTATGAAGAGGAGCACCACCGTAGAGGAAGGTACAAAAGCCCGCCTTGTAAAGGCTTGGGGAACGATGCCATGAACAAGGCGCTGAGTCAAGTTTCTAAGTCACCCTTCACACGGAACATAGAAGACGCAAGCCTTCCTCGGCGATTTCATCAACCCACATTCACCATTTATAATGGTCAGACAGATCCGGTAGAGCACGTTAGCCATTTAAGTCAAAGGATGGTTGTTCATTCCAAAGATGAGGCCTTGATGTGTAAGGTCTTTCCATCTAGCTTGGGCCCGGTGGCGATGAGGTGGTTCAACGGTTTGAGGGCGGATTCTATTGACTCCTTCAAGAAACTCACCCGAGCTTTTAGTGCCCGCTTTATTCCTTACAGTAGGGTACCTCGGCCCCTGGGATCTTTATTGTCTATGTCCATGCGGGAGGGTGAGACTCTGAAGGCTTATTCTGATAGATACTGGGAGATGTTTAATGAAATAGAAAGAGAACGCGATGATGTGCCCATTAGCACTTTCAAGGCTGGTCTTCCAACCGAGCATGATTTGAGGAAATCTCTAACTGGTAAGCCTGTTACTAGTATACGCCAATTGATGGATTGGATCGACAAGTACAGAAGAGTGGAAGAAGACCAACAACAAGGGAAGGGAAAGGCTAAGGTGATCCCCCAGGAGAGGAGGGATTACAGGTCGGACCGGTACAATAATAACCAACCTCAGAAAGATTATGTCGAACAGCCAGGATCTGCCAACACCCAAGCGATTAATGCTGTGTTTCGAGAGCCAGTGCAGCAAGTACTAGAGAAGATTAAGAATGAGTTGTTCTTCAAGTGGCCGAATAAGATGGCAGGGGATCCTATGAGACACAACCAGAACCTTTATTGCCACTATCATCAGGATCATGGACACGCGACCGAGGATTGCAGAAATTTATGGGACCACTTGGACCAATTAGTCCGAGAAGGGAAATTGAAGCAACTCTTGCATCATTCCAGTGGTCGGGTAAGCCAAGTGGGCTCAAAGCTTCATGGAGATGCTTCTTCAAGACTCCCCCTTGGCACAATAAACGTTATTTTCGCTACCCCGAGAAGGATTGGATCTTGCCCGTTCAGGGTAATGTCACTATCCCGTTCTCGAGCTGAAAAGTCTAGCTCAATACCTAAGAGAGCCAGGTTGGGCATCCCATTAGTGTTGGGTTTTTCAGATGAGGATAAGGTTGGAACCATACAGCCCCATGAAGATGCTCTTGTGGTTACGCTGAGAATTGGTGGGTACGATGTGAAAAAGGTGATGATTGACCAGGGCAGTGCCGCTGACATAATTTACCCTGACTTGTACAGGGGGCTAGATTTGAAGCCTAAGAGCTTGACGGCCTACAGTTCTCCTCTGGTGAGTTTTGAGGGAAGAATGGTCGTCCCAAAGGGTCAGATCAGATTACCTGTGCAGACCGATACGAATGTGGTGGAGGTGGACTTCATCGTTGTAGATGTTTTCTCTCCCTACACGGCTATTATGGGCAGACCTTGGCTTCATACCCTGGGGGCTGTCCCCTCTACTCTACACCAGAAGGTGAAGTACCCATCCGGAGACTAGGTTTTAGAAATAGTAGGAAGTCAGGCTGCAGCCCAGCAATGTCTGGTGGCGGCTATCCAACATCAGCCAGAAGCGGAGACCTCGACCACCGCCGATAATAGTTTATAGCAATCAGAAACCCCGACGTTACCCTTAAATGGACCGGCCGACGAGGCAAAGTGCAAAGATCTGGAAAGGGTAATTGTTGGCGATGATTCGGAGAAATTCTTTCAGGTTGGGGCTACTGCCTTCGTAGGAGAGGGAGCAATTGGTTGAATTCCTCAGAGAAAATGTTGATGTATTCACATGGAACACATATGAAGCCCCAGGTATAGACCCAAGTTTCATCTGTCATCATCTTAATGTTAATCCTTCCGTCGCTTTGAAGAGACAGCCACCTCGGTATCCATCAAAAGAGCACTCCGAGGCTGTCAGAAGTGAGGTGGCCAAGCTCAAGTAGGCAGGGGCTATCAAGGAAGTTTTTTATCCTCAATGGCTAGCCAACACGGTGGTGGTGAAAAAAAAGACTGGGAAATGGCAAGTGTGCGTAAACTTCACGGACTTCAATAGGGCTTGTCCCAAGGACCCTTTTCCTATGCTTAGGATAGACCAGTTGGTGGATGCAACAGTAGGTCATCCTCGGATGAGTTTTTTGGATGCCTTCCAAGGATATCACCAGATACCGCTAGCATTGTATGATCAAGAAAAGACAGCTTTTGTAACTCCCATCGGGAACTATCATTACAAAGTGACGCCCTTTGGTTTGAAAAACGCTGGGTCAACTTATCAATGGATGATGACTAAGATGTTCGAACTGCAATTGGGCAGGAACATTGAAGTCTATATCGATGACATGGTTGTAGAGCAAAGTGGTGTCCGGGCATGTGGGAGATCTTACGAGTATTTTTGGAATTCTGATAAAGCATAAGCTACGTCTAAATGCTTCAAAGTGTTAATTTGGTGTAAGCTCCGGAAAGTTCTTGGGGTACATGGTGACTCACAGGGGAATTGAGGTGAACCCAGATTAGATTAAGGCCATTAATGGCTTACAAGCACCTCGGAACCCCAAAGAGGTGCAAAAACTGACAGGGATGACTGCTGCTTTAAGCCGATTTATATCTAGGTCAGCCGATAGGTGCAGACCCTTTTTCCTTTTGTTGCATAAGTGGAAAGGGTTTGAATGGACTGAAGTATGTGCTGTAGCATTTCAACAACTGAAAGAGTACTTATCTCGGCCACCTATCATGTCCAGTCCTGAGGTGGATGAGGTCCTATTTGTCTATTTGGCGGTGGCCCTCATGTCGTAAGTTTTGTTTTGATACGAGAGGACAGTGGCATCCAAAGACCGGTCTATTACGTAAGTAAGTCACTTCACGAAGCCGAGGTGAGGTACTTATCACTAGAAAAGGCTATCTTGGCAGTAGTGCATGCTACACGAAAACTCCCCCATTATTTTCAGGCGCACACCGTGGTGGTCCTAACTCAATTACCGCTCAAGTCCATACTTCGAAGTGCAGATTATACCGGGAGGATTGCTAAATGGGGCACGATTCTGGGGGCTTTCGACATCAAATATATGCCTCGTACCTCTGTTAAGGGCCAAGTCCTCGCCGATCTAGTAGCCGAGTTTGCTGAACTTACAAAGGAAGCAAAGGTGAAGCAACATGGCATGGATGAAAAATCGGTTGGCCTAATCTCCACCCAAGATGCCCCATCTTGGAAAGTATATGTGGACGGAGCAGCAAACCAACGGGGAGCAAGAGTGGGGCTAGTTCTGGTATCCCCTGAAAAGATCATCATTGAAAAGTCCTTGAGGCTGGGATTCTCGGCTACAAATAACGAAGCAGAATATGAAGCTTTGTTGGTTGGAATGACCATGGTCCAGAAAATGGGTAGAAAGGCAGTGGAAATGTTCTCAGATTCAAGACTGATCGTCGGCCAAGTAAAAGGGGAACTAGAAGCCCGAGATACAAGGATGTAGGAATATTTGGGTCAAGTTAGGCGTGTACAAACGAAATTTGAATATTTTGACTTGTCACATATTCCCAGAGGTGAGAATACCCATGCAAATTCTTTGGCAACTCTTGCCACCTCCTCGGCACGGAATTTGCCCCGGGTGATAATTGTTAAGGATTTATGCACCCCCACCCCAATAAGGAAGGACTTTCTCCAAATCCATCAAGTCAGCTTAGGACCGAGTTGGATGGACCCCATACTCCTATACCTCGAAAGCGATATATTGCCTAAGGAGAAAATAGAAGTTGAGAAGATACGAAGGAAAGCTCCTCGGTTTTGGTTGTCCGAGGACAAAAAGTTGTATAAACGTTCTTTTTCTGGGCCATATCTGCTTTGTGTACATCCCGAGATATCAGATTCACTCCTAGAAGAACTACATGAAGGGATTTGTGGAAGTCACACGGGGGGAAGATCCCTATCTCACCGGGCCATTACTTAAGGATACTGGTGGCCAAATATGCAGAAAGAAGCGCAAGAATATGTTAGAAAATGTGACCAATGTTAGAGATTCGCTCCAAACATCCACTAGCCTGGAGGAATTCTTAATCCTCTTTCCAACCCTTGGCCTTTTGCCCAGTGGGGTTTGGATATTGTAGGCCCCTTTTCCTAAAGCACTAAGAAACAAAAATATCTGCTATTCGGCACGGATTATTTCACTAAGTGGGTCGAAGCTGAACCTTTGGCCAATATCAGAGACATAGATGTTAAAAGGTTTATCTGGAAGAATATCGTCACTCGATTCGGGGCTCCCCACACCCTTATCTCGGATAATGGCCTTCAATTCGATAGTAAAGCCTTCAGGCAGTACTGTTCTGACTTAGGGATAAAGAATAGATATTCCACTCCGGCCTATCCTCAAGGGAATGGGCAAGCTGAAGCTGTCAACAAAGTTATAGTGAATGGACTTAAAAAGATGCTGGACGACGCAAAGGGGAAATGGGTGGAGGAGTTACCACATGTCCTTTGGACGTACCAAACAACGCCTCGACGGTCAACAAGAGAAACCCCTTTCTCAATGACATATGGAGCCGAGGCCGTAATCCCTCTGGAAATTGGTTTCCCAACGTTGAGAACTAGTGCATTTGCCCTGAGCAGTAATGATGGGCTGTTGGAAAAGAGTCTGGACTTAATCGAAGAGCGAAGGGAGAATACAATAGTCCAACTGGCTTACTACCAGCATAAACTCAAGCAGGGTTACGATACCAATGTAAAGTTGAGACCGTTGGCTGTGGGAAACCTAGTACTAAGGAAAGTTCTGGGAACCACCAAGAATCTAGCCTAGGGAAAACTGGGGCCTAACTGGGAAGGACCATACCAGATCACTTCAGTGGCAGGAATAGGTGCCTATTATTTGGAAGATCTTGATGAAAAAGATGTACTACATCCTTGGAATGTAAAAAATCTAAAGAGGTATTATTATTAATAAAAAATAGCCCTGTTTAGTTTCCCTTTAACTTATCCCGATCATATGTCTTGTGTTTCCTCATCTACTGAAGTATTAAACAGAAACTAAGTTATGTCAGGTTCCTGGGACCACAAACTTAGTGGAAATTAATACCCTATGACATCCACTGAGGTATTAAACAGAAACTAAGTTATGTCAAGTTCCTCGGACCACAAACTTAGTGGAAATTAATACCCTATGACATCCACTGAAGTATTAAACAGAAACTAAGTTGTGTCAGGTTCCTCGGACCACAAACTTAGTGGAAATTAATATCCCATGACGTCTATTGAAGCCTTAAACAGGTTCAATAGAAATTAATATAGCCTTTTGTTATTAAAATGCTAGTGCAACACAAATTTGAACATTTAAAGGGAGTAAACCCTTAATTGCCATTCTCGGATCACAGGGTTTGTGATTACCTAGTAAAGATATAAACCCCAATAAGCCTCTGAATATCATTAAAAGCATACTGAAGTGCTCTGGACTTAACTTTGTTTAATCAAACTTTTGGACATTTTCTTAAGGTTAAACTTATCAAAATGAATATATATATATGTACCCAAAACATATCTATGTGATGTTACAGACTCAATGATTATCATCCATTTTAACTGTCCAATAAAAGTATGTGTGAACAATGTTTTCTCCTTCTCCTCTTGTACAAACAAAAGGCAGTCAAAATGAAAACCCTTCAAAACCAAAGTAATAAAACAGATAAGACAAAGATGAGATAAACAATAACTTAAACGAATTCAAGAAGGTAAAAGTACACACTTCATTAAAATATGTCTAAAAAAAAAGGGAAACAAAATCCCTTACAAAAGTCTTAGTTGTATTACAAAAGAAAGCTTATTTTTTCAGCTTAATTTGAAGCTTGGAAGCTCTGTTGGCTGGGTTCTTTGCTTCCGAGGCAGTTGTTCCCTCCTTGTCTTTAGAGGCTCCCTCAGCGGGCATGACAGTTGAAGCCAAGTCTTGCTGAAAGCCCTGGGAAGCTGCTTCTACCTCCAGAACAGCTGCAGCCTTATCCGAGGATACTTCTTGGGAAGCACCGATTTCTTTTGTTAGCCCTTGTTGGCTGGGAGGAGGAGGATCCTGAGGCAATACTTCTAGATTTGGATCAACAGTTGTAGAAGCCACATCATCTTGAGCGGAAGGAGGATCCGAGGCTCGAATTGCAGAAGGGTAAAACACATTCTCTGCCTTCCTCAACTTAGATGAAGCCTCAACCCCAGCTCGGTTAAGGGCTTCATCCCAAGTTTGGGCGCAGTAAATGCGGCACATCGTTGGGACCTCTGCCCTAAGGGTTTCCTCGGTCCCAGTTACTCCAAGGTCATAACCCTTCTGCTCGGCCTCATCCCTTTCCTTTTCGGCCTCAATCCTTGCCTTCTCAGCTTCAGTCTTGGACTTCTCAGCATGATCCTTTAGCCTTTGGGCTTCCTCCAATTGTTTTTTAAGAGTTGCCATTTGCTCCCTGGCAGTAGTCAATTCATCAGTTGTCTTGCGCAGGCACCTCCTCTAGTCCTCGGCTTGCCTTTCTACGCCTTCCAAGGTCGAGTCAGCACTGCGGCGAGCTTGCTGCTCCTCGGTCAAGTCATTCTTCAGCTGGGCAACTTTATTTTCGGATATGGTCAACGTTTGCACAGCCGCTGTCCGTATTTTCCTCTCATCTTCCAACTGCTGGTAACAGTTATTGGTAATTTCCTCCAGCCTGAAGGTGGCTTGGACAGCCTAAAAGAGAAGGATTAGTACCAAAACCAACAGAAAGTATATGGCCATAAATAATGATTATAAGTATAAAAATAAAAAAATAAAAGGGGGGGGGGGTTAATGTTATACCATGCCCAAATATCATTTGCAATTAAGGAAGACATCATTCATCCTCATTTTCTTCAGCTCGTTCATGTATCTTGGAAGCAGTAAGGCCTCCTCCACAGCCGAGGCGACGTGGCACCCAATGCCCCCGTTGAAGTCCCTGATGGATGCATCCGTCCTCAGGGGCTCCCCGCCGTGCATGGGTGCTGGGAGCCAAGCTCGTGGCTCTGGGGGCTGAGTGTCCGATCTCTCCAAGCCCCGTTGTGATGTATGGCTGACCTTTTGCTGCTTCGCAGCTCGTTGAGCCTCTTCTTCCCAGGTCGGACAGGATTTTCCAGCATCAACCACGTCTTTCCCTTTCTGCTCCCTTTTTCTTTTTGGATCAGCAAGTTCAGGTCTGACTGGTTGAGGTTGGTGAGGAGTAGGAGGAAGTTGGTGAGGAGCAAGAGGAGGAGATTTGGGAAGAGAAGGGGGAATCTGAGACTGTGCAGATTTCCCCAGTGCACTTTTTCCAGGCTGATTTTCTATCAGCTCCTGTAAACTCCTCTAGGGCTTCCTTTGGATACCCATTTCGTCAAAAACGTCCTCGGAGTGTAGAGTCTAATTAAAAACCTCGAATTCGTCCAAGGAATCTGACAAATCTACAACTTCCTCTGGATTTCTTTCTTTCTTCTTCTTCTTTTTCTTCTTCTCTTTCTTCCTCTTCCTTGAGAATGAGCTGGGATAAGGATGCTCCTACTGAAGGAGTGGCAACGAAAAGTGGCTGGGTGTGGGAAGTGTCTTTAGGGAGTGGAATGCCCTCTGGAACGATGAACCCTTGGTAGGCAACACTGATACAGTGGAGCCGAGGGTCGCGAGCCTTGATTACGTACTTCGGGGCTTGGAAGGCGGAGGATAGGGGTGTGTATCCAAGGATTAAATGAGCTGCTCGGAGTTGACCATCAGCTTCGTTCACATACACCTCGGCTTGCAGGATCCTATCTAAGCCTGCTTGGTTAACTAAGCTAAGCTGGGGTTTGGTAGCACGCTTATCTACAAAACCATTGAATTAGAATAAGATTTCGTAGACAAGGATGTGGGAAAACAAAAGAAAGATGCCAACCAAAATTCAAAGAAAACTACGGCTATACCCCCACCTGGTGCCCCTTCCTTAGTCGGGCAGGGTAGGCCATCGTGCCATTCCCCAGAAAAGATTAGGAAATCCTCCTTTAAATTTTTATTTGAAGTGGGGAGGCACTGGATCAACCTTACTTCAGGATGCCTTGACTTGAGGTAATATCCCTGCCCTTTTAAATGATGAAGGTTGTATACCCAATTCACATCGTGATGAGTCAGGTTCAGGTTCATTCTATCGTTTAAAGCTTCTATACTCCCCAAGACCCTGAACATATTTGGGGCGCATTGTGTGGGAGATAACCTAAAAAACCTAAGGTAACTCCTAGTGATGGTACCCATGGGAATGGTCATCCCTCCCTTTATGAAGGCAATCATAGGAATGACCACCTCTCCAATTTTCCTATCATCGAACCACTCTCCTTGGGTAGCGTACCTCATGCCTACTGTGGGTGGGATCCTATACTTAGCCCTGAAACTTCTCATACCCTCCTCAGACTTAACCAAACATTTGAACTTACCCATTCTCCTAAGAGGCTTCGAAGGAAAATGAACAAGTTTAAAGTGAAAGCCAAAAGGGTTTAAAGAGACTTACAGGTTTGAACAGGGATCCTCGGACAAATTCCTAATATTTGTAGACGCACGAAGAGATGAAAGAGAGAGGTAGGTTCAGTGTATGAGCTCTAGAATTATGTGATTGCTGAAAGTAAGGAAAAGGATTGATTTGAAAAGCTATTTATAGTGGCTCAGAAGCTACAAGCGAGAAAGTTCCCGCTCGTAAAACAAGAAAAACCCTCCACCATTGGATTTGCATCTTACCGTTGAACGTGGGGGACAGGGGCGTCGCCAAAATTTAATACTATCGCGCTCTGGACGCCAAGCGTCAGGAACGTGCCTTGAGCAGGTGAAAAGGCATTTGGGAGGTCAGGAATACAGAATAGGACCATAAATGAGATGGGCTGGGGACTTCAAAATCATCCTTTCCTCCCGAGGAGTCGAAAAGCAAGATTTTGAAGGGCTATTGTGGGGGCTAGTTAATCAGGAGGTACTGTTAAAGCTGTACTAACTGGGCCTATGACCCGATCCGAGGACATTAGACCATCTGAGGATGTCCAGATAAGATTATAAGGAGAAGGGAGTGAATGGAATAGTAGAAATAATATGAGATAAGTCTAACGAATGTTTGAGGAGAAAAGCCATCTCGGCAACAATGGTCCGAGGTCAGTAAGAATGCCATATCACCATGGACTCTCTTTGAGGTTATATCACCACTAAGAGTTAGACGTTGGGCAAGAGATAAGAAAGGAGAAAGGCAACAAATATCTTCAAAAGCTGCTACCACTGCATTAAATGATTCCCAACCAACTCTCTGGTCGCATTAATGTGGAAATGACGCTTGAACAGTGATCCAGCAGCCTTACAGCTACTGGCTGATGGTTCTGGGGAGTTCAGGATGGGACAGGAAGGAGTTTTCCGAATCTAACCTACACGTGTATGGTAAGGATGACACTAAGGTTGTAGTATATAACATGGAATGATGAACTAAAAAAAGGGGGGATCAAAAGATTAAAAAAAAAAAAAAAAAAAAAAAAAAAAAAAAAAAAGATCTTTGGAGAAGAAGACAGGGCTTTCTGATGGACTTTTATATGTAAACCAGACAATATAATATAAACTCTTGGAGTTATTCCGAGGACAGATTTTCTAATCCTACTTGTATCTAACAGTCTTAAATCACCAAATTTGATCGTTTTTCTTCTAGAATAGATCTAGTTCTTCTATCCACGCTCCACAAATTTATTGTTTGGGCCGCTTGGGTTTGAGCCCAATCCTATATTGGGTCCTATCTAATTTCAGTCCCTACAACACCTTTTCTAAAAGGTCTCTTTACTACTCTATATTTTAGATATACACAAGTCTACTATCTTTCTCTCCCACATATTTTTCTACAAGATTTTTTTTTTTTTTTTAAGGAAAGACAATAGACGGTTGTTCTTAAACCTTTTGTGAGTGGAAGTGCGTACATCACAAAGGTCGACGCTATAGTTTAATCTTGGGGGGTTGTTTGGCCAAGAGAACCAATTGCAACAAGTTTTACTTTGGTTGGCACGAATTAACCCTTAAGGACAACGCTCTTAGTGTGATTCTATAGCACTGTGAGATTGTTCCTAAATTTACTTAAATTTATATTATTATTGCTTATTTACATTCTTGCTAGCTAATTATTTGGGATATTGTTTGTTGTATCAAACTTGTTTATTCATTATTATTTTTCCAACAATCTTAAAGGTTGATTTAGTTTCTCAAAATGGATAAACAAGTTGTTGATTCTCTTAAAGTCATTTCAGAAATTACCAAGCTTGAACCTTTTGATAGAAATAATTTTAAACATTGGAAAAAAAGGGTTTTGCCCATCTTGGAATTTACTGAAATTGATATTGTTCTTCATGAACCCAAACCCGATGATCCCGAAAAATTAGCAAAGTGGTTAAAAATAAATAAATTATGTACACATACTATTAAATGTGCTTTAGCTAATAAGTTATTTGATAATTATTGTCATTTTACTTGTGCTAGAGATTTATGGATGAACTTAATGGTCGTTATGGGTTTGAGGATGAGGGTGCTAAAAAATTTGCTATGGCTAAATATATGTCTTTTCAAATGTGTGAAGAAAAAACTATTTCTAGCCAAATTGAAGATTTTCAAAAATTAGTTTCTGACTTAGCCAAAGAGGGTGATAATTTACCTGAAGGGTTTGTGGCTCATGGCCTTGTTTATAAGTTGCCGGACTCTTGGAAAGAGTATAAGCACCGGTATAACCATCATAGAACCTATTTAAATCTTCAACAAACTATTATCGATATTCAAATAGAAGAGACTAATAGAATGTCTGAAATTTCTTCTAAAGCGAAGGAATTTACTTCCAAGGTTAATATTGTAGAGGGAGAACCCTTTAGACCTCCACAAAACAATAAGAAATATGATCCTAGAGGCAAAGGAAAGTTTTATAACAAAAATAACCCAAATCCTCAAATCCAAAAGAAAAATGGTAATTGTTTCAATTGTGGTAAGACAAGTCATTATACGGCAACTTGTAGAGTGAGAGGCAACTTCAAAAATAATAACAACAACAAAGGCTCAATATCAAACAAAGCAAATGTGGTGGAAACTGAAGAGGTCATTGTGGCATTGGTGTCTGAGGCACATTTGGTCTCAAGTGTGAAAGGATAGGTAGTAGATTCGGCTTGCACAAGACATATTGGTGCATTCAAAGAGGAGTTTATTTCCTACACTCTAATAGTGGAAGGCACCGAGTTTGTTTATGTTGGGGACAATAGGCTTGTACCAATGAGTGGCAAAGGAAAGGTACTCTTGAAGTTAACTTCTTGTAAAACTCTTTCACTCACCAATGTCCTCCATATACCTCATTTTCAACACAATCTTATCTCGGTACGTTTGCTTGGTAAAGCTGGTATTAAAGTGCTATTTGATGGAAGTATAGTTACTTTATCTAAAAATGAAATCTTAGTTGGTAAGGGTTATGATAATGATGGTCTTTTTGTACTTAATGTTGATCAAGTCAATAATGAAAATGGTTCATCTTCTTATGCTTACTTGGTTGATTCTATTGATGTGTGGCATGGTAGACTTGGACATATAAATCTTGGTTACATAAAGAAAATGAAAGAATGTGGAATCATAAACTCACTAAGTGAAGCAAACATGGAAAAATGTGAAATTTGTGCCGAAACTAAAATCACCAAAAAACCTTGTAAATCTGTAACAAGAGAATCTGAACTCCTTAGTTTGGTACATAGTGACTTGGGTGATTTAAAACACACAATAACTAGAAGTGGTAAAAAATTTATGTAATCTTTGTTGATGACCATTCTAGATTGACTAAACTTTATTTACTAAGAACCAAAGATGAAGCTTTGGAAATGTTTATAAAGTATAAAAATGAAGTTGAGAACCAAAAGAATAAAAGGATTAAAAGACTTAGAACTAATAGAGGAGGTGAACAAAATGGCATAATTCATGAGGTAACTCCTCCTTATTCACCTAAATCTAATAAAATAGCTGAACGGAAAAATAGTACTCTTAAAGAGAAGATGAATGCTATGCTTGTTAGTTCTAGGCTATCTTCCAATAGATGGGGGGGAAGCCATTCTTTCAGCTTGCCATATACAGAATAAGGTATCTCATAAGAAAACTGGTAAAACTCCTTATGAACTAGGAAAGACGTAAGCCTAACTTGGAATACCTTAAAGTGTGGGGGTGTTTAGCTAAGGTTATGCTGCCTGAGCCTAAAAAAAGAAAACTTGGTTCTCGAACATGTGATTGTGTGTTTATTGGATATGCTAACAATAGTTCATGTTATAGATTTCTAGTTATCAAGAGTGATATTTTTAGAATCTTACACTATTATTGAATCTGAAAATGTTATATTCTTTGAACATTTGTTTCCTTTAAAAAATAAGGAAAAAGTATTGCATGAATCTGTTGATACTTCTAATGATCTTGTTGATGACGTGCAAGAATTAAGAAGGAGCAAGCGAGCTAGGAAGGAAAAGAGTTACGGTAACGATTTCTTTGCCTATATTGTTGAAGATGAACCTGTAAGTTATTATGATGCAATTAAATCTATTGATGCACCATTTTGGTTGGAAGCTATTAATAGTGAATTAGATTCTATTATGTCTAATCATACTTGGGAATTAGTTGAGTTTCCTCCTAAGGTTAAGCCAATTGGTTGCAAATGGATATTTAAAAGGAAATTAAAACCATATGGTACAATAGATAAGTATAAAGCATGCTTAGTAGCTAAGGGCTATAAGCGAAAACATAATGTTGATTTTATGATACTTATTCTCCGGTTACTAAAATTGCATCTATAAGAATTTTGTTTGCCATTGCATCTATTCACAAACTTGTTATACATCAAATGGATGGTAAAACTACTTTTTTAAATGGTGATTTAGAAGAAGAAATTTATACGGAGCAATTCGAGGGTTATGTTGTCCATGGACAAGAACACAAAATTTGTAAATTGGTTAAATCCTTGTATGGATTAAAACAAGCACCTAAACAATGGCATAAGAAATTTGATAATATGATGCTTACACATGGATATGTGATTAATGGTGTGGATAAATGCATATATAGTAAGTTTAATAATAATGAATGTGTCATTATTTGTTTATATGTTGATGACTTGCTTATATTTGGAACTAACCATAATGTTGTGCATGATACTAAAAGTTACTTGCCTCTAAATTTGATATGAAAGATTTAGGCGAGGCAAATGTTATTTTGGGCATCAAGATCCTTAGGGACAATGATTGCATTATACTATCACAATCTCATTATGTGGAGAAAATTCTTAAAAAATTTGAACATTTTGATATGTCACCTATGTCTACTCCATATGACTCAAAGGTGCGCTTGGTTAAAAATCATGGTGATAGTGTTTCACAAGATAAATATGCACAAATTATTGGTAGTTTAATGTTTTTGACAAATTGTACTCGTCTTGATATTGCATATATTGTTTGTAGATTGAGTAGATACACTCATAATCCTAGTATTGAGCATTGGGATGCAATATCTAAATTATTGAGATATTTAAAGGGGACTTTTGATTTTGGTTTGTCATATTATAGCTATCCTACTATTTTAGAAGAATATTGTGATGTTAACTGGATCTCTGATACAGATGAAGTGAAGCCCACTAGTGGATATGTGTTTACACTAGCTGGAGGGGCTATCTCTTAAAAGTCATCTAAGCAGACTTGCATAGTGAGATCCACCATAGAAGCAGAGTTAGTTGCCTTAGAGAAAGCTGGGTCCAAAGTCGAGTGGCTTAGAAGTTTATTAATTGATATACCTCTTTTTACTAACTCTATTGCTTCTGTTTGCATTCATTGTGATTGTCAGGCTGCCATAGCATGTGCTAAAAGCAAAATTTATAATGGGAAAAGTTGACATATCTGATTAAGGCACAATATTGTGAGGCAGCTTATTGGTAATGGTGCTATGTCCTTGGACTTTGTAAGGTCAGAAAGGAACTTGACGTTTCCTTTGACCAAACCACTAGTAAGAAGGCTGGTGAGTGAGACAACTAGGGGGATTAGACTGATACCCAAGTTGTGACACTGTGACTAATGCTCAACCTCTATAATGGGTGGTTCCATGTAAGGGGCTAAATGGGTAGAGGTCATTAGTGGTCCATGTGGGCACTGTCATTTATTATGTGTTTTTCACTATCTTGTTAAGGAGATTAGTGATGAGCCTATCCCTATGGTGTGAGACTATGCTAAGTTGCAGAATTTTGTGAGGATGAGTTTAGGCTCTTAATGAATCCATATCCCTACTTGTTGGGATGGGGTTTATCTACACGCACTCCTGATAGATGCCACCGATTAAGTTACAGATTGTTGGAGGTTGAGCTTTAGGCTCTTAATGGATCCATACTCCCTACTTGTTGGGATGGGCTATTCTGCATGCACTCCTGATGAATGCCATCTATGTGTAAGTGGAAGTTGTGCCGCTTCTTATAAGACTTTTTGGATAGGTCTCTAGAGCTCTCATGAAACCCAATGGCGCATGGTCTGGATAAAGTGCCAACCTGCTTAAGAACAACCTTGATAAAGAAAGTTATGTGGGTGGTAAGTTTGGCTTACTAATAGCTTGGTTAAAAGAGTTTAAATTTACCATTGTTTTTTAGTTCTTACTTATTTATCATATGTATGGTTAAAACCTTCTGATACCATATTGATGCATGCTATCTTTAGTTACGTGCCTTTCCTATTTTGTGTTCGTAACATGTGGGGGATTGTTGGTGTGGGTGTGTTCCAAACACTTTTATTCTTATTTTTTTTCTAGCCATTGGAAATTTATGAGTAAAATAGCCGTTGGGCAATTATGAGAAAAATAGCCATTAGGCAATAATTGATAATATAACCGTTGGGCTTTTAAGGGTTATTAGTAACCAATAAATATAGACTATTATCTTCATAAGTAGCCTATATGATACTTATCATAACACCTTTTCTAAAGGGTCTTTTTACTACTCTATATTTTAGATATACACAACTCAACTATCTTTCTCTCCCACATATTTTTCTACAATAATTTTTTTTTTTTTTGGTAAGGAAAGGCAATAAAAGGTTGTTCTTAAACCTTTTGTGAGTGGAAGTGTTACATCACAAAAGTCGACGCTATAATCTAATCCTAAGGGGTTGTTTGCCAAGAGAACCAATCGCACCAAGTTTTACTTTGGGTGGCACGGATCAACCTTTAAGGACAACGCTCTTTGTGTGATTCTATAGCACTGTGAGATTATTCCTAAATTTACTTATATTTATATTATTATTTCTTATTTACATTCTTGCTAATTATTTGGGATATTGTTTGTTGTATCAAACTTGTTTATTCATTATTATTTTTCCATCATAATATACATCTTAACCAAATCAAATCACAAAATCTTTAATAGCTTCATACTCCCTAGTCTTCAAGCCCTCACTGACAAGGCAATTTGGGCCAATTGGTGTGGAAAGATTGGAGACGCACACAGTGCAGGAAAGCTCGTGGCACTACATGAGGCCTTAATGAAATCTGTGATACGACCATGCTCAGTAGCGGAAGACAGACTTGGCTGTGGTAGGAATGTATAATAAGGTCGAGAATAGTGTAGCAAAAGATGGGAAACTTAAGCCTTAATGTTTCTTAGGAAATTAAAGGAAACAATGGCTTTATATTATAGAAGTGAGCTTGTGGATGACTGGTTGAGTACAAGATTGGGACTATATTTACATTTGGGGTTGATCATTTTCGTTGCAACAACGGCAGCATCTCATGCCGGTTTGAGCTGCAACAACTGTGGCTCTCTAACCATCCCTTAACCTTTTGGAACAAGGAAGGAAGGGATGCTACCTTAATGACTCCTTCCTCATCAGATGTACCTACTCTCAACAAAGAGTTGTACAAAGTGGTGAAAAAAGACCCAGGAAGTAGCAGCCCTCAGGCCCCTCTCACTTGTTCCAAATGGATAGGGGATGCTAAGAGATCCACAGCTATTTATGCAGCTCAAACCGGGTTGAGATACTGCTGTTGCTGCGAAAAAATGATCAACCCAAGTAGCATTCCAAGCAATCCTCTATATTTATTCTAGGAAGCTATAGCGTACAAAACATACTCCCACATGGTGCCCTTAATGTTGTCATGGCAGAGAGCTCAATGTTTGATAGTGATCTAAGAGCATTCAACTCGTGCAAAAATTCATGTCTATTTTAGTATAAAAACTTACTTTTTCTATTTTATATACTCACTTTTTAAAACACCTCACATCAGATTTCGTTAAAATCTATTTTACATCCTCACATTTCATTAAAATCTCATTTTTTTTCTTAATTTTTTTAATTATTCTTCTTTCTTTACAGAGAACAACTATCGCCTACTCTCTTCCTTCATTCTCGAGATGTAAAGAAAAAAAAAAACAATTAATGCTTTGTTTGTTTGGGCAATAATGTTTTGTAGAAAATGAGTTATTTTTTTATAAAACTATCTCATTTTCCTATGTTTGGTAGCAACCTTAAATGAGTTGAAAAAAATCTTCTAACTTCTCTTATTGAGCTTACTATGAGATAGAGTTGTTTTATAATAATAATAAAAATTAGTGGAAAATAATCTCTAAAAATAAGTTATACTTTTTTATGTTGACTAAAGATAGTTTTCTTTTAACTTATTTTTTTCAGATACTACCAAACACTGGAAAATACAAAAAAAATAAAAAATAAATAAAAAAACTATCTTTACACAAGGTTTTTCATAAAAACAAATGAAGCGTAAATGCAAAATGAATAGTGTTATGTTACTGTAGCAAACTTGTAAATTTATACAAGTTGATGTCGATTATTTTTAGATAATAGCAAAACAATGTAAATTCTACACCTCTCTCTATTATAATCGAACCGAGGAATGCTCTAGGCTTCTTAGTCACGGGTATAAAAGAATCTTTTTAACAAATGAGTTTTTCTGGTTTACAAAGGTATCCAGCATATTTATGCTAAATATTCCTTTCCTGGATTTTCAAGTGGGTTTTTGTAGTTACTTGAATCACCACAATATATAGTCATCTCTCACTAATAATTGAGCCTATTCTTTTTACTTTTATGTTGGATGTTAGGTTCTAAAAATTTAGATTTATATATTTAGAATCACATTTTTATTGTGTTGGCAAATCGAAAACAAAACATGTCTAGTCTAGGTTTTAAGACAATGCTTAAAAGTGCTTGTTTCAAGGTTCAAGTCCAACTGATTGCAAAAAAAAGGAAGTGAGGTTCTGCCTTGCTCGACCGATCAAGAATTAGGCTCGACCGATTGAAAATCGCAGGCATAGTTTTTTTGCAGAATTTTTGAATAGGCCCAAACCCACGAAAACGTTTAAGGTTTCATCTAAACTTCTCCACATATAAAAGGGAAACCCTAGTCACATTTTGAAGACTCTTAGAAGACTTGTGTGTTACTCTTTGTAAGATCTGAGAGATTTTGTACCTTCTAACTACACAAGAATCTACCAAGTCCAAAATTATGATCAAGCATTGGTAGAATATAGTTGTTGCATCAAGATCATTACTGATGGTGATCTGAAACTTTTGAGTGGAATCTCAAAGTCAAAAGTAAGGCGGCTTGTGTTGGTGTAAATCTAAGAAGAAAAGGAGTCCGTGGATTCGAAACTTGCACATGATCGTGTCAATAAGTTACTACTGGAGGTAGCAATAGATTTAGAGTTAAATTTGATTGTAAAAACTTTAATTCTCTTACAGTGGATTTGTTTTACCTTGAGGATAGTTAGGTCGAATCATCTCTAGGTTTTTATCTTGAAACAATTTGTTTCATTAGTTTTCTTGGGTCATCATATCATGGTGTTATTTATTTTTCCGCATCTTTGCATGATATGATTTATTTGTGTTTAACCTATATCTGAATAATTAATCGAAGTAATCACTTGGTTAATATAATAGGTTAAACAATCTGGTTTTAGGGGGGTCTAAACGAACAAACATTGGAAAATGTAATACTTCCTAATAATTGATAAGCATGATAAGTATGAGAAGAACATATGACTAACAGTGGCTTTGATGAAATGTTTAGCCAATGAAAATTAATTTAGTGGGATAATGTTGATTATAAGTTACATCAGTATGATCTTAACCCTTTCTTTTGCCTAATAATGCATTTGAACATGTAAAGTAGCTATTAGAGATATCTCTCTCAATGTCTATTCAATATTTGTGGTTAAACCCTGACAACTAAGTTTTCTAACGTATAGTGCAAGACAAATTATTCACTCGTTTTGTTTTTGCTGAAAGTGATGAAATTATATTGACATTTGATAACTACATTTTTTTTGGGCAGGATCCACACAAAAAGAATCTCATGGGATAGTACTAAAGATGAGGCTGTCCAACCAGTGTACAAGAAATTCTGAAACTTTTAGCTATACAATTACACTAATTAATAATTTTATGTTAGCTATACTGTTACATTTTAGGTATTAAATTCCTTATTTATAACCTTTGTATGGCATGGGGGAGTCTTGGGAGATCCTATAACATCAAAAAGGGCAACCACTTCCAACTTTTAAGGCTATACCTCCTCAGCTTAAATTGGGCTATATATTTTAGGTTCATTGATCACAAGGTCTGGATAAAAAGCCCACCTGTTGTTTAAAATAAAAAATAAATAAAAATAAATAAAATAAAATAAAAATAAAAAATAAAAAATAAAAAAAAATAAAAAAAAATAAAAAACAGAAGACAGGATTGCTACATCATATGAATCCACCAGTTGTAAAAAAGTGTAAAAATGCCCATCTATTGTTTAGAAAGTTGCAGTGGCTCGTTACCAATTGCAACGTCATGAACCATTACAACAAGGTAAATGTCTCTTACCGTCGAATAAGAGTTTTGGAATTCGATTTTTACTTACACCAAAAATCAATTGATGTCTTGATCTAATGGTAAAGAGTAATCATCAAGAGTGAACGTAATATATTAAAACTGTCTAAAAAAAAAAAAAAAAAAAAAAAAAGAAGATTGTTTGGTCACCGATTTTAAAAATATTTTTCTCACTTTATTTATTTTAAAAATTGATGGGTCCCACAAAAATTATTTGTTTGGAAATTTATTAAATTGTTCTCAATCTTATTGCGTTAAACAGTTTTTAGAAAACACCTAGAAGGCCAGAACTTGTTTTCTTCTTTCCTCAGTTTTTGTTATGAAAATCACTGTAACAATATAATAATTTCTTCTTCTTCTTGTTCAGGTATTCATCTCTCTCTCTCTCTCTCTTTACCAACCATGACCGGATCACCACGAGATTAGGGATTTTTTTTTTTAATTATTGTTCATTTGTAATTTTGGTCAATTATTGTTTTTTTTTTTTTTTCAATTGTGTTGTGCAAACATATATATTATGGCATTGGTAACATTGTCACTAGATGTGGCAAAACGGGCGAGTCAGGTCGGGTTAATCGGGTTTGCAGGTCAATCGGGTTGCAAGTCAATTAGGTCGCAGGTCGAGTCGGGTCGTGGGACGGGTCAAGTTGACCTGTATTTTTCAAACAATTTTTTTTTTTTTTTTTTGAAATAGATGCAATCTGTCAATTGTTTATGAGTTCCTTAACTGTGATTAGATTCTCATTAGTGATACTCTTACCATTTACCAATTACCACTAAACACTTGATATCCAAATTTGGTGCAACTCTTGTTCCAGCTTTCTAGAAGCTAATCTTAGTATAATCTTCGATTTGTTTAAAATAGGAAGAGAAAATGAAGATGTCAAGTAAAGAATGACAAACTATAATGGAGTACATAACATATTAAGTAAAGAAGAATAAGTAAATATTTTATAAGAATTACACCTCAATCTCAATCTACTCAACATCGGTAGACGTGACAAACTGGGCGGTTCGAGTCGGGTCAATCAGGTTTACGGGTCAAATAGGTCGCGGGTTAAAACGCGTCATTTTTAAACGGGTCAATCAAGTTGTGGGTTTTGCCATGTCTAATTGTCACAACTAACCAATGATGGCTACCCATGATCTTGGACTTAATAGGACTCATAGCCGAGAAATCTAAATTGATAATATATCTCAACCTAAAGTAATCTGAATAGTCTGTCACTTTGAATGAATGTTTGCAAGTAAAAGAGAAGAGGGTATCTCACAAGGCATACAATGAGATCACATTTTCACAATAAGTAAGATTCACACATGTCAGTAATAGTAGCGGCAAAACTACCTAGAGAAGTGGGGGGTTATGGCCCCTCAAAATTTTCAAATATTAGATTTTTACCCCTAAATTTATCTAAATTTTACAAAAGAAATATGGTTTGTCTCCCAAACTCTTCATATATCTTGTATGACTTAATTAAATTAGTTCAATTTTGTATTTGTTATAATTTTGGCCTCTATTCATAAAATCCCTAATTCCACCCCTGAGTACTCAGGGTATTTCGTTTCTCTCCGTTTCTATTTTACTGTTAAAATTTTATTTTTCAATATATGTATAAATAATTATATTATTTAAAATTTTAAATAAAATAAAATATATAAACCTCATTTGTAAAATATAATCTGAACCCCACAGTCCTGCTCTGCTTAATTTTGTCTGCCAAATGCATGTGATACTGCACTCAGATCCAATCACTCACGTGGTCACAGATTCACAATTCACATTCAGTGTGTCGTACACGTCAGCCCCCACGAAGGTACTCTTTGTCTAACCTGGCCAATCTTATCTTTACTTCCTTTTTTTATATTTTTATTTTAAATAATTGATCTTATCTCTACTTTTTTTTTGTTTTTTGTTTTTTATTTTTTGAGAAATATCTTGTCTCTGCTTTAAGCCTTTAACACACCGTCCAAATTACTTTCATCTGAGTGTCAGTGGGAATGAAAAGATATTCGATTTCTTTAATCATCTTTTAAATTTTAATAAATAAATAAAAAAGTTTGCCACTACCATTTATTGCAGCACTAAATTATCGAATAGTCTATGTTGCAAATATGACTGATTTTTCTACCAAAAAAAAAAAAATATGACTGATTTGATTTATTAGTTCCAAGTTCACTAAAGTCAAGATCAAGCATAGTCTCCAATGTCCATTACTTTTTTCAATGTTTGCGTCTAGGAAAACAATTTCTCGCTTGAGAATTGGCGTGAAACGAGGATGTAATTGATAAAAGCAACTTGTATATAAAAAATGCATTTATTCCTTCAATCAAGGGATAGCCATTTTAAAAATCATTGAAGAAGCAAAGAACTTTAAGACCAATTCAAGAGGCATAAAAGGCACATAATTTTTTAGAACTTCCATACCAACTTTGATTGTTGGTGTGCTTAACATTTTACAAGAAGTAATTCTGTATATTATAAACATACAAAAACACTCAAATAATATACATCAAAAGTAACCAAACCAAACCAAAATGACATACCAAGACTTCTACAAAAACTTTAACCTTTGGAAGTGGCTTAGTGCTTTGAGGCATAGCTATTAACTAGTGCTAGTGCATTACTAGTGACTTGTGCAACATTTACAACTTGTGCCTTAATTGAAGCCTTGACTTTACCATCCAAGGCCTTGCCAGAAAACCCATCAAGGCAAGTGTTCTCATCGGTCAGTGCTGCACTAACCCAAGTCTCAACATTGCTCATGTGCCACAAAAAGTCCTGACCCTTGGCTTGACCAATGTGCTTGAGCTCATGGATGGACTTGCTAAGACGGTCCACAGTATCACCCATCTCTTCCAAGCAATCTTTAACAGCTTCATATTCCCTAGACTTCAAGCCCTTCATTTTTGTCATTTTTGACACAAATGTCTTTGTAGATTGACACTTGGATAGGCTCACAGATAAGGCAGTATGGGCCAATTGGCGTGGGCTTTGTTGAATTGCTGAGGCATAGGCTGAGAGAGTTTTGACACACACCGCTGGATAGGTAGTAGAACTACATGAGGACTTGATGAAACTAGTATCATAACCACGGGCAGAGGATGCAGACTTCGCTGTGGAAGCAAGGTATAATGAGATAGAGAATAGCAGCAAAAGATGGGAAACTTTAGCCATAGTGTTTGGTAGGAAACAATGGCTTTGATATTGTAATGTAAAGTGAGTGTGGTCCTGTGTGGATGAGTGGTTGAGTATGAGATGGCTCTGTATTTATAGGGGGCTAAAGCTAAAGAAACACTGTGCTTAATGCAACTGCTGTGAGATGAAAAATAGACTAGCACAAAATCAAGTGCAAAAGTAAAATAAGGACAGCCTCAAAGTTTGAGACTTTGAATAATGCTAGTTACGTAATAGTTTTCACTAACAGTTGGGTTAACAGGTATTTACTATTCTACGTACAGGATTGTATTTATTATTGCCAACATCACTTTATAAAGTTTCATTACTGAGGTATATCTCAAATTTTCAGAAAATTTAGGCAGGTTATATGGGGCCATTTACGTGGAGTAGAGGATAAGTATCAGTGTATCACCTTTCATACCGACATGACTCATACCCATACACAATTTTGAAGTTATTTGTTTTTGTTGTTAAATTTTTGGGTCTGAATGATTCTAGAATCGCAATGTTGTGTCCGAAGATTTTATTATTTTAAAGCCTCTTCTTTTATTGCTTTCATTATTTGGACTTTTAGAGGTAATCAAGGGTAATTGGTGGGGGTTGTTAGCTGTTTTGGGGCCACCAAGGAGACCCTTTGTCAGATATGAATTTCCATAAATAAAATTAGTCAAACTCAAGGAAAAAAAAAAATTAAATGAGTGGCCCACCATGTGAAAGAATAATAATCAAATAAATATATTATATAAAAATATAAGAGCATCTCAAAAAAATATGCAGTTTTTTTTCTTTTTTCTTTTTTGATAGATAAAAAATATACAGCTATGAAGTGAAAGTGATAGAATATTAGTGAAAATTGCCAGCTCGAACATAGCCAAACTTCTATTTTTCCTACTTGGACCTACATGAGATTTTTTTTCCCTGTAATTTTACCTAAAAAGCAGTACATGCATATATATTGTTTGTCCAGGTTTGGCCCAAAGCCAATTTCGGTTGTTCTAGCAGAATTTCTTTTTTCAATGTAATTGTTCATCATTAATATTTCTGTAATCATTGCTTACTCGTACGAGATCATTAGTAGTTGATATTGCTTGATTTTTTTTATATGATAATTTGATATTGTTTGATTTTGTAATTAAAATTGAAGTCGATGTGAGCAATGGAATGGATGTGAAAAGGATTAAAAATGAGACCATATGAGTATTATGATTAGGATAATACATTTTTTGAATTAAAATCGTGAATTGAAGATGTGATTAGATTGAAATTGAGTCTTCAACTCACGATTTCAATAAAATAAAATAAAATAAGTGTTCCCATCGAAAAAATAATAATAATAAAATAAGTGTGCTTGATAGTGTGTATGTATTATCTAACAAATACTGCCCTTGCTATCAAGGAAGCCATGAAATATAGCAACTGGTGTGGACCGTGGACACCGATAAAATCGTTAAAAAGAAACCAAATGACTAATGAGTACGACATCAAAAGAGGTGTGAAACCGCAAGCACAAAGTAAAAGTAATGTGAAATGATTCATACGCGGTGTAAAAGCAAGCAAAGCAAATTAAGTCTCCATGTGCTGCCGACCAAACAAGCAAATCCTTGTCATTAATTACTAGAAACAAAGCTTTATGCTTAGTATCAAACATGACATTATATCTCCCTTTTGCATTCATACCTGATATCCAATCTATATCATGGTTTTGAAACTCGGACCATTCAAAAAAACGTAAAAGAGAGAAGTTTAAGGTTTTTGAGGTCAGACCGAGGTTGAACCGAGATCGAACGGTGATGAAGTAATAATTAATTTAATAATTAATTAATATGAAATAAATAAAAATTAATGCATAAAAATTAATAATCTTGACTAAACATTTAAAGAAATTCAAGTATTTGGAGACCACTAAAATAAAATGATATTTTTCACAGTTTATTATAGATTTTAAATAAATATTTTCTTATCATTTATAATATTTCAATAAATTTGTACAATAGTCAACATAACAGTACCTTTAAAAGCCATGATTTATGCCATTAAAATATTTTAACTATTTATTAACCAGTTAACGAATTAGGAACGGTACAATTTTAAAGGGGTTATAAATGATAATTCCAAATCTCAAGGTTTAAAGTTTCCAAGTGGCTAACTGTTAGGCATTTGAGCATCTGACCATGGCTTTTGAAAAATGAAGTATCAACACTTCCTTTGAAAAACCAAAAAAGCTCATCTCTCGCCCAAACTCTGTTTTGTAGAACCCTCTCCCTCTCTCTCTCTCTCTCTCTCTCTCTCTCTCTCTCTCTCCTTTAAATCTCTTGTTCCTCTTTCCTCTTAGACCAAAATCACAAAGTAAAGATGTCATCTAGTCCATTGTGGAGCTGCACTGTGAAGAACGAAGTCCATAGTGAGCTATGACTTCAGATCTGGTTCTTTTGGACCACCATTTTTAGGGGAAAAAATGACAGGTCTGACCGGTATACCCGCTCATGGGTCTAAAAACCGTCCGGTTGGACCGCAAGTCAAAAGGTTCACGGAGAAAATGCATTTTACGGGTTTCTGAGTTTAAAAAACCAGACTTATGACTGGTTTCCGATTAACTCGATTCAACCGTCCGGTATGGTCTAGTTTTCAAAAAAATGATATATATATATATATATATATATATAATAATAGGTGAAACTGAGAAAAACTCAAATTATAATTTTAAATTAGAGTTTCAATTTTGCGCCATGTGTATTAAATTATTTATTATTAAATAATTTTATTTCTTAATTTTAGAATCAAATGTGGGACCACATTATAAATATTCATCCAAGTGAGTTATTAAAAACAAAAATCAAAGAGTTTAAAATAAATGAATCATAAAAATAAAAAATAAAAATCTTCACAATAATTAAAAAATGGACAATTTATATTTTATACTTAATAATATCCTTACAAAGTTTTTTAAAGAGTTAATAAAATATAAAAATAACTATCAATAGTGATGGTTCGTTGGAAATCAGTAGGTTGAAAGTCTCGGGCGCTAATGATCTTAGGGCTTGATCCTGAAAACAAATACTAAGTCAGAGGAGACCGGTGGGGACCGACCAAAAGTCCTCCGATGGTAAAGTCAGTGGATTTGTAATTCACAGTAAAAAGGAAGTAAGTTTTGAGAAAAGTGTCTGAATGTCGCTTACCTTCTCATTGATGAATGCTTATATAGCATACATGAAACGATTATCTGTTTAATAACCGTTCCTATTGTCGAGTCCGGAGGATTTGGAGGTAACTTCCATAATCGCCATGGAAGTTACCTTATTTGGACTTGTGTTCCGTAATGGTTAATGGAGAACTTGGCACATAGTAGTTCAACTCGTCCCTTGCGCTTGGTGGAGATCAAAGTCGTTCATAGTCCAACATGTTCAACCCATTGAACTCGTCCATCCTTTATTAAGGACGGACGAGGCTATTAGAGATGATTTTTCCTCGTGCACACTTTTTCCTAATTTCATGTAGAGCTCATCCGTCCAAATGATTCTAAGAATGGACAAGCTTCTCATAGGACCTCATCCGTCCAAAGACGGACGAGGTAACCAAGGACGCTTTGGGATGATCACCTCGTGTTTGGTTCGCCCTAGTCGGTCTTTTCATTGGACGAGCCATATGGACAAGTTCAGGAGTTGGTGTTTTTTTGTAACACCATCAAATAGTATTTAAATTATATATTTAGGAATTATATTATGTATCTTATTGTATATCTTTAAGTATAAATCTATAGCAACCGTTCTTGATGAGACTCAAATCTCTTATTCAACCATAAGAAATTTTACCAAAGCAAAAAATTTTAAATTTTAAAACAATTGGTAAATTAACAGTAATCTAACTTCATAATCATTGGTTCAACTCAAATCTCATCAGCCTCAATAATTATGCTTCCGATCCGTTGTATGCATTATCTCAATGTGTAGTCCTACAACTATTTGGCAATTCAAAATCAATGCGAGACAATAATGTGTCACACTGATTTTCCCACTAGCTGCTTGCCTTAGGACTTAGGACTTTAGGAGCTAGGACCATGTGAGAGTTCGGCCGATGACAACACAGTGAAATATCAAATATTGATGTAACCATGTGGCTAACAAAGATCACAGTTGTACGCATTTAAATGTAGGGCCTTTCTTTTTCTTGAGAAAATGTAGGGCCAATTCATTTAAGACTTAAGAGCTCATCTACATTAATTTTGTTTGGTATAGACTCAAAGAGTTAATTTTAACCAATGCCGTACGGCACTCGTTAATATGACCCTTTATTTAAAGCACAAAGGTAGTTGTCGAATAAGTTTTTAATTCCAAATTTATTTTTGTCAGATTTTTGTTATCTAATATGCAATTTAAATGTTGGGGTCAAGAAAATTAATTGTCCAAAAGTTCACGGAATTGAAAACCATTATTCTGTTTTTGCAAACTTCGAATGAACTACGAAATGTATGCAATGTATAATCATGGCACCAATCGACTATGATCCAAAATCAAAAGACAATTTGGAGGTAATTTGTTTGGATTGGATTGAGACGTGAACAAGATTATTTTGGCTGTAAATGTTAATATTGTGTCAAACCTCAAACTTAGAGAAGTTCTCAGCCCTACACCCCTAGTTCCTAAGGATTGGGTTACCCAAAATACCATGAAGAGAGAAGATAAGCTCACATTAACTAATCTGGGATGAGGGGTTTTACGATTAACTTTCGTCCTCATGACCATAAACGCTTGAGTTTGAGTCACTATAACTCTATAAATACTTGGGGCTGCTAGACTATACATATAGAAGGTTTATCTTACCAGATAAAAAGTGACTAATTCTAATATCATACTTTTTTTCTAACTTTCTAGTAAATCTAGAAGTTTTATGGTACATGAAACAAAGAATTTCATGATTGTTTCACTCAAGCTTATCTTATGCATTTTTCTCAACAACAAAAAAAAAGAGCTTATCTTAAGCGTAGCATTCAACTCCTATGAAAAGTAATGACTGATTAACACTAATAATTTTTTGACTGATGAGTCCCAGTTAGCTCTCCGGTCATAAGCTTTCTTTGTTTTCGAATATGAAATTTTTGATAGAAGGTTATGTTCCTAATTAGGAGTTAATATCATATAGTCAAATTAACAAAAAGGCCCAATGTTGTGGCTATAGTTGTAATGAATAGTGGTTCAAGTAACGCTAGTGACATTTTCAAGAAGACAACATGTTTCATTAGCTTGACCACGCAAATATTGTAGCTAGGGCAATATTATAAGCAAGGTGTGAAGCACATTTACAGATATATATATTAATTAATTTAACTGTATAGCTAAGTTTCTGAATTGCTTGTACTCCCATGAGATTCTCTTGTGCGATTCTTATAAAAGAAATGTAGTTGTCAAAAATGTTAATATAAAAGAATTCGAGTTACGAGGTTAGTAACATATCATAATTATCTCAACAAATAAAAAATTGTCTTGCACTAAATTTTAGAAACTTAGCTGGTGGAACCTATTATAAACAAATATTGAAGAGACATTAATAGTCCGTTTGGATTGAGGGAAAGTGAATGAGAGTAGAGTAGAGTAGAATTGGCCCAAAATTAGTCTATTTTTAACCAATTTTACTCTACTCCCCTCCACTTCCTTTCCCTCCCCCCTCAATCCAAACAGGCCAAGAGAGGCATTTCTAATAGCTAATTTACTTGAGCAAATGCATTATTAGATCATCATACTGTTGGATTAATTGTGTGGCCAAATAGCCCACAACATGGATGTTGAACTGTGTGGTTAAATAATCCACAATGTGTACGTATGTAATTCTCAAAAGAAATTACCTTACACAATATTGTATATGAGATGATTATCATTAATAAAATTGTTTGAATAATGGAATTGCATGTTTTGGCCATGATTGGCTGTGTGGGTTTTGACATGGTCAAATATGCAGTTGAGATTTCTCAGGGATAATGAGTAGTGAATGGGGGCAATGACGTGGATAAGAGATCTGATTTTAACGTTTAAATAAACGTTAGAGACTTTAACGTTCATGTCCTAATTTGTAAGAACTGAAATGAATGTTGACAACTTTTGTGGGTCTTTAAATATCCCACTTGAGATCTCTAGATAAGATAACCACACAAAAATTATGTAGAGTGCAAAACTCCCTACAACCCAAACACTATTTCACTCTTATCTCTCCATTTAAATATACGTTTAAGATATTTTCTCTTTTAGTGTTTTAGTTGAATAAGAGTTGTATTTCAATTTGAGTTCTATTTCAATTTTTTGCTTCACATACCACTTAATTAGTTAATTAGTTGTTATTGAATTAATATTTTTTTCATATACCCACGGTTAGTTTTATGATTTTCTCATACTTATCATGCTCATCAAATATTATAAATCATATAATGGACATTGCCAACATAAAAATAAGAAGAGTAAGCTCATAATGAATGAGCAATGACAATAATTGTTTACATCATTGAATAAGGACAGTGATTGTTGGTTGATGGCCCTACCTCCATCTCCTCTTTTCCTTCTTGGATCTTTTCTCCCGAAGTTAGAGATGGGCTAGGGCAATCTCCTGTTTATTATTAATATATCATAATGATTTATTAAAAAAAAAAAAAGTAATACAGAAATTGATGATTATCATCAATTTGCTTGACAAGCAGTCTTGTCTGATTGTTTGGCGACTATCATCAATTTGCTAGTTTGGCTTGTTATAGCCAAAGTTACAGTTCCATCAATTATCCCTCAAATCATTGAATTTATGTCCTCGTTGCTAACTTATTCATGTTGTTACATTGTTATCATCTCAAATAATGATTCTACATCTTACCATAGTTGTCAAATCCCACCTGTCCAAAACGATCCGAATCTTTTAAGGATTTTTCGATCATTCAGGATTGGTAGGATCGTACGTACGATTCTGACGATCCTAAATGATTCTGGTTTCTTGTAATCTTTTAACTTGACAAAAGATTCAGTTGGACTTAAATGAAAAATAACATCTCAATAGACCAAGTTTTGTTATTCTAAGTGTCAATTGGACCCAACTGAAAAATACATACCAATAGAGCATCATGTTTTAAGGTTTTTGGTCTTTTTAAATGATGCTTAAAAATAGATGTAGTAATGTATGATAATTACATCAAATGAATGCAAATTTTTAGATTTTTTTTTTTTTTTTTAATGAATGTATAATTTATGTGATTATTTAATATACCAATGTGTTTTTTTTTTTTTTTTCAAATAATGTAGGATCTTACGATCTACGATCTGATCCTATGATTCACGATCCCATTTACCTCCCATGATCCTACGTAAAATCCCAATTTTGACAACCTTGCATCTTACAGTATTTAAAAATAATAATAAAATAATTTTTAAAAAAGTTTAATAAATCCGGCATGCACTTACATAATTACTGTAAGTTCCAGACCTATAATCTCAAATAAACAAATAAAGAGAACCACCTCACCTAGTTTGGTGTTTTTTTTTTTTCTTTTAACTTCACAATTATGAATTCAGATTTTGTGAGGCTAGTACTAGTTTAGGGGTAAAAGCAATAAGGGAGAAGAAAGAGGGCAAACAAATACTTCCCTGGAATACTAGTCTATCCACTATTCTTTGGAAGCTGAGACAGTCTTAACACTGCAAACAAATACTTCCTTGGAAATGCACAATACACAATACTTTTGATACAAGAAGTTCCAATGTCATTATAGTAAACCTATTAATTTTCTTATCTTCGTATATATGATTGGGTCAGAAATGTTTCATAACACGTACAAAGTTTTTTTTTATCTTCCAACCTTTTAATGGCTTGAGGAGTTGAACATAAATATGAATGAATTATAATAGAGACTTGGATGTCAAAAACCTGTACTTCACTCACAACGAAGACCCGAAGTAGATGAACAGTTTAGCTTTGTGCACTGCCAGCCCCTTCTCTGCAATCCAAATGGTCAGTTGAAGGTGATGCAGGTCCATTTAAATGTATCCAAAGAACCTAAAATCATTAGGCATGCATCAAAGGAAAGACTCAAATGGCATCTTGCACTTGTGGTGAACTAAAATGGAGAATCTGATGCGTGGCATCTATGTTAATTATAAGCAGTATGAGGATGGGTCTAAGAATCCAATCCTCTTTCTACCATCATCATTCTCACTCTTTCTACATCCTCCAATTTACTTACATTGCGATAAATATTCATCAAAAGCTCAAAATTATGTTCATTATCCGGTTCCAACTCAAAAAGTTTTTCAGCAGCAATCTCCCCAATATCTACATTTCCATGAAGTAAGCAAGCATATAGCAATGCCCCCCACACTGTTGGACCAGCCTCAAACTCCATTGTCTCCACTATGGTAGCATAAGCCTCATTGATCAGTCCTGCCCTCCCATAAAGATTAACCATACAAGCATAATGTTCCATGATTGGGCTTATTCTATATTTTCCTCTCATCATAGAATACAATCTCTCCCCATCCTTCACCAAGCCCAAATGGGCACAAGCTGATAGTATTGAAACAAATGTTATACTATCTGGCACTGTACCAGAATCCTCCATCTGTTCAAAGTACCTTAGGATTTCTGGGTCTCTCGAGTGAGCAGTAATTATAGAGTTCCATGACACAACATCCCTCTCAGGCATGTGCTTAAACAACCAACATGCTCGATCCAACTTGCCATGCTTGGAGTAAACAACAATCAAGGAATTAGCAATAGACAAATTCCACTCAAATCCTCGACGAAGAACCCAAGCATGAAGTTGAAGTGCAGGCTTCAATGATGACAAACTGGTAAGCATTGTGGATATAGCAACTGAGTCTGGTTCATATCCTTCTTGAAGCATTTGGCCAAAGATGTCCAATGCCTCCACCAAAAGCCCATGACGAACATAACCCGTGAGCATAGCATTCCACGAAACTAAATCCCGGGAAGTGATCTTGTCAAAGACCTTCCGAGCCTTCACAATGTCACCACACTTGGCATACATATCAACAAGAGCATTGAGCACAAACCCATCATTTGCAAACCCCCAACGAACCACATGTCGATGCACCTCCTCACCAATTCTAACCAACCCAATTCCCCCACAAGCTTTCAGCACACGAGGGAACGTAAATGCATCCGGTTCAACACCCTCTTCCTCCATTTGAAAGTAAAGCGCCATGGCATCTTCACATTGACCCAACTCAGTGTACCCAGAGATAAGTGAATTCCACGCAAAAGCCGATATGTCTCGTTTAGACATTTCATCAAACACATCGTGAGCCTTATCTATATGCCCACACAACGCATATAAACGAAGCAACTTCGACGATAAGCCTACGTTTTTACGTAAAAGGTTTACGGGAATAAGGCGGTGAATTCGGATACCATGACCAATAGCTTGCAAATGGTAGCATGTTTCTAAGAGAGAAGAAAATATTTCAATGTCAATTTTTATACCTCTCTCAACAGAGGCTTCAAGGTCATTAACAACAGAGTCAAGGGCTTGGGTTTTTGTTTGGGTGTAAGGTTTTTGGTTAATGAGGAGTGGGGTTGGAGTTGGTTTTCGAAAGGAGATTTTGTTGTTGTTTTGGTGAATTTGTTTTTGTTTTTGTTGTTGCTGCTGCTGGGTTAGTTGTTTTTGTTTCTTGATTTTCTTGCTCTTGGAAGAGCAGTAAAGGACAGTGAGTTGTTGCACTTGTAGAGAGGTTGTTGCCATTTTGGGTAAAGAGATTAATAAAGAAGAACGAAAAATTGGAGGGAACTGATTTGAACTCATTTGCATGGGCTTCATGTTCATGAGGTATCCTTCTTGCAAAGGGCTTACCGTGACAAACAGCCCCTATGGTATTGCATATAAAGTTATAATAATATGTCAATTTGTGACATAATATCTCTTCTAGGCTCTTTACAATTCCTCTTTAATTTGTGGATAAGAACACTAACAATAGTGGTATTAAATAGTTATATAGCTATTTTTAGAACCATTAAAACTAAAAATATACTCTACAATAGTGGAGTCAAAGCAATATTTTTTTGCTTCACAGCTACATTGCACAGCTATTTTTGGCTGTGCACTGTAATTGAAAAGGTAATAAATATATATATATATATATATATATTTTTTTTTTTTTTTGCGTTCACACTACTTTTCTTATTTTTTACTTTTTCTTCTACATTTCATTTTGCGTTCACACTACTTTTCCTCTCTCCGTGTATCTATGCAGCGTCCACGCTACTTTTCCTCTCTCTGTGTCTCTATGTAGTGATTTGATGGTCATTGTGGTTGTGTTTTGATGGTTGAACGAAATATTATTTTGTTGTAGTGTTTATATTATTTTATTGTGTTAAAAGTTAAAATAAAACTACTGTTGTTGGATGTGAGAATGTAAAATAGATAAAATGACTTTTTGTGGTGCTAAAAAGTTAAAAAATTGACTCCACTACTATGGTTGCTCTAAGAAATAAAATCAATTGGTGTTTTTGTATGATAAAAATCTATGAGATCTTAGGAATTGTAGTGATAACTCGGTATGTTTACTGCGTGACATTAAAATATGCCTATGGTTAATTAAGTTAACTAGCTTTAAGAAGAATAATGCATCTGACTTGACCACTAGGTTAACCAATCTTTGTTAGGAAAAATGCTAGTATAAGGATTAAGTTAACAAAAATTATGTGCATTTAACTCATACACATAACCATTAAGTGAACATGCTATGTTCTGCTCTGTCTGTGTACTTTAATAATCAAAATTTCCTTATCTACCCGAGCTATGTTAAACAACGGTTTTCCAATCAAAATAAAATTCAACCAAAAACAAAACATAGAAGTTAGGACTTGCATGAATCAAGCGGTTTGGCACTTATGTAAGGAAGAAAATGCAAGGGAACAGTTTCTCTATAACGCTATTCTCTAAACTTATAATTTATGTAAGGAAGAAAATGCAAGTCTTATTTCCACAGGTGTAAATGTGACATACCAAGTTGCTCAAAAAAAATGCAGGTCTAATTTCTCAATTTTTTTTGAGCATTTGACATGCCTCATTTTCACATCTGTTAATGCAGAAATTAAACTTGTTAATGCAGCTGCTGCTTTTATAGGCATAGAGAAAAGAAGGAGGACCATGTTAGTCTGCCCATTCCATTGGTTGAAATGTTAATGTGATGTGGACAATTACTTCAGGAACCCATTGGTAACAAGGGTTTTCACATTGGCATACCTTTTTCAATTAAAAGGAAATTTGGACATGGAAAAAAGAAAAGAATAATATCTAACATGAGGTGTGGCAATAACGAATTGTTACAACATCAAAACATTGGCATACTTTTTGCTCCATTGAAATCGCATTCACAAACCATGCCTAGATATTAAGAAAATTCCGTGCCAAATTTTCTTGTATTTTAGCAATTAGTAACCCTGTATTTAGGTGGGAATCATGTAAGGGTAATGTGTGAGAGAGTGTGAAGAAATGTTCAAGATTGTGCAAAGAAGCAGGGTCTCGCGATTGGATCTCGCGGCTTGCAAGCCGCCAGAAGTTGCACACGTGCCAAGAATGCCAGAAGTTGAAGCGTCATGCCAGCTGGAGTACTACAGGACAAAAAGTACAGACTGGCCGTTCAGTTACCTCGCGGCTCAGTTAAGTCGCGAGGCCAAGCCGCCAGCCAACTCTGTTTTGAAAAACTGACTCTTCGCATTCCACTCTCACCCTAGTATATATACCCCTTATACCCACGAAATGTAGAGAGCTTCCAAAGAGAATTTTGAGAGAGAAACCCTAGAGAAAAATAAGATTGACTCATCCACAATCTTCACAAAGAGACTCTTCAAATTCCTCTACTCTCACCCTCTCCATTGTTACATCCTTAAGAGGTTCACTACCAAAACTTTTTCTCACCATACCCACATTTGTGAAAAGACCATTTGGTGTTTGGGAAGCAGTTAGGAAGGGACCAATTTCTTATTGGTTGATGCTATGGTTTATAGCGGAATCCGGTAAGCTAAAGAAGAAATAGGTTCGGCATAACCTCGTTGGAGAAGGAGTTTGGAGGGCTTAGGTACACTGGGTAGATTAGGCTTGGAGGGTTTTCTGCTGTTCATGTATCCCAACTACATTCTTTAGTGGATTATTTACCGCTTGGAGGGTAGCGGAGAGGTTTTACGCCGAGAGCTTCGGTTTCCTCTTCGATAACACATCGTTGTGTTGTCTTTGTGTTTGCATCTCTCTTCCCTTAATCTCTGCTATTTAATTTCTGCTGTAGATGTGATTTTATTTGGCTGAGATTTTTTATCAATTCTGTTATATGCTTATATTCATATTCCGCACATTAATTGTTTGATAATAAGCTTGAATTGATAATTTGAAAATTGGGGGTCTAAACGTTCATAGTGTTTTATACGCTATTTGAACTTTCAATTGGTATCAGAGCTGGTTCACTTATATTGGTTTCATTATCTTAGTGTGATCCTTGACCCCATATTGAGATGGACCGGTCTCAATCTTTAAATGTTCCACCATATTTTGATGGTAGCAACTATACCTTTTGGAAGGTGCGGATGAGAGCATTTTTGTGTTCTATAGATGAGGCTGTTTGGGATGCCGTTGAAATAGGTTGGACAAATCCGGAGGTAGCCAAATCCACATGGGATAAGGCAGTCCTCGTAGTGTTAAATGCTAATAGCAAAGCACTTAACGCTATTTTTTGTGGCGTGTCTCCAGATGAGTTCCACCGGATTTCTCACATGACCATTGCCAAGGAGGCATGGCAGATATTGGAGACCATGTACGAGGGAACGAAGAAAGTTAAAGACACCAAGTTGTAGATGCTGACCACTCAGTTTGAGGAGCTGAGAATGAGTGAGGATAAGTCTTTTAACTCTTTCTATAGCAAGCTGAATGAAGTGGTCATCGGCAAGTTTAACTTGGTAGAGAAAATGGAGGACTCGAAAGTTGTACGAAAAATTCTTCGTTCATTGCCGAAGAGCTTCCGTGCAAAGGTGACTGCAATTGAGGAGAGTAAGGACCTTGATGAAATCAAAGTCCAAGAGCCGATTGGTTCTCTCCAAACGTATAAGCTTTCATTACCAAATCAAAGAAAGAGCAAATCACTTGCTCTTAAGACGATAAATGAAAGGGTAGAAGCTCACGGTTCATCGGATGAGGATGTAGTCGAAAAGGATGTTGCCTACCTTGCAAAGAATTTTCACAAATTTCTAAAGTTCAAGAACAATGAGAAATTTGGTGATAAAGGGAAATTCATGAGTTCTGGAAAGGAGAAGAAGGACTTCAAAAGGAGAGAAGGGAAGGAGTCCCAATCTACTCAAGGAGTCACTTGTTTTGAGTGTAATGGACATGGCCATTTCAAAAAGGAATGTCCTAATTACTTGAGATCGAAGGGCAAGGCATATGCCACCACTCTTAGTGACTCAGATTCCTCCACCTCTAATTTGAAGGATAGCTGTGATGAAGAAGGGAATTTCTCAGCGTTCATGATTGTTACTCATGTTGAGTCTTCGGAGGACTTGAATTTGCTTGTGGAAGAGCTTAGGGAGCATAGTGATGAGGAATCCATGGGAATTGTAGAAGAATCAGATGCTGAAGAAGATGAAGATACAGCTGGTCTTCAAGAGAACTACAATTCACTGCTTAAGAAGTCGGGAGAATATGCAAGGGTAGCTAAGGCAACTGTGAAAAAGATGAAGAAAGCTAAGGAGGACTATAGAAGTCTCTTAGTGAGATATAAGGAGGCCAAGTGTGAGATAGAGACGCTAAATGGCGAGCTAACCGAAGGTTACACCAAGGTGAAATTCCTTGAGCTTGAGGTGGTTCAAGCAAATGCCAAGGTAAAGCGAGTATCCACAAAGAAGCTTAATGATGTTCTTTCCTCTCAAAAGACCTTCTCCGTCAAAACCGGATTAGGATACACCGGAGAAAGTAGTTCAGCTGTGAACATCTCCAAAGAAGTGAAGTTTGTGAAGGCCAAAGAGCCGGTTGTAGTTGCCCCTACTGTGGAGAAGACAAATGTTGAGAAGAAGAAGAATGTGGCTGACCAGCGGGTGTTGAACAAGCCCCGTAATCAATCTGTGGTTAGGTCTAAAGCCAGAGCAAAATCTCTTCCACGATCGCAAAGAGGTCCTAGAACGAACCATGTGTGTCATCACTGCAGACTTCAAGGGCACACCCGACCCAATTGTCATAAGCTAAGAGCATTGAAGAATACAAGTGATCAAAGGTCAAAAGGACCAAGAAATGACAAGAGGACTTAGGAAGTTGAGCCATCAAGAGGTCGAAATGGTGATCCCGAAATGATGGACGTGATGAAGATGATTGGAGCATTCACCAACTGCTTGGAAAGCTTCACTAGAAGGTTTGAAAGTCCTAACTCTCGTACCCGATCCTATAAGGAAATCACCCCAAACGCAAGTGACGTGTGGGTGAAGAAGGGTACTCATGCATAAGTATTACAACATGTTCATACATTAATACTTCCCATGCTTTGTGATTATGCTTGGTGGTTTGCTTATTGATTATGTGAATTGAAAATTGTTTGTTTGTTTTTGCATTCTTTCATTTAAAATGTTTTTACATTGTTGCTTTTGATCAATCTTTTCCTTCTTATGTGTCAAAAATCCAAAAACGACATAAAAAGTAGAAAATCCAAAAAGTTTGATCGACATTTTTGAGTTTTGTCTTAAAATATGTTTTACCTTGTACCTTTATGCAAATAGTTTTGTGCATCTACGAGCATAACTTGTTTCCTATACACTCATATCAATGTGGGAGAAATTTTGAAATCTATGTGACTGTTGTAAATAGATCTTCAACCTTGTCATGAATGACTAGTGAATGATTTTGTTGATTTTGAGACATGCATAGACTTGTACCTATATATCTTCCCACTCTTTTATTTTTTTTGTTTTTGCTAAAAGAGCTCATTAAATGTAAATCTTCAAATGAAAAAAGATATTGAGCTGCAAAAGTCTGTTGCTCATACTAGTATTTGATTAGGAAAAAGGGAAAGCGACCAAAAATAAAATTGTATGATGTCCAAAAAGCCAAAGGCTAACTTATCAAAGTGAAATATCAAAAATTTCAGGCATCAATCTCACAATGAGATGTGTTGATTCAAAAAGATCAAATGATATGTTAAACATGGAGCCAAATGAAAAGCTTCAAAGATATTATACTCAAATTTATGTGGGAGGTCATATATGCATATTTCTATAATTAAGATGGGTCACATTATCTAGTGTTAGTTGTGTATGCCTTGACTGAATTGATCATTGAAGCTTCACATTAGACTAAAGATTATCTCATTTTTGATATTCACACACAACACACATGTTTATGTTCAATGAATGTCATATTCATTCGTGTGATTGTACTTGATTAAATGTGTTTTCACATGCTCAATCTTTGTTGATCAAACACAAAAAGATTTTTGAGTGTTTTAATTGTTTTTGGAAAGTACTTTGTTTTTACAAAAATTGTCAAAATTTTCAAAACCAATGTTGCCCTGTTTTGGCGACTTAGTCGCGGGTTGGCCCAGTCACATGCTCTAGTCGCGAGCCCATACAGAGATTTTTCGCGACTCACTGGCGGGTAAATGCCCCAGTCCCGAAAAATACTTAGAATATTTTTCAAAATTTGGGATTTTAATGTTTCTCGCGGCTCAATCTGGCGACTTGTTTGCGGGTGGAGGTTCCAGTCGCGAAGGTACTCAAAGATTTTCGCGGCTTACCTCATGACTCCCTCGCGAGTAGAACTTCCAGTCGCGAAAAACACTTAGAAAAAATTTTCAAAATTTGTGTCTTGAGTGTTCTGGTGACTGGCCCTGGCGACTTGCTCGCGATTTAACCCAGTCGCGAAAATCGCGTGTTTTGCCAAATAGATCAATTTTTAAAAGTTTTCAGTTTTTCCCTCGAACTTTTGTGACTGTTCATTGTCTTCCCCATTTCAACTCTCTCTCAAACTCACCGTATTACTCTTGAAAAACCTCCATTTTTGCATCATTTCATCCTCAAATCTTCAAGGAAAAGGTATGGGCTTTCTCTTTCTCACTTCATATTTCATGATTATGTTTTTGTTTTCTTGATTTGTGAGTTATTTTTGTGATTTGAGTAATATAGTGTTCGAACATGGGTTTGGTTTATTTCGTTGAGTAAGTTTGATTAAGTGTTGGTGATATTGATTGAGATGTTTTTCTCAATTTTTTTCTGATGATGTTTGTGTTCTGTGTTATGCCTCATGACTGTGTTGCTCTGTACATATCATGTTCATGGTAGAATGTCACAATGACAATTATTTGTGACTGTGTGATGCTCATTGATTACTTTGTTCTGAGTTATAATTGATCAACCATCATTTTTGGACACCTGCTAACTTCTTAAATATACAATCCATAAGTGTTGCTTATGATTACTTGATGCTGACTTGGTTCAAGCTCTGTGATTGATTGAGTGAGTTCTCTCTTCGAATTTCATTTTTTTACATGAATCTAATCAAGTTGATGTTTGTGTCTTGTGGTGTCGCACTTGGTTCTTTGCTATGTGTCTTGTCTTTTGCAGATGTCACGCCGTTTATCTAAAGGAAAAGAGATTGAGATTGAAATTGATGTTCCATCCCCTGTTGCTAAGCGAACTCGTCGCTCTACTCAGTCGTCTCAAGGCTCAAACAATGAGAGATTCAGGACTCCTTTTGATTCACAGACCTACTCAAGCATTTTTATAGATGCTACTCCTATTGTGGAACGTGTAGTTAAATTTGATACCTTGGGAACAACATTTATCCCTAGGATTTTTGAAACAAGAGATTGGGCTGATCTATTCGGGAATTTCGAGGACCCGATTGATGAATTAGTTAAGGAATTCTACTCTAATGCTAGATACACCGAAGTAGAGTTGAAATGTTGGGTAAGAGGAACCGAATTCTCCATCAATACAGAATACGCAAAGGTTCTTCGCATCACTAGACCAGCAAATGTGGACCTCACTCCGTATGATGACAAATTACTTCAGGTACAAGACATTCTCCAAGTTCTTGGGCCTGATCATGAGGTTAGAAGCAAAGGATCATCTATCGGTACTGCACAGTTTTCGCCTGAATTGACGACTCTAAAACTGATTATGTTCTCCAACCTCTACCCACTGTCTAACACTGCTTTCATAAATCTTGGAAGAGCACAATTTCTATGTGATCTCATTACCGGAGTTCCAATTGACATTTGTGCCCACATCTTCAGACAATTGGGAAAACAGCGGCTCGATCTGCAGCACGAACTAGTATTCCTTTTTGTAGTCTCATCATGAAGATCATGCTTCTTGAAGGTGTTCGTCCACCAACAGATGGAACAATTATTTCACGTCCTCGACCAATTTCCATGATAACTCTCCATGCAAGCAAGAGTCACTACTCTAAAACACCTAAGAGTGAGCCATTCTCCCATGCCACTCCATCTAGCCATGATTCAGCTACACCTATGCATAGCACAACTATTTCCCCCATTCCTTCTGAGAGGTAAACAACTGGCACTCCATCTGCACCTAGCTCTCAAGATGATAGATTGAGCACTTTAATAAAAAGGTTATATCAGCGTATTTCCGGATTAGAAAGATCTCTCTACTCCACCAACAATCACGTTCAAATGCGTCTCACTGCAATTGAGACACAGTTAGATGCTATTCAACAAAAGCTCGAGAAAAGCCTTTAGCTATTCGTGCCAAAAAGGGGGAGAGATAGCATATAGTAAGGGGGAGATAGCAATGTGCACACTGAAAGGGGGACACTGAAAGGGGGAGTTGTATGCTCAAGAAGAGGAAGCTGATACATATACACTCACATATACTGTTAGATAGTCTATTTTTTTTGTTTTGCCTGTTTATAGCTATTTGTTTGCTGCTTATATAAACTCTACTCTTGTGTGGATATGGTTCTAATAGTTTGGTTTGAAAATTATGGATTTGTTTTACTTTTAAAACTCTTATGGTACCTTGGTTTACACATTTATATTGATGATGTTTTTCAGTATGTTCAGTATATTCTATGGTACAAAATTTGTACCCATGTTGCTTTTGTAAGTTTTTAGGGTTTGTTTCCATGTGTTTGTAGGCTTTTATGGTTTGTACCATGCTTATGCAGCTTTTATGCTTTACAGCCTAGTACTTCTAGCTAAATGTTATGCATTTTCTTTAAGTACTCTCACTCTCGTGTCCTAGTAGGATCTTGTTCCTAGATGCATATACTTTCTGTATTGTGCATTGGTTGAGTGTTGGACATGCAAGTGATTTGCATTGAAATTATTAGTTTGTATGTCTGGATGTTCATTCTAAGTGTGAATGAGCATTATGGTCACTATTTTATAGTGATTGCTTGTATGGTCAAGCCATGATTTATTACTTTATTCCATTTTGCTTGATCACATTGTGCTTGTCTCATATGCATTACAAGTTTTTCTACATACAATGATCATATTGTGTTGTTGTGTTTCAGGAGATACTTGTTCATATGATTCAAGAGCTACACAGATTCTAGAGTTAGGTGTGAGTGAGTTTTGTTCAACTGTTCCCAATTCACATGTTAAGTCTAGAGTTTGTTTTAGGGTTTTGTCACGGAATAGCCAAAGGGGGAGATTGTAAGGTTGAATTTTATCAACCAGTCTATTAGCTTTATTTTGTGCCAAATTTGCTTGTATTTTAGCAATTAGTAACCCTGTATTTAGGTAGGAATCATGTAAGAGTAGTATGTGAGAGAGTGTGAAGAAATGTTCAAAATTGTACAAAGAAGCCGCCAGAAGTTGTACACGTGCCAAGCATGCCAGAAGTTGAAGCGTCATGCTAGCCGGAGCACTACAGGACAAAAAGTACAAACTGGCTGTTCAGTTACCTCGCAGCTGGAACTCGCGACTCAGTCAAGTCGCGAGGCCAAGCTGCCAGCCAGCTCTGTTTTGAAAAACTGACTCTTCGCATTCCACTCTCATCCTAGTATATATACCCTTTATACCCACGAAATGTAAAGAGCTTCCAGAGAGAATTTTGAGAGAGAAACCCTAGAGAAAAACAAGATTGACTCATCCACAATCTTCACAAAAAGACTCTTCAAATTCCTCTACTCTCACCCTTTCCATTGTTACATTCTTGAGAGGTTCATTACCAAAACCTTTTTCTCACCATACTCACATCTGTGAGAAGGCCATTTGGTATTTGGGAAGCAGTTAGGAAGGGACCAATTTCATATTGGTTGATGCTATGGTTTATAGCGGAATCTGGTAAACTAAAGAAGAAATAGGTTCGGCGTAACTTCGTTGGAGTAGGAGCTTGGAGGGCTTAGGTACACTGGGTAGATTAAGTTTGGAGGGTATTCTGTTGTTCATGTATCCCAACTACATTCTTTAGTGGATTATTTACCGCTTGGAGGGCGGCGGAGAGGTTTTACGCCGAGGGCTTCGATTTCCTCTTCGATAACACATCATTGTGTTGTCCTTGTGTTTGCATCTCTCTTCCCTTAATCTCTGCCGTTTAATTTCTGCTATGGATGTGATTTTATTTGGTTGAGATTGTTTATCAATTCTGTTATATGCTTATGTTCATATTCCGCACATTAATTGTTTGATAATAAGCTTGAATTGATAATTTGGAAATTGAGGGTCTAAACGTTCATAGTGTTTTATACGCTATTTGAACTTTCAAAACCTATAGGGAATTCCCAAAAAAAAAAAAATTAAAGCCTATAGGGGAAAATTTCTAACACTTTTTTTCCTCTTTTAATTGAAATAAATCTCTCTTTCTCTCCATCTAAAACCTTGTTGGCAAGGACAATCTGCTCCCCGTATAGATTCCGTTAAAATTTTCGGCTTAGAAAACCATCTCTTATTAGTGACAATATAGGAGAGTCATTAAAATAATGACTTTTATATAATTCAACTTATTTTAATGAAAGCTCAAAAAAAAAAAAAATTATTTTAATGAATTTTTACATTTGATCCAAAGTTTCTTTAATTTTTTCAACAATAGTATGTACCATTTTTCCTATTAATTTTTAAAGTAGATATTATGTTCTCATTCTTAACATTAGTTTTTCCTATTAATTTTTAATTGAATTTTTTTAACATTAGTTTTTTTTTTTTTTTTTTTTTAGAAACTTTTTAACATTAGTTGACTAAACAAGACGTATTAAATGATTTTATTATTTGATAATAAATGTAACCTCACATTTGATTGGCTTGAACAATCTAAAAGAAGAGGAGAGTTGAAGGATGAATAATTATTTGGATTTGGCTTACCTCCAATACTTTTTAACTGGAATCTCATTTTGTTTTAATGAAAAGCTGTCATATCATTTTGTTTTAATGAAAAACTGTCATATGATACTAACTAGATAAAAGGTAGAGATTAAAACCAACTACCACTTGTTATTGTATATTTGAAACAAAATGATATGTCCAGTTAAAAAAGTACTGAAGGTAAGCCAAACCCTAATTATTTTATGTACATGCTGAAAAATATTATTCTTCCATACAAATTAAAAATATGATAACACTACCCCTGTCTTATGACACTTGTTGTGGATTTGATGAGCCTCCTCTCTAAAGAAAATAAAAATAAAACCCATATATATATGGTAGAGATTAAAAAAAATGTCTTATTTAGAAATTAAGAACTCATCCTGAACTCCTCAAAAAAAAAAAAGTAAATAAATAAATAATCTATGCCTTAAAAAAAATAGAAAATAAAAAAGGAAAATTTCAGCAACTTTATTGAATATTGATACTAATATAACAAGATTCGGAAAGATAAAACATAATTATTAATGATGTTTGCTGTGAAAAAAAGAAAAAGGAAAAGGAAAAGGAAAAGGAAATAAGTATATGATAGAAAAGAAATGTCATAAGGATAATTTATCCTTATGAACACCTAATTAACCAAATTGAGAGAGTCTACATGCTCTCCTCTTATTTGATACCCCTTGTCATTCCATCGTACAAAGTACTCATTTCTTTCCATCTTTATCTTGAGAAGCTAGATCTCTTATAAAATCAAACAAACTCCTTGCGATTCCCCACCCTCCACTTACAGCCCCAAAGCTAAACCTTCCGCCATATGAGGGAACAAAGAAAAGTGCCAAAATAAGCAGTATTAGAAAATGGCTAATAAACATAAATTTCTTGCTTCCATTAGAGGCTGTCATCTTTCTTTATTTATTTATTTTTTTCTTTTTAAGTATGAATGATCTCAAGGTTATGGTTGTGACTTGTGACAATGGTTCTGGAGGTATGTATAGTTATATACATAGCAAAGGTGATTTAAGTCAGCCATAAATGAAATTAACTGAAGAATTTAAATTTAAGTTATGTGGACTGTTTGTAACTATACTCAATTAACTACATTGAAAGCAATTAAATTTAACATGAACTGACATATTTCCTCGAATGACTTGCAATTAGTTTTTTTCTAATAACCAAAGGAACGCAAATACTAATTTTCCTAAATGTTAATTGTGGCTTGCTTTGATTTAAGTTCTTTTAGTCTTGGAGAACTAGCTCCATACCCTTTCAATTAGAATTTAAAATTATAATCCAATTTTGCAATATGTGTCCAAATTTATGTGAGGACCACACCATAATTATCCACTTAAATTTTTTAATCTTTGTGCTAAGTGATTTAATGAGTGCAAAATACTAAAAATCTAATATTAATGAACTATAAAATTAAATAATAATAAATAAAAAACCAACCATATATACTTAATAAAAATCACCGCACAATAAAAATCATCACACATTCTATCTTATTAAAAATTAGAAAAAAAAATTATCATAAGTAGTATTAAATATAGGATAAAACTTTAATATGTGACTAATTGTGTTTACTTTAAAAAAAAAAATTTAACTAATTATTTATATTTTATGATAAAAATTGTGTTTAATTTTAAATATATCTATACGTATGCATGTGTTACATGCCATTTTTTTAAATAAGTTGACTAATTATTTATATTTTTTATTGTGGGGCCCAGTAAGTTGTGGTCCTGGCCCATCCATTCATCGGGGCCCAAAGCCCGAGCCGAGGAAGATTATAGCCCAGGCTCAGTAGTGTAGGTGTGAAATGGCCTTGGGACACAGTCGAGGACGATTCAGTCCTCAGCATGTCCAAAGTCTTACCAAAAGAAAAGGGTAAGAAAAGGGTAAAAATGGTACAATAACAGCTGGAACAAAATCTAAAATATCTAAGTCAATAGAAAAGGGTACGCTGGAAGGTGCAACAACCAGGGAAAGCTGCCCTTACTGCCATTCAATACTGTGCACCTAACAGAGCCATACTCCCCAGCTTTTACAACTACCTCCAACGACTTTGAGTATGGGCTGATGGGACAAGTATCAGTCCTGAAAAGCCGACCCTACACGTGGACGAAGGATAAGGAACACGGGCTAGTATAAAAGGAGAAGTAAGCAACCCTTAGAAGGGGCTGGGAAAAATGGCCAAAACCAGAGCCTCCCAGCCCACCTCTAGGAGGAAGACTCCCAGAGCGTGCACGACCTATCTATGTATGTACATGTTTTATTTATGCATGAACACCCCGGAAAACCGCCGTCTCGTGATCAAGGCCTAGCCTTTCAAACCCACGCTCTATAAATGATATTGTGAGGGCCTATTCACGTGCGAACCCAGTATCGTTCTTGGGTCGCTCCAAATCGGGTCCTTACATTTATAATAAAAATTGTGTTTAATTTTAAATACATCATTGCATTTGCATGGGTTACATGCTAGTTTGAATAATGTTATAGACACAAATTATTTTACAATATTTTTACAAATTGCTGATATAGCTTAAGTATTTTCCAAATAATTATTGGTAATTAAAAATATAATGTTAATAGTGGTCTACATTAGAACTAGTAAGAATTTACCACATTAATTGTGGGGCCGGGGAACTTATGACCCGGCCCACATTTTATTAAGGCTCAGGGTCCATGCCGAGGATGGTATGTGCCGAGGACAAATGGGAAAAAGGCCCAGTGTGTCTAGTGGAACAGCCGAGGATGACCCTGTCCTCGGCACCACTAGACCTCAAAAAGATTAGCAACGTCTCAATGATGACTATCCCCAAAAAGCCCCTAGAAGAGGATACGAATAGAATGAGACCCACGTTGGGGGTATGGCGCGGAACTGGTTCAAGATAAATACAACCTCTCCGCATTTAATGATTTCACCGGTGTCCTGACCGTGTTAATGAGAGAAGACACCTGGTCAGGGTGATTTCGATTGTCGCAACTAATAGAAAGCAAGATGGGACCGTCGATGGGACGGGTACAGAAGTTAGCACCTGCCTGACCAACAAGTGGAGGGCTAAGATCAACCGAGAAGGGTTATATAATGTGAGGGCTGACACACCTCTAAAGGGGCTGGGAAAAATGGCCAAAACCAGAGCCTCCCAACCCACCTCTAGGAGGAAGACTCCTAGAGCGTGCACGACCTATCTATGTATGTACACGTTTTATTTATGCATGAACACCCCGAAAAACCGCCGTCTCGTGATCAAGGCCTAGCCTTTCAAACCCACGCTCTATAAATGATATTGTGAGGGCCTATTCACGTGCGAACCCAGTATCGTTCTTGGGTCGCTCCAAATCGTGTCCTTACAATTGGCGCCGTCTGTGGGAAGGGCTTGTGCGTTGGCTCAGGCGTTTGGTCAAAACAATCCCCTTGTCACTTCTAAACAGCCGTTTATGTTGTATGGTGTTAGCTTAAAGTTCCACCAGGGGCTATGTTTCTTTAGTAGGGGCTGCGCTGGGTAGCATCAATAGCACGGATGGTTCTAGGGGCTTGGCCGAGGAGCTGATTCCCCATGATCCAAGGACTCACGCCATAACCGAGAAGTTAATGCCCCTACTTCCTAAAAATTGGGTTTTGGACAGAACCAAGGTATTGCATGGTCCTCGGACTCAAACCTATGGGGAAACCAACTACTTCCTAAAAATTGGGTTTTCGACAGAACCAAGGTATTGCATGGTCCTCGGACTCAAACCTATGGGGAAACCAACTACTTCCTAAAAATTGGGTTTTGGACAGAACTAAGGTATTGCATGGTCCTCGGACTCAAACCTATGGGGAAACCAACTACTTCCTAAAAATTGGGTTTTGGACAGAACCAAGGTATCGCATAGTCCTCGGACTCAAACCTATGGGGAAACCAACTACTTCCTAAAAATTGGGTTTTGGACAGAACCAAGGTATCGCATAGTCCTCGGACTCAAACCTATGGGGAAACCAACTACTTCCTAAAAATTGGGTTTTGGACAGAACCAAGGTATCGCATGGTCCTCGGACTCAAACCTATGGGGAAACCAACTACTTCCTAAAAATTGGGTTTTGGACAGAACCAAGGTATCGCATGGTCCTCGGACTCAAACCTATGGGGAAACCAACTACTTCCTAAAAATTGGGTTTTGGACAGAACCAAGGTATCGCATGGTCCTCGGACTCAAACCTATGAGGAAACCAACTACTTCTAAAAATTGGGTTTTGGACAGAACCAAGGTATTGCATGGTCCTCGGACTCAAACCTATGGGGAAACCAACTACTTCCTAAAAATTGGGTTTTGGACAGAACCAAGGTATTGCATAGTCCTCGGACTCAAACTTATGGGGAAACCAACTACTTCTAAAAATTGGGTTTTGGACAGAACCAAGGTATTGCATGGTCCTCGGACTCAAACCTATGGGGAAACCAACTACTTTAAAGAAATCTAGATACTAAGCAGGACCTAACACTACACGTAACTGCCTCCATTGAATGAGGATCAGACATGGGATCAAAGCTCTGTCGGTGCAGGTAAGCTAATGTTTTGAATATGATTCTAAGTGTATCGCATGCACAATAATTCATACATGTTAGGATAATTAGTTCAAAATTCGTAAGTAAAAGTAAGTATTGACAAAGGCAACTAACCAGTAACCAAAAGGAAAAAGGAAGAAAAGAATTTCACCCACGTTCAACAGTTTCAAACTACTGGCAAATTACAAAGTTTTCAAAATGAAAAAGAAACAAGTTAAATCGTTAAAATCAAAACAAATATGAAGTATCGCTGGGGTTTCTACTTCTTTAGCTTGGCATCGACCACACCTTGGGAAGACTGGGCAGAATCAGTGTCGGTACTCTTGGGAACCATGGCAGGGGGAATCGTCTGTAGGGGCTGGAAAGGTGTGGCTGGCTCCTCGGCGGTAGGCATCTGAGTGCCAAGCACGGGCTCAGCAACCTCTTTGGGCACCTCCGGATCCGTATGCTGAGATGCTTCGATCACATCCTGAAGCTCTCCCTTTTTGAGCGGCTCCACAGGAGAAACGCCGACCCGTATGGTTTCCGATTCAGTAACCCCTTCTTCACGTTGGTCGCTCACAGCTGCAGAGCTGGTGGAGGTGGCCTCGCGGATGGCTGGAGGGTAGAATATGTTCTCCGCTTTCCACAAGTCAGAAGAAGCATTCACCCCAGCCTGCTTCAGGGCCTCTTCCCAAACCTGGGAGCAGTAAAGCCTGCATACTCCAGGAATCTGGGCTTTAAGGATGGCTTGGGTTTCAGCTACCCCCGCATTATAACCCTTATCCTCGGCCGTTTCCTTTGCAGCCTAGCCTCGTTTCTGGCAAATTCGGCCTCCTGCTTGGCCCTTATGGCCTCCTCACGGGCATACTCCGCCACACCTTTCTCATGCTCTACCATGGCCAGTCTTTTATTTAAGTCCTTGACTAACTCTTTAGCTATTTGCAACTGACCCTCGACCTCTCGCAGACGTTTTGTTTGGTCCTCAGCTTGTTTCTGGGCGCTGGCTAAACCCGCCGAGGCGCTGTCCCTTTCTCGGGTTGCCTCTGTTAGGGCAGCCTTGGTCTTGGCCAGGTCGTCCTCAGAAGTTTTGAGAGTCCGTACGGCCATTAAGCGCTTGGAGCATTCACTCTCGGCCGCCTTACTCTGGTTGTTCACCTCTTCCTCCATCCTATAGGTGGCCTGGAGGGCCTGTCAAGGGAGATAAATACATCATAAATAACAAACTGGGAGTGGGAGTTGACAAAGTTCTAGGTTTCAAGAGCCTTACCATGCCCAGGTACCTCTTCGTACTGAGGAAGACCTCCTGCATCCTTATTTTCTTCAGCCCATCCATGTCGGTGGGAAGCAGCATGGCTCTCCCTAATGCGTCTGCCACATAACCACCCTCGCCATCTCCAAGGTCCCTCATGGACGCGGTCTCTAGCAATGGACCCCCGTGGAGCATTGGAGCGGGAAGCCAGGCGCTTGGCAGTGATTGGGCCTCGATCCCCTTTCCCTTGCTTTGGGAAGATTGGGACGCAGTCTCTTTATCCTTGCTTTGGTGCCCAATCTTCAGCTGTTTCGTACGATGGGCTTCCTCCTTCTCCTTAGAAGGTTGGGACTTTCCCCTATCCACGGTCTCCTTGCCCTTGGGACTTCTCTTTCTCTTTGAATCAGTACCTTCCGGCCGAGGGGGCAGGGCTGGTTGAGAAGGAGCAGGGAGTTTGGGGCGGGGGGATTGTGGTTATGACTTGGTGGAGGACGACCTAGTTTGGGTAGTCTGGGGCTGAGGTGGTGGGTCCGGAACATTAGGTGGCGGTGCTCCCTGCGCACCCTCCCCCAGCTGACCCTCGAAGAGTTCGAATAGGCTGGGCTGGGGTACTCTCTTGGATCCCATCTCGGCTTGCGAAGATGTGCCTATTAACGATAGTTCCGCCTCGGACAAAGTTGGGTCACCTAAATCACCAGAAGGATCCTCGAATGGGCTATTTAGGTCAAATACTCCAAATCCTTCCTCTGACCGATCTAACTCGCCTTCGTCCTCCGTTACTTGGCGAGACGAGGAGGGGCCCACCGGCGGGACACTCTCTGGGACAGATGGTCTTTCAGAGATTAGAAATCCTGACTCGACCACGGTGATTTTTGGAAGCTGAGGACGGTTGGCGCTGATCACGTGCCTAGGGTCGCCAAATGACTTCTGAACAGGAGGGTACCCTAATATTTTGTGAGCAGCTCGGACTTGACCATCTCCGTCATTTACGAAAACCGCCGCTTGTAGAACAGTCTCCAAGTCCGCCCGGTTAACTAAGTGAAAATGCCGTTTAAGAGCGTGTGAATCTACAAAAGAAAAAAAATATATGCATGGTTAGTTACCGAACCACATTAAACTAAAAAAAGGGGTGCAAAGGGTCGGCGTCCTTCCATTCCTTATACCCCACCTGGTTCTCCTTCTACCACGGGGCACGGATCGCCATCATGCCACTCACCAGAGACGATAAGGAAGTCCTTGTTTAATCCCTTGTTAGAATCGGGAAGGCACTGGATTAGTCGAACCCTGTCGTCCCTCGTCTTCATGTAGAATATTTTCCCCTTCAAATGTTGGAGGTTGTAGCACCAATTCACGTCATGGTGGGTCAATCTTAGCCCCATCTTTTCGTTTAGTGCATCCACGCAACCCAAAATCCTAAACATGTTGCCGGCGCACTGGGTGGGGGTTAATCGAAAGTGCCGAAGGTAACCCCTCGTTACCGGCCCCATAGGGATTCTCATACCCCCCTCTACAAAGGGGAGGACGGGAATTACTACCTCACCCGTTTCTCTCTTATAGTGCCACTCCCCCATTTTACAGTGCCTCAGACTTACGTTGGGAGGAATTTTGTAATCGGCGATGAACTTGTTCATCGCCTCTTCAGTATCGACTAGTTTCCTTAGTCTCGATTTAACCTTCGACTTAACCATTTCTATGATTTACTAAACAAACTCAACCAGCAACGGGAGAAGGAAAGGAACAAGAGAGGAAAAATAAACCCAGAAAAGAGAAAAAAATGAGTTAATGGAAGCAGGGAACTTACATAAAAGAGGAAAGACGCTTCGGATAGACTTTTAGTGCTGGAGATAGGCTCGAATTTGGGCGAAAGTTCAGATGAACCCAGAGTATTCACGCTAGAACTCTTAAGTGCAAAACTGAAGAGGCGGATCCGTTCCAAAAAATCATTTATACTTTCTAGGGTAACTGCACAACTTTTCCCGCCCATAAAGACCAAGGAATCACCCCCATTGATTTTCATCATGCCGTTGAACGTGGGAAACACAGAGCCGCCCGCATTTAATGAGGCCACGTCTCACCTTCCAACCGCACCAGGAACGTGTCTCGGGCAGATGAAAAGTCTTGGGAATCAGTAAGTGACAAGGATTGACAAGCCTTGACAAATATCCGATATCATCAAAAGTCTCCTATCCGTCCGAAGAGTCGGATAGCAGGATTTTGAGGGGCTATTGTGGGGCCGGGGAACTTATGACCCGGCCCACATTTTATTAAGGCTCAGGGTCCATGCCGAGGATGGTATGTGCCGAGGACAAATGGGAAAAAGGGCCGGTGTGTCTAGTGGAACAGCCGAGGATGACCCTGTCATCGGCACCACTAGACCTCAAAAAGATTAGCAACGTCTCAATGATGATTATCCCCAAAAAGCCCCTAGAAGAGGATACGAATAGAATGGGACCCACGTTGGGGGTATGGCGCGGAACTGGTTCAAGATAAATACAATCTCTCCGCATTTAATGATTTCACCGGTGTCCTGACCGTGTTAATGAGAGAAGACACCTGGTCAGGGTGATTTCGATTGTCGCAACTAATAGAAAGCAAGATGGGACCGTCGATGGGACGAGTACAGAAGTTAGCACCTACCTGACCAACAAGTGGAGGGCTAAGATCAACCGAGAAGGGTTATATAATGTGAGGGCTGACACACCTCTAAAGGGACTGGGAAAAATGGCCAAAACCAGAGCCTCCCAGCCCATCTCTAGGAGGAAGACTCCCAGAGCGTGCACGACCTATCTATGTATGTACACGTTTTATTTATGCATGAACACCCCGGAAAACCGCCGTCTCGTGATCAAGGCCTAGCCTTTCAAACCCACGCTCTATAAATGATATTGTGAGGGCCTATTCACATGCAAATCCAGTATCGTTCTTGGGTCGCTCCAAATCGTGTCCTTACATTAATAATTTGCAAAAATATTGTAAAATAGTTTATAGCAGTAGTATTACTCCTTCAATTTTGTTACCATAGAATTTTACAGCTTGCTAGGGGCATAAAAAATGTTGTCCATATTTTCTTCCAATTATGTTAGTTTCTTTATCAAAGAAGCTTTTGATGGAATCTGCCAAAATAAGTATGTGGTCAGTGATCTAGTGGATGACTCTATCTATATTGATAGATTCCATAAAATTCATGCCTAAGTGGTGTTATAGGCAGCTTAGGCTGCCTAACATTTGTTTCTGTGATCTAGTAAATGATGAGCATATGCATACCTATTTATCAAACACATTAAGACAAATGTGTAGATGTATAGTATAACTTATTTAGATAAATTAGACTTGATAAACTACACTTAAAAAGATGAAATTTCAATAGGGTGTACTTAACAAATAACTTAATTTATAAATTAAACAGTCATAAACAGTGATTGAATTAGTAAAATTAGATAAAATACTCTTGGTAATCTATATATATATATATATATATATATATATATTTTTTTTTTTTTTTTTGGAGAATGTGGTAATCTATAATTTAAAGCAATCACTTGGGTTGATTCAAGAGCTTCAATTTTTTTTTTTTTTTTTTTTTTTTTGCAGCACTCACAATCAGCTAAATCAAATTGTGGAGGGTTTATATTTTCTCTTAAAAATTCTTTCTTTTAAAAACTGTGGTCTTAACAGTGACTAATCCTAATAATTTGGACAAGCCACTGTAAGATATTTGTGGTCATAAATGGTGAAAAAAAAAACCCTTACATCTAAGAAGAAAAAACTCTATTTTTGAATTATACAGACCATGGTATCCAGAGTCAATATTCTTGCTTCTTTGGGAAAAAATTAGAACAATTGAGCTACAATTATTCAATTCCCATAATTCCACGTTCTGTCATATCCCAATGAACACTGTGCTCCATTCATTTACAATCTTAAGACTTTGGATCCTTTACCACATCAATGCATCGATGAAATTCAATTCTTTACACAGTTTGAAGGACATGCACCTTCAAATAGTGTGATGTATCCAAGTTTGTTCCATCAAACATTAATTGAGTATGGCCTGTTTTCTCAATATTCTGTGTTCATCAAATTATTTTATTTCCGAGAGTACCTTTTTCGCTACAACAAATTTTTTTTTTTTTTTTTTTTTTTTATAAGAGCTGTATTCATTTTCAATGTGGACTTTGGATCCTCACCACATTACTAGTTGAATCCATTGATAAAATATTTTGCACATTCTGAAGTACTTGCATCTTCAAATAGTTTGATGTATCCAAATTTGTTTTATCAAACATTAAATGATGAGTATGTCATGTTTAACTGTTTTCTCATATACTATGTTCATTTATATCTATATAATATATAAAAGCTTAAGTATAACATTTATTGTTGCTAAACTCTTGTTAAGCCACATTAGTGTAGCATTTCAATCCACTTTGGAACTTTCAATCTATTGAGTACCTTTCGGTCCACTTTGGTATACCTTTCAGTCCACTTCAATCCACTTGATTCATTTAGGTCCATTTCAGTTCATTCGGTACTTTAATAGTCATAGACAGTTACTATCAATTTTTTTTTTTTTTTGTAGTTCATATTTTATAATTAAGTTTTTCTAATATAGTTATTAACAATGTGTTTAAAAAATTGTGTTGATTTTGATGTCCTTTTCTACGTTGTTATATCCTATTGGCTTCCATGGTAGTTGATAACTTAATTCCCATTTTGATATTAGGTGTTATGAATAAAAAATCAATTATAAATTTATCCACAATTTTAATATTTCAAGTTAATGTGTGTTAGTTTTATTTTACAATGTTGTTTTAAGTTTATGCTCATGGCTGCAACTGTTTTTTACTCGATGGAGAAAATCATGGGATGCTTATGATAAATATATGGAAATCAGTAGTTTTAAATCTTTAAAGTCATTCAAAACCTAAAATTTCATTTTAATTGTGTTTTTTTTTTTTTTTTTTTTTTTTAAGAAACAAACACACACACAAGAAAGAAGAAAATGAGTCCTAACACAAAGGTTAGCTGAAAAAAGTGTAATAAAATTTACACTATTAAAAAATTTTAACTGTAAAGCAAACTAATAGTTCTATTTTTGGCTTATTTTAACTGTAGAATATAAAAGTGTAAATTTTTATTCTACTTTTTATATTCTACTTCTACTTTTAAAAAATTTTAACTGTAAAGCAAACTAATAGTTCTATTTTTGGCTTATTTATATTCTACTTTTAAAGTTTACACTTTTATATTCTAACACTTTTATATCAAACTAATAAAAATTTACACTATTAAATTGTGTTTTTAATAGTTCTATTTTTGGCTTAGAATATAAAAGTGTAAATTTTTATTAGTTTGTAATAGGTTAGCTGTATTGTTTTCACATAATTTGGTAACTTGTGATTGAGAAAAAAAAAATGGTAGCATAGCAATGACTAAGAGGTTCATTGGTAGCATAAGGGGCAATGACATCCATGTCGTTATAGAGAATGACAATCATCTTGATAACAAGAAATCTTCCCTTCGATCCATTTTATTTTCTGGCCATTAGGTTCCAAAATTTATATTGATAGAAAGTTTCAATCTATTAACTCAAATTTTGTATTGATGGAAAGTTTCAGTTTATTAACTCTCCAAGCGATTGTAATTTTTTTTTTTTTTTTTTTTGGAGAGATAATTACAACATGTTGCTGACTCCGCAGTTTGAACCCTTTCCCCCCTAGACCCCCAAACACTTTGTGCAGGGGATGTGCCAATTCAGCCACAAGGCCTTTGGCCAGCTATTGTAAATTTTAAATGTATTTATATGACTGGTCATCAAACCATTATAAGGTTTATATTTGCATCCAATTAGAACTAATGCATTTTTACATAACCAAAGGAACCTAACAACGAAGGAGTTGCATTCACATTGAGACCACTAATAAAGACTTTGGTCCAAAAATGAACAAAACATTGGGGCCTTTCCTAATCAAGGATTCTATGTCTAAGACATTGCCTTTTGACAAGAATGGATTCACCATTCACTACCAAGAAAGCAAGAAAACTAACAATCTTAAGTGATAAAAATATAGTAGAGACAAAGTAGTAGTTTTAGATTTCTAAGAGATGATTGTAGCAATCATCGGATATGCTCACATTGGGGCTAATCATAGAGTTTACTCCATGTATAGATTTGAGATTAATGGTATGCATTTTGTTTTTTAATCTAAGATATAACAAATTGAGTGTCATGTAATCATTTATTTCTAATCTTTTGGATGGTAGAGAAATGTCATTTAATTATAGTACATATGTATTATCACATTAATAGCAACTAGCTATATTAATTTGTTTCCCAGAGTACCATTTTCATTACACAAAATAAAATGAGCTCTACTTGGCTCTCTTTTTTTTTTTTTTTTTTGGGGGGGGGGGGGGGGGGTTTGATTGTTGTTAAGAATAGAGGAGTTAAAGCTGCAACACCAATATTTGCCTCAACTGATTTCCCTGCAACTTATACTAAGAATCTCCACCTCCTTAGAAAGCTGATAATAAGCCATTAACCTCTGGTAATATCAGCCAAGATAGGCAGAGTAACTCCCAACTAAAACCAGGATCTGCCCCACTTCTACTACTTTTCTTGTCGCATAAATTAACTTTCACTGAATCACCTGCTGCAAAATAAAATCCAAGTCATTGTCCTTCAACAAATGGCAGGGAAACATCTAGGTGCCGTTTGGATTCAGCGTTTTTCGCTGAATCCAGAGCTGCGTTTTTCCACTTTTTTTTTTTTTCCCTCACTTCACGCGTTTCAGGAGACAACTAGTACTGTAGCAACACTGTAGCAGTACTGTTCATCACTATTTACGTACTAAAAAATATTAAAAATGGGTCTCACGATACTATTCACACATTTAAAAATTATTTTGCTACAGTACTTTCAGTTTTCAGTTTCAGCAACAATAAGTTCAATCCAAACGGACCCCTAGTATAAACAATTTTTTTTTTCCAAGAATATGATGCTTTTTGGCTGATTGGTACTCTTCCAGCTTGCCTAAAAGCTTATATTAGAACATTTAAGTATAGAGGCACATAATTAAATTACATGCCGTACTAATTTGTATAGGCATTCCACAAGGTGATTTTGCTAAATACCTATTTTATAAGTATCAGAGATAAAAAAAAAATTAAGATTTAGTGTGCATGAAAATAAAGTTGTTAATATCATGATAATCATGGGAAAATTCTTGAAGAGAGATGAAGATAAGAACTGAAAAGAGCAAATATTACTGACAATAAAACATACCTTGCATGCAGCAAAAACTGGCCAAACTTGTTCAAATATTTCATCTTCTGTTCCTAATGCACAGATCTGCACACATTTGCTTCTCTTATGACATGTAGAATATAATTAAACACCAAATAGGAAATAGAATTCTTTAAACTCAACCAAAAAAAGAAAAGGTGAAAACAGGCAGGCAAGCCAATTAGATATATTCGCTTATACATGACAAGGCTGTAAGGCTTGAACACCACCTACTAATAAGAAGATGTAATATAACCCCTAATACATCATTTATTTATTAAAATACCTTATGAAGTTTTCCTTTCTCCGCATAGTAATTGACAACAGGAAGATTTAATGCTTCAAACACTTTAAGACGTTTCTTGATCGTATCCATGTTATCATCAACTCGGCCCTACAATAAACAACACCATACCCTTGAATAACGGTTTCTACATGATCTAAGCATGTGAAGATATATAAGTCACAAGAACCTGATTACGGTTTAGCACTCTTTTCACCATCTCTTCTACAGGGCAGTCAAAGAAAAGTACGATATTTGGTTCTGCACCAATCTGCATTTGGAACACAATATGGTAGTATTATATACAAGCAATGTCATAAAGCTTGTTACGAATGGAATTATTACTGCTTCCAACATCCTTACTACAGTTTTTATTTCTGATCATATTCATCCCCCCTTTCATCCATCTATAAATTACTTTGCTACATAGTTAAATTTCTTTCAATTTCAACAAGATTTCTATTTCTCAATAGTAAATATTGGAAGGTAAAATGCACATATCTCAATGAGTTCCCTTGACAATTATCTTGCATGGATAAAAATTAAATTTTCTTTAACCAGTTTTAACAAGACAAGTATTTGGGAGAGAGACTCACGATTTGTTCAAATGCTACGCGGTTTTCCTCACATCGTGGGAAACCATCAATAAGAAATTTTTTATTGTCACTTGACTCCATCTCCTTTTGTATCAGTTTGATCGTCACTTCTGAAGGAACAATTCTTCCATCCTTAATTGTATTAAGAATCATTGACCTGAAATTTTGATTTTATCATCAAAAAACTTCATAAATTTGACAATGTGGATAAAGAATATTCTCGACAATGAAGATGAGGCATCATCACCCATATTCACTCTTAGAAGCTATTTCCTGCCTTAACAGATCTCCTGCACTAAGATGCTTAAATCCAAAAGTTTCAACAATTTTTTCACATTGTGTACCTTTTCCACTTCCAGGGCCACCTGAGAGAACATGAAAAAAAAATTAGCTTAATGCATAAAAGAAATAAAAATGTCACCAGTTCAACAATTTTGCAAGTAGTTTTTTTGGATAAATAATTATGAAAATCATTAAAGAAAATGCATAAAGAGGTGTAATTCTAATACATGGGGGTGTATACAAGAGTAGAACCCTTGAAAAATTAGCCATTTTGTGAGCAACATTTACAAGAAGACATTTTTTAAAGCATAAATTAGGAAAAAGTGTTGTCAACTCCCAGGAATCCAATCGTGTATTATATAGATTTGGGGGTAAGAGGAAAATTTTCTTTACTACCTGTTCATTGAAGATGTGCTACAAAGAAAAGTTTTCAATGTCTGCTAGATGGCATGTTATTCATACATATAGATTGAGGATGTAAAAATTAATTTTTTTTTTTAATAGGTAATAGAGATTTTATGGAGTAAAAATTGCACCGTATTCATGATGATGAACACTATACTTGAAACAATTACAACAAATCAAAAAAATATATATATTAACAGATTCTAGAAAATCAGAAATGGAAGTACAACTTGTATAGACCCAAATACAAGACCACTCAAACAAATTTCCAACTAGCAAAGACTTCAAAAGATCTAAAGGTTTCTCAATATCTTCAAAAGTATGGGTATTGCGCTCCCTCCAAATTTTCCACATTAGACAAGTTGGTACCATATTTTAAATATTTGAAAATTGTTTTCCCAACCAATTCCTCCATGTAAAAAGTAAAGAAGCAACCTCTTTCAGCATCATCCACTGAATCCCAAACATAAAAAATAAAAATAAAAACTTCACTCCACAAAGCATGACCAAAATTACAATGGAGTAAAAGATGATCTACAATGTCCCCATTACACCCGACACAAACAACACCAATTAATAGGGACAATCCCCTCTTAAAAAGATCATCAATGGTAAAAATCCTGTCCCAAACCGTTGTCCATAAAAACAAAGACACTCTTTTAGGTGCCTTTATACACCAAATACTCTTCCAAGGGAAAGACGTATTAAGAGGACCAGACAAAAAATTATAATAAGAGCACACATCAAAAACTCTGTCTGAGTCAATTTCCAACTCAAATGATCATCACCCTCACCCCTTGGCAATTTGGAATAAATAATATCAAAGAAAGAATATACACCCTCCAATTCCCAGTCATGAAAAGCGCAGTAGAATTGTAAATTCTAGCTCCTACTTCCCTCTTCTGACTTCCCTCTTCTGAGGCATAGAAAACCAAGTAAGAAATCCAAGCTTCTTTAGACACAGAACATGCAAACAAAACAAGATAAAGGTCCTTTAGAGGAACATTCCCACACCAAGGATCGTACTAGAACCAAATATGATAACTCTCTCCCACCGTATATACCACATGTCCAAAAAAACTCTCCGCACCTGCTCTAATATTCTTCCACATCCCTCAGCCATGAGTCCCTCTAGACCACCAACCCCCTCTAGTCTCTCCATATTTGGTTGCTATAACCTAATGCCATAACCGGTTACCTCAATTCCCGAAACGCCATAACCACTTTCCAAGCAAAGCTTGGTTAAACAACCCAATCCTCCGAATCCCCAAACCACCGGCCACCACTGGCATACAAACCTTGTCCCAAGCAACTAGTGTGTTTGTGTGTCCACGGACAAACCACCAGACCAAGTGGCATACCATTGAAATCCCAGAAATTTTATTGACATATTGAATGTACTAATAATTTGTTCATTAGCTTATCAAAATATCCATCAAAGTTTACCAGCAAGACAAGTTTTCTGTGGTATAGTCTATAGCAAAACAAATGGTGTTTCATGGCATATAATTAGCATAATAGTTCAAGCTAAGCCAATATGCAGTCTTCCCTTTCACCATTTTCTTAAAATAAAGATTTAATTACTTAATTCTTATGAAAAAAAACTCATGTCTGTGATTGATCATCTACCAGTAGCATTTGTACTTAAGTAGTATTTCTTCTCCTTTAAGGAAGAGTTCTAGGGTTCAGTCATGGCAAGGGTTTGTGGGGTTAGTGATTTTTTTTATCATTTGACCAAAAGAAAAAAAAAGTGATCATCTGGTCTTGAAAAACAACAAAGACTAATTAATAACAATTTGGAGGCATATTTTATTCTCAGAGGAAAGTTGGTCTACTGCAGCCAACTACAGCAAATTTCCCATTGCAAGTTAAGCTGAACTAATTATTTTGAGATTCTTAATGAATTCATAACTAATCATCTAGTCTTACATTATTGAAGTTCAAATTGTTTTCTAGTTCCATTTATTATAAGAAAATAGAAAAAAAATTGCTCAAATTCATAATTTGGATTAATCAAACCTTTCTACAAGCAGTTAGTGCAAGAAGCAAACATGCAGTGAGCCTAAAGAAGTGAGGCTCAAGAAATGAAATGAAGTTGAATAACTTCCAACATCTGTTTCTTCAGGCCCAAAGCATTTATTCTGAAAGAACGATTTATATCATCGAATCTTAAGAACAGAAATATTTTCCCATATAGTGTATATATGAATATGATCCCATTATTCACTCAACCAATAATGCGCTATTATTACCTAAGACAAAAGTTATGAAATGGATTCTATCTTTGAAGGATGTTCCACCTTTTTCCTGCATCAAAATAAGAAACAAACAAGAAAATGAATCCCTTGGAACACATGAGACAGTGAAGCTCAGTAACTGGAACATTTGTAGGTATACCCCTCCTTGCTGAACAATTAATATTGCCACCTCACCCAAGGTATACGACTCAAGCAAATATTACACATAAAAGATATCAACAAATTAATTTTCTTAATCAATATTCTTCAAATAACGTTACAAAGAGATCAACCAAAAAATTGGGACCCTACAATAGTTGCTAAATTTTCACAACCTTATCCCGTACTCAGGCTTACTACAAGCATGTGAAAGCACAAAGTCTAGACACAACAAAGAAAACATCCTGGAAATTCCTAAAGAAAACCATACAAATAACAGGGTGAAATACAATTGCATGTCCTGTAGAAAAATTGGTGGACCCAAACAGAGTTGTTCGTTTATGTGCGTGATTTTGCTCAACCAGGAAAATGCTCAGGTGTAAACAGTTTATCAAGTTACAAATCCCAGTTCAGACCAGGTCTCTACATCTTGGCTTAATGTCCACAATTTGTTTGACCACCATATACGAAATTTCACATTGAAAGATTTGAAAGTCCATATAGAAGATATCCTAATATCTAGAAAAAGCAATACGTTCAAATAACATTTACTGTGTAATAGCAAGGACCAGATCAGATTCCAAACATGGCAAATAAGCTGTTGCATCGTCAACATCTGACACAGACTTGACTTAGTTCCCAAGCTGCCAACTTTACCAAAAACATTATGACAAAATTAAAAGGTAAGTCTCTATCACTAATGATTTAACCACGAGAAAAATGGTGCCAAATATTCATCTAGACTAGCTCAAATAGCTTAGAAAACACAATGTCAATTAGGGAACAAGTTTCTTTCAAAATGCAATCTTGAACATATCGCGTTTACAGTAGGTATTAAACGCACATCTCCATAAATGTAGTCACCACAACTTTCAAAACCTTCAGCACCTAAACCTCTAATTCATTGAGCAGTGTTCATACATAGAAACTATAAGTAGAAAGTAGCACATTCTCATAGTTCTCCATGATATAGCTCTACCATAAAAGTAGAAATGATATGGTACCAAGTTGGGTATCTGTGTGGTGAATGATTCCCAAATCTTCAATGTATATGCTGGCTGCAGTCAATATTAGAAAAGAAAAGGTCAAAAGCAGGCCCAAAGTCTGGGCACAAAACCATAAGGGATGGAGGATTTATGTGTAGCACTTAGAGACAGTTAATTATAAAGGCATAAAACTTATCAAAAAGGATAATCATAAAAGCATTAAGATTGCAGCTTCGGGTGAATAATTGGATATAAAAAATTACGCAATTTACAAAAACCTGAAGGAGCCTTTTCAATCCTCATTATTGTCCCAAATTTTAATCTGTTCTTCTAACGTGCTTTACAGAGTCTGGCAAACATGGCCTACCTTTACATCTAAAAATCATATATAATAGACGGGTCATTCTATGATGCACACACTTTTTTTTGTATGTACCATACCTACCTAATCTAAACCTTCATCTATTATTATAAAATATATACATATATATATATATATATATATATAAATAAGGCTATATTCAATATTAAGAGTTAAGATTAGGTAAGTATGGGACATGCCAAAAAAGGGTATGTACTGTAGAATTCTCCACAATTTGATACATACTTACATATAAATATGCAAGCACGCATATATATTCACATATGTATGCAAATATAGCAATGGCTTAAATTGGCACTTTCTCCTACCATAAGAAAAGGTGAACTGTGAGGCCGTGGATTCAAAAGTCAACACTCACTGGGTGTGTAAAACTTACAATCAAAACCACATATAAAGGTATATGCATATACATGTATTAAACTCACTTGCAATAAGATATGATCATTACTCAGTCAAGATATGGTAACATGTCAAAGTGAGCGATTGGGGAACCATGTGAAGCATAACACTTCAATTTTCTAGCTTAACCATTAATCAATCTCAACCAGAAACTTAAGGAACAAAGAAGAACAAACCCATTTTTGGTTTCCCAAAACATGTCTTAATTCCCCACTTTACAAGTGAAATTATCCAACTAATCAACCTGATTATAGAACTCTTCTAAAATCAATAGAAAGTTAAATTCTACTATGATCCATCAAAGTCAGCTCCTTTCACAAACAAAATCTAAGTTCCAACACCTCTTTCATTCATTTTTAGTTCATTTATGTATAAATATGTATGTAAGTATGTATGTATGTATTTTTTTTTTCATTGAGGTCGGAGCTGTTACCTACCTGGTTGAGAATGGACGATGATTTTGTGGGAGAAACGAATTGGGTAAGTGAACTCACGCGCCTCCACATCTCTCTCTCGGGTGGTTTTGATCTGGGTTTTTGGTTTTGGCTTTTGCTTGTTTTTTGTGTTTGTTTTTTACTTCGGTTTTTAGTTTTGGACTCAGCGAGGCATTATGTCGAACAAGTAGCGCGCGATTACTGGTTTTCAGCTAAACGTGTAGCACCGTACGTGCCAACGCCGCAGCGACTTCGTTGCAACTGCGATGAAATTGGACCAATTCGTTTAGGTCCCACTTAACTGTCTCTTTTATTTATTTATTTTTTAATTCGTATGGTCCAGGTTTGTGGGCTTATTTGGGCCAAGTTGACCAAAATAAATGGGCTGAGTTTCATTTCAATTGGGATTGGGTTGAGTTTGGTCCAAACTTAAACCTGCCGTGATTTTATTGCTAGGTCCAAACCCAATTCTCCAACCATGATTTTGCACATTGAATCATTCAATTTCATAATTACATGACATGTTGTGATTAATGTACGGTAAAAATTTGTAAATGATAGGCCGGCATGACGGCATGTAAGCAAAACACTTAGGTATATTATTGGTGAACAAAAGAACATGGGAAGAGAAGAAGAGAGGGAACATAATAATTGTAGTATTTATATATTTATATAGTTCAAATAAATCTATGAAGTATGAAAACAATTAGTTTTCAAATTTATTTTGGATCAATGAAGTCACATTATCTATATCTTTTATTGTATTTTTACAGCAAATGTGTTCCATGTATGAGCAAAAATTTATCATTTTTTTTTCTTCTAATTAAAGGTATTAGAATCATATTTACAATAGTCACTTGTAACTAGTTTGTAGAGATGCTTATTCTATTGAATGGTTTATATTACATTAAAAATTCACCATTTTATACACTAAAAAAACATATTGCACCCACCAAAGTTGATAAGACGTCACCCTATCATAAGTACTACCTCATTCATACCGAGAGAGTTCTAACTTCTATCCATAACCATAAGATGGGGAGTTGGGGTCCTAGGGGACCAAATGAAAATGAATGTACTATGAAAAGATATATCAAAGGATTAGAATAATTAAGTATAGTTATCCATGATTATCAACAAAAAAAAAAAAAATATATATATATATATATAGTCATCCACATTCAATCATGATCTAACAATTACAGGTTGTATAAAGTTTAGTTTCAAAACTTGTTGTAGCCTAAGGCTACAATTTTACTCAATAAAATAAATGTTACTACATATTTTGAAAATCTAACCGTTAAATTGCATGTTCTACATGCTCTCATTACACATGCCAAATTTTGTGTTAATCAGATATTATTTACTATATGATATATAAGCTTATATATTATGCATAATTTTTAACTACAAAAATTTACAATTTAAACAATTTATTGATGACATAGCTATTGATCTTTAATTTTTTAGAAATTTTGTAAGTATGGAGTATATAAAAAGAAGATGTAATACAATAGTGGATTTCTCAAAATTCACTTCCAATAAAAAGATATTGAGCAAGTTTGTAATCTTAGGCTACAACTAATTTTGTAACTAAATTTTATCCTTACAAGTTTTTTTTTTTTTTTTTTTTGAGTAACTTATCCTTACAGGTTTTAATATGTACTCTTGAACCCAAATGAAAATTACCAAATTCAGTCATTTTCATGATAGGCTTTCCATTCCTATTAGACTCAAATGAAAATTACCAAATTCAGTAATTTTCATGATAGGCTTTTAGTTCCTATTAGACTTAGACATGGTTGGCCAATCATGGCCCATTTAAGAAGCCATTTCCTTTCTTTTTCTTATTTATTAAGCTTTTAAAACATCAATCATAACCAAAGGTCATAATAATTAGCAGATGGTTTTATGACCCCAACTAGAAAGGATCTAAATATCAGAAATTTTCACAAATGCAAACAAATTTACTTGACCCAAAAAAAAAAAAACTTTATTTTTTTTTTATACTATGTGAGCTCGATCTATCATCATCATTACCAAACTTCATTTATGTCATACCAAACATTTTTGAAGTCATTTTGACATCTAATCACACGCAAAATCAACTGATCAAAAAAATAGCTGTCTTATCTCTCACGAGTGCAAGAAAATAACCATGCTCTACTCAAAAGCTATATAGCTCATTCTCAAAAGAAATCACACATTAAGGAACTAATCCTAGACCTAGAGAGTTTGATTAAGATCCATACCTTTTGTTTTACACATGAAAATTACTAAATTGTCGGCAGATGGGTCTCAAAGTCTCACAGTCTCACCCACTTTTTTTGCACGGGTGAAAAAGTTAATTGTGGCCTTGTTGAATATTGTGGATTGCATGGTAATTAAAAAGGATGTTGCGGGCTTCATACTCCAAAAGAAATCCAAAGGCTGGGGGACAAGTTGATATGCTTTACTTCCCCACCATACCAACCATCTAAACATGCTTGAAAAATCCATACCTGCCTTTGAAACATAAATTATGAATCAATTACAACATCTTTTTAGCTTCTTATGTATTGGGGGAATTAGTTTAATCATAATGACGATATAACTACCACAGATTGCATCATTAATTCGTAAAATGATATCATATGGTTGTTTTACTTTCTTTTCTTTTTTTTCTTATAGTGTACTTTTCATTCTGAGAGGAAAGGGAGAAAGTACGTTAAATCCGTGACATCAGAAACGGAGATTGAGAAAAGTGTCGGTTGAACTACAAACCTATCGACAAATTGGATCTCATTGTTGAAGGCTAATGGGTGCCTCATATGACTTCGGTACTAGTATTAGAGCAAACTCCCCTCATGCTATGTACCCTCTTCCCTATCCATAATATGATTCTAAATTAAGTGATAGTTCTGCTTTCAAGTCCCACATTGCCAAATTTTGAAAATTTGCCTTTTCAATCCTAAGTATCATGGAAAATTATTCAATATTTTCATAGTACAATTTTTTCTCACATGCATAGTAAGTCCCACTATTCATGTATTAACTATTGAGTATTACATCGTTGTACTCTAAAAGTACTAAATAATTTCTTATGTATATTATATAGTGGGAATGCAATACTAATTACTTAGGCCTTTCTTAAGTTACCATTTTTTTATGTACATAATCATATTATTTATAGATTTAAAATTTAAATCATTCAAATAAACAAATAAATATGTATATGTATATATATATATATAGGGTTGGGTTCAAGTTACACCTGGTGTAACTCTAAGCAATGTTACACCACCTAATAACTTGTTATTGAATTAATATTTTGAAAATCCAACCGTTGAATTACATGTTCTATATGTTCTTAACATGCATGCCAATTTTCATATCAATCAGATGCTATTTACCATTTGATCTATAAACTCATCTTTTATGCATTATTTTAAACTACAAAAATTTGAATTTTAACAATTGATTGATGACATGGCTATTAATCTTTGATTACCTCGAAATTTTACAAGCACGGAGAATATACAAAGATAATGTGATCTAACGGTGGATTTGTCAATATTCACATCCAATTAAAAAATAATATATATATATATATATAGGCCAAAATGGCAAAATACTCATTTCTCACAAACTTTCCAACAAAATGCCCCATGTCTGAAACTATTTAGGGATATACCCCTGTTTTGAAACTCAATTTTCTAAAAATCGAGTTCCAAATGTAAAACTTGATTTTTGGACAATCGAGTTATAGCGAAAAAAAAAAAAAAAAAAAAAAAAAAAATTGTGGAACTCGAGTTCCTTGAAAACATTCAAGTGGAATTCAAGTTCCATGAACTCGAGTTCCACAATTTTTTTTTTTTTTTTTTTAAGTTTCATTTCGCTATAACTTTATTGTCCAAAAATCAAGTTTTACATTGAAACTCGATTTTCTAAAAATCGACTTTCAAAACAAGAGCATATCCTTAAATAGTTTCAGATAGGGGGCATTTTGCTGAAAAGTTTGTGAGAAAGGGGTAAAACCCCATTTTGGCCTATATATATAATTCTATTCTTGAACTTGGTCATAAAACAAATGCACCTTATTGGGTTGTAACGTGGCAAATAGTTTCTTAGGCTCAAATAATAGCGAGGTTTAAATCTGAATCCTTATCCTTACGCGAACCCTTTGGATCCATACAAATTATTTGTTTATTTGTCGCATTCTTCAATTACTAAATTCAATTCAATCATTTCACTATGACTTCGAGTTGCATATGTCATATGACTTAAGAGAAAAATTATTAAGGTAATGGAAAATCTCATATACATTATTTTTAAAAACTAAACTTTTCATAGTTTTCTATTACACAAGTTGTAACCAAATAATGATATGTGATGTGATGTCTAGAGTTTGTAGTGAAGGAATCTCCAAAACTTTAAAAGAAAATTTTGTTTTAAAAAGTAGCATCGTTTAATTACCTCATACCAATTTGAATTGAAAAGAATAATCCTAAGAATATAAGGCTGAATTTTAATAATTTTTATGACAATTTAACCATAAGGGAAGAGTTTAATTGCATTATAATAATGCAAAAAATCAAGTTTTGAAAGTAAATAAAGTATTAGAGCACAAAAATAAGTATAGACCATCATCTCTTAAAATCATTTTAGAAAATCTACAATTTTTAAGGGTCATTATTAAGGAAATATTTTCTTTTATACTAAGGCAACAAGGGTAACACCTACATAATATAGGTGTTATGAATCTTATAATGAGACTTTTTTTTTTAATATAATTCGATAATTAATTACAATGGAATAAGGGATTTGAACCTAAAATTTCTCTATTGGAAATACTAAGAAGTATCAATCAACTGTGCTACGAAGTTCTTAGCAAAAACTTGTTAAAATAACACAAATCCTAAAGGCGACATAATATTGTCTCAACATTTGCTTACAGTAATAGCTTATAAATTTCCTTACGAAATATATTGGTGGTGTCCACTAGTTGTTGTATAGAATTAAATGTTGCATTAAAAAGTTTCTTTTATCTCATAATCTTACATTTTTGTACTTGATTATCCCTTCAAGACCATTTTGTTCATAATTCATATAATTTTTTGAGATCGATGTGATGGCATAGCTGAAGAAAAACTTTCACTTTATTAACATCACATACATAAAAACAAAAACAGCAAAATGGAATAATTAATAATGTCCTCACTTATGCTAGTAGAGGCAATAGTAACATAATAAATCATTATCAAAAATTAATTAACTAAATTGACCCGACGAATAATGTAGAAACAAGGCCTCAAGAATGACACAATTTACGTCAAAAAAGAATTTTTGGGTTCAATAATCATATAAGCCAAATATTTACGATAGCCTCTCATTGTCTAATGTTTAGGCTTAGCATTTAGCAAAAGATTAGCCCAAGAGGTTGAAGAAGTTGCTGACGAAATGAATGATGAAATGCTTGAGTAAGAGAGAAACAAGTGGTACAATTTAGGAGCGTGTGAATAAAATTAGAAATGAAACTAGTTTTTGGCTTCGATGTAACTATGTGGTTGGGTACACCACTTTCCACAATCGCATCATGGACCCTACATCTTGTGAAATCAAAACAAAAGGGAACAAACAACTAATGTTTAATTCTTAGGTCCCACGCACCTTTCATAAAACTTAAATGAGTTATGATGGGCCACTCACTCTGTCTATCTCTAAACTTTTTTTCTTATTCTACAAAAGCGCGTGTGCTCACGCGCACAGTTTTTGAAAAAGGATCAACTACAAAGTATATATGCTTTGACCTATTTTCAATTTTGTACATTTAGTTTCATTGGTTTTCAACGTAATGCTTCCGTTAAATTCACACCGTTAAGTCCACCAAAATACTGAAGTTATGTTTGGTTCGAGGGAATTGAGAAGAGAAGAAAAGAAGAGGAAAGAAAGGAATTAAAAGTTTGTTTAGTTAGGATCTTTCTTCCCAAATTGAGAGGAAAGGAAAAAGAAAAGAAAGAGTTTCGATGGTAGGACCTACTAATAAGTTATATTTCCTTCCATTTCTCCCTTACAAACCATACAAGTGAAAGGAAAAATGTTATCATTTCTCTTTCCTTTCCTCTTCCCTCTCCCTTCCTTTTACTAAACACAGTGTAAAACTACCAACAAGATTGGATGACACTAGACAAAAAGACAACTTAAATATAGAGCCCGTTTAGTACGTGTGTTTAAACAACAGTTTTCAATTTTTTTGAAAATACGTGTGAGTGAAAAAGTCGTGTAATGTTATTTAAAAACTAAAAATATATGTTTGAACTCGCGTACCAAACGGGGCCTATAGTTTCTTGGATACAATACATTGGATTCTCCCGTTGAATTGAAATACATAATCATATTGAATTTACTTATTCTTGTAAAAGATAACATTATTTATATTGTGTATTAGTTAATGCATCTATGTATTTGAATTTAATTGGGAAACCTAATATACTGTACCTAAATCAAAGTCTTACACACATTGAAAATAGATTAAAGTTTACGGATTGAAATGAAAACAAAAAAAGAAAACTTAAGATTTAGGCTATTCAAAAAAAAATTCTTAGTCGTATATTAGCAAACATTCAAGATGAGATGAGAGGCATTTTTCAAGAGACCCTAGCAGTAGAAATGGCCAAGGGTACACACTACTCATTTTCTTGTCATGATCACAACGCAACTAACATGATTTCCTAGAAAGGGGCTTTGCGTGGGCTTAGAGAGAGGGTTGAGACTTGAGACTGAGTACCAAATATATTTTCCTATGCGAATGGAAGACTCTTTACCTAAATAAGTTTTGATACTATTGTCTTTTTATTATATAGTTTAGCGATAAAATTTCTGTTTTCATTGTCAACTTCCAACTTTTTAGTATAATTATACTTTTATATAACTTTTTTAACAAAATAAAAACAAGCTCAGCCAAATGCACTCGAAATCAATATCGTATTAGAGTTTTGAGTTCCTTTGTTTTTTCCTGGTCAGAAAAGGTGGGGGGGAAAAAAGACTAATATAAAGATAAATGATGCTTTCCAGTTTAAAGAAAATTAACACAAAAAATAGCATATAATCAATTAGAAAATAAAAAGAACCAATCAAATATAGGAATCAATTTCTCCCAAAAAAAAAAAAAAATTATAGGAATCAAAGTCACCAAGATACTTTATATTAAATAGGATGAGCCTTGCCTTCCTGTTTCACAAATTTAAAGAAGAAAAAATTACAATTACATTGTCAACTTAAATGTTTAATATAGCTTTTACATTGTGAATCGATCCAAGCCCGATAAGATTTACAAGAATTACCTGGTCATCACCTTTATATTATATAAAACAAGAGACAAAACTAAAACAGATCTCATCTAATCATCTATAAGGATGCTTAGTAATAATTAATAAAATTACTTGAAAGATTAGCTTGCTTATGCAATTAATATTGGGGTTGAGCTATTACTTTTTAAATAATAAAAGGATGATTGGCCCTTACTTGGCTTCAGGGTACTGTTTTTATTATTTGCGCTTTTTCTCATCCCGGTCAAAAACAAATTTCAAGTAAATGACTATCCTTAAATGTATTTGATAGTCACATGTTAGCTTTTCATTACTATCAAAAAAATAAAAAAGATTTTGATATATGAGCAAGATTTAGGTACAGTACTTAAATGCTATTCCTTAGATTCCCCTTTTAAGATTCTGCCATATGAATTTTTTCTCATAAGATGGAAGTGTATTTTTAAGTTAAGTAGCCACATGGCTGAATCTTAAGAGGGAAATCTAAGGAACAGCACCTAAGGTACTAGACCTAAGTTTTATCCTAATATATATTAAATGTCATGACCTTTGCCATGACATTAAAAATTACCTTGTTGCTTATTTATTTATTATTATTTGTTTGGATGATTATTGTTGTATTTATTTATATAGGAATTGAGAACTCTTGGACAGTTTTGTCACACGCGCGAGTCAAGCGTGAGACTAGCTATTAGCTAATCTCCAAAATAAACATTTCATGCCCCCCCAATGAAAAGGGAGGTCAGTAGTATATAAAGGTGGGTGAGTTAGGCTTAAGTTCTCCTGAAGTTGGTGGACTACACTAGTGAAGGCAAAAATACTAAAAGCTTAAAAGTGATGGGGAGGCAACCTTGTTGTGACAAGCTTGGAGTGAAGAAGGGGCCATGGACAGTTGAGGAAGACAAGAAATTGGTCAATTTCATCCTCACCCATGGCCAATGTTGCTGGCGTGCCGTGCCTAAGCTCGCCGGCCTCCGGCGTTGTGGCAAAAGCTGCCGTCTCCGGTGGACTAATTACCTCAGGCCAGACTTGAAGAGAGGCCTACTTAATGAAGCTGAGGAACAACTTGTTATTGATCTCCATGCTCGTCTTGGCAATAGGTATTTCATTATTGTTAGTGGTACTATATTACTATGTTTTGTGGTTTACTGTTTACATGTCAAGTCCTGCAAGCATAATTTTTCAAAACATATTATTTGAAAACTCTGGTCTACTTTTCTAGCTGGGGTCTAGTGCTTTTACTATGGGAGGTGTGAAACACATGCATGCGAATGAAATTTGAGGTCTTGAAATATCTACACCTTGGTTTCAACATGTTGGAATTGACAATTTGAAATAAGCCAAAAAAAGATGATAATGTTACGTTGCATCACCATCTAATCTTACTTTCATTTTCCATGGCTGTCTGGATTTTACACTTGCACATCTACCTGTACATGAAATAATCAGCTACAGCTATGGCTAATGACAGAATGTGGGGTGTCCAGAAACTCCTAATTACTTAGTACTTTAACTTAGTTTATCATATAGATATGAAGAAAATGGAACTAAATGATAACAAAAATCCAAGATAATGAATCTGTATGAGCTATAAAGTATTAAAAAAAAAAAAATTGACACCTTTTATTTAAAAATATAATGAAAAAATTGCAATATATATATATATATATATATATATATATATATAAATAAATTAGGGCAAGATTTTTATCTTGTATCTTAAACGTAACACGGACACGATACATGTTGACACATACCGCGCTTATCGGTGTTGCATCCAATGCATTAAAAGATTAGGCAAAAGTCAAAAACCCTTTCCTATGAAGTAGTTTTAGACTTTTAGTGTTTCAATTTTTTTTCCTCAAAATAATAAAGCTGCACTTTCATTTTCTTTAGGTGGTCCAAAATTGCAGCAAGAATGGAACTAAATGATAACAGAAATCCAAGATAATGAATCTGTATGAGCTATAAAGTAAAAAAAAAAAAAAAAAATGACACCTTTTATTTAAAAATATAATGAAAAAATTGCAATATATATATATATATATAAAAATTAGGGCAAGATTTCCATTTTGTATCTTAAACGTGTCACGGACACGATATATGTTGATACATACCGCGCTTGTCGGTGTTGCATCCAATGCATTAAAAGACTAGGCAAAAGTCAAAAACCCTTTTGTATGGAGTAGTTATAGACTTTGTGTTTCAATTTTTTTTCCTCAAAATAATAAAGTTGCACTTTCATTTTCTTTAGGTGGTCCAAAATTGCAGCAAGATTGCCAGGAAGAACCGATAACGAGATCAAGAATCATTGGAACACCCATATCAAGAAAAAGCTTATTAAGATGGGTATTGATCCAATTACACATGAACCTCTTGATAAAGAGGCCACCCCACCAAATACCCTTTGTCAAAGTCTTGATCAAAGAGACATTGAACTCGACCATCAGGAATCAACAAAAATATGTGGCCAAGCCTCCTCCATTGATAATTCTAGTGCCCCAACTGAAAATTCCTCAACTGGTGAATCTCAGTCATTGGACCCAGGTGACAATGACCTATTAATGAGTTACATATGGTCTGATCTGGATGATTCACTATGGAATTTCCCAGCAACTGGAGAAGACTACAGTAATTTTGGATCATCATCACCAGAAAATTACTCTGAATTTTCTTTGAACCACAAGGACTTTTTTGGAGAGGACTTTGGCTTTGGTTGTTTTAGTGACATGGACATGAATTCTCAAGACATGGGTGGCAAGCACTAACTAGTACTTCAAAAATCACTAGCGGGGTTCATGAGTGGACACTTTTTGGTCCTGCTTCCATTTCCAATCTTGGCTTAATTTATTTTGAAAACTTTTAATTACAGTAACTTACGCAATTAGAAGCCTACAAGTATATTTACCTTCAAAAGAGAGAGACTACAAGATAAATTATTAGTTGGTCAGTCCCATCAAAGATATGTTTATATAGTAGCTACTAGGTGTGGGTTGGTAAGGTGTCATTTTGCCAAATATATTGGGAAGCTTACAATTCAACCTTTTTTTCTGTGGAGAAGGATATATTGAGGCCCATGATATGTGCCTCACTTGGCTTGTGATGGCATATCTATTTGGGATTTCTAATTGCATAGGGTAAAATATAGATATGCCCACTAATAGCAATTTTATTTATCTTTTCAGATTTTAGATAATGTTTATGCTACCTAAAGCAAAAGCTCACCCCACTCAAAAGAGTTGTGTGGTTGAAGCATAGGACCCCTATGTAAATGAAAGTACTTTGTAAGCATGTGTATTCCAATAAGATGTAACTAAATTAAATAAAAATTGGGAGGGGAATCATTGATTGATCCCAAGAATATCTTAAGCTTTTTGCCTACTTTTGCAAAATTGAAAGATTCTATTCCTATCAATGGAAGACGCTGGCTCTGCAACAAGCTACCTTTTGTGCACTCGCTTTCAAGTTTCAACTACTTTTGCAAATCTTGGTGAAACAATCAGATTTCTTTCGCTCATGTAGGTCGGCAAGGCAATGCAGTAGCGCATGCTTTAGCCCAACGAGCGAGATCCTCTCTTTCGTCTCAAATCTAGTTGGAGTGTGTTCCAACGGATATCATGTCTTTTGTGTTGGATGATTTTCCAAACTCTTGATTTTAATATAACAAGTAGTTTTCTTCTCAAAAAAAAAAATTTGATAGGCTCCACATGGTTTTAAGACTTAGATTGTTTAAAAATTCAAAAAAAAAAAAAAATTAGAAGTTCAAGTTTTTTAAGGTCAGACTGAGGTCCAACTAAGATTGGACAGTAATAATGTAAAAATTAATTTAAAAATTAAACTTTCAAATCAATTTTCACAATTTTTATAAAGTTAATAGAAAATAATAAAGCATAAACAAGCATAAAATTTTTTTGTTTAGTAATCTTTCAAATCAAAAATATGGAAATCTAAATAAAATCATTTTCAACATTAATTTATATATTTCATATTTATATGTTAAACTAAAATTCTTGAACAACTAATAAAATTATCAAATAATAATAAATTGAGAGAGAGGTAATATGATAAATTGAAAAACTATAATCTAAAATTAAAATAAATAGAATATGAAATCTAAGAATGACACAAAAAATGAGCTTGCTTGGTGGTTGGCCTGTCAATATAAGCTTTATAAAAGGTTAGGGTCTCTAGTTCAACCATGTTGTCCAATGTTCCAGGATAACGCTATAATGATTTTTTTTTTTTTTTAAATGTAAAATCTTATTTATTCATTTTGAAAATAACACTAACTCTAGTCTAGGTGTGACAACCATGTTGTCCAAACTCACAGCATATTTTGGGTGGAGCAAGATCCTCTAGAGGTCTTAAAATAACTCTATAATGAAAATTTTAAAATCTTATCTATTTATTTTGAAATGAGAGTTAGAGTTCTTAACATGACAATATTACTCTATGAAGTTTTTAAAATCTTATCCATCTATTTTGCAATGAGAGTTAGAATTATTAACATGACACTATTACTCTAGAAAGTAAGAGATAGAGAGTGGTTAATTAAAGCCATGGAAAGCCCACATGGCCCAAAGCAAGCCACACCTAAGTCATGGAATTCACCTGGTGCGTCACTGTATAATTACTGCAAGATTATTTATTTGGTTTTGATAAATACATTTGTCAACTATGATTTATTGTTGAATACGTTACCTTGTTTATATTTGCAAACTATGATTTACAAGTGAGTAGTGAGTGCCTTATAGGCTATAGCCTAATTACTTTCACAAAAGAATACCTTCTTTTTTTTCAATATACATAACTAGATTTTTTTCTCAAAAAAAAGAAAAAAAAGAAAAACTAGATTTCTTCTTTCTACATTATTGATTCAATTATTTTATTTGCAAGTGGAAATACAACAATAATAGGACCACAAAAAGAACCCACGCTTTGCAAAGCCACGAAAAGTACATGGTGTGAGTGTGACACGCCCAAGTTTTGGAATTCACTTGGTGCTGTGTAATTACACTAGATGGCAAATTAATATATCTTTCTTGACTTCGTTAGTCCAAAAATAAAACATAACTTAAAATTTTGAGATTAATTAGAGTGAAATTCCAGAAGTCACTGCAAAACTTAGCTTAAGAACAAGTCAATATGAGGCTTGATTTTTTTTTTTTTTTTTTTTTTTTAAGAAAGAATGAGGTTTTTTTTTTTTTTTTAGAGATAATTACAATATGTAACTAACTCCACAGCTCGAATTATTTCTTCTCTAAACCCCCAAGCACCGATGCTTGGAGAGGTGTCATTTCAGCTACAAAACACTTAGCCAAAAGAGATGAGGCTTGATGTTGATTTGTCACCGCACAAATTATTTAACCTCTATATATAAGTTTTTTTTTTTTTCTCTAGTATATATAAAAGTAGAAAAATATGAAATACAAAATACAACATAAAAGACTTATAAAAAATAATCTTTGAAAAAAAAAAGGCCAAGGTCCTTAGTGTGACTATTAAATTGCTTTCCGATGCAAGACTTTTGAAGTCAATGCCAAGAAAGCTTGTACGATACCATTAACTTATGAGTCTATGACACTTTTTCTTTTTTCAAATTACACACGTGAGTGGATTTTGAATTCATGACCAAGTTATCTACACATTCTAGTAAGAGAAGAAATTGTCATTTAGATAATCCAAGCTTATTGGCTACTTTTAACATTTTTTTTTGTTTATATCTTATTACCTTTGGCTTAAGCTACAACTCGTTCATGCGCAAATGTAATTACGAATAAACACAATTTTATATATATATATATATATATATATATATATATATATATATATATAACATTTCTATTTAATAAGTAATAGTCTGTACACATTTAATGTATTACATTGAAGCACAATAAATTTAAATAGACTCTTTTTATATTTTTTAAGTTTAAATGTATAAATTTATATGTAAATATAATTGGCATGAAATTAGAGTATAACTTGAAGAACTCATGGCATGAAATTGGAGTTGCTTTAAAATCTAAAGATATTTGGCATCAAATTATAGAGCAAATTAAAGAATTCTGGGCACAAAATGAGATTACAATTTGAATCTAATTTTGATTCTTGAGTGAGCTTTTCACTTTATGATATTATAAAGTATTAATCATTATCGTGATATCCCTTAATTAGTCAAAGCCATTGGTTCTAGTTCTTATGTGTATATTGGTTGTTTTACACTTGCAGTCTACACCTAAGCAACTTATTAACCGATTGAACAAATAACACCTTCTTATTAATAATCCATTGGCTTTAGTTCATGGGCGTGATGGGAATAGCACAAGCACTGAAAATTACCCTTAATTTCCACCAAGGAATGATTGAACAAGTAGCACCTTCTTAATGGTAATCCTTTCTCTCTTTCGTGGTAATTAAGTAAAGATTTGGACAAGCATACTTTTGTTGAAAAAAATAGTAGTGCTCTTTATGAAGGTAGCGTGATGTATGGCATTTACCTCCACAGTTAAGGCCTCAATTAGAAAATAAAATGATATTAGGGTTGGGGAGCCAAAGGCCTTAATGTTGAGGGGGTGGAATTGGAAGGAAAAGATAAATTATTCACTCTTACGAGAACAGTCCTTCTGTGAAAGAATCGAGAAAGAACTCTTCCTGTAAAAGTGAATAATTTCTCAAATCGAATGAAAAAGCCAAATAGCGAATCTAATGGAAAGACAATAATTTTAACTCGACATTAACACGAATGAATGACAAGTTCATCCTTATTAAAACATGCTGCGAAAGCCATTTTCACTTGTATACACTAGGCATGTGCCCCATCATAAACAAATTCTAGTGCCAAGTACCCCGTTTGCAGAGACACCCTCCCTTGATCGTGGTGCAACAAATGCGACAATGCTTCAAATTTAACAGTGACTGTGCTTCATCGTGCTTGGCACAATATACCATGTTTGCAGAGCACATATTGAGATATAGTGAAGTATGTTGTTTACATGTATTAGGGGCCTTGCCAACAAAATTTGAACACTAGTATTGTATTACCCTCTTCATTCCCTGTATAAAAGGAAGTCTTATATTTGAACAGATCATAAAAATATAGTGAAAGTATAACTAGCTTGTGCCCATTGTTTGTCTTTGATTCCATTAGGGTGTCAAATGTTGCGGTAGCTAGCCTTATGTTTTATCCATTTACTGTTATACCCATCTAGCACCAATAATTATAATGTGTAGCGAGACTCAATTGCATGTATTGGAAATATGAGATACTGTCTCCTCTTAACTCTTACAAAAACATACCCTAAAATCTTATATATGAGGTGTATGTGGGTCCAAGAATTATGTTGATGCCACCCCCAAATGGTATGGTTTTATTTCACTTCATAATTGTTTGAACTAGTGGTGGGGTTTACATATTGTGAGAGATCCACTACATGTATATCGGAAACAATAGATATCGTTTCTAGCAAGTATAGTAAGTTAGTAACATACCCTAAAATCTAATGTATACGTACGTGGGTTCATCATTCATGAATTATGTTGATGTCACCTCCCAAATGGTAGGGTTTTGTTTCACTTAAAGAGTTGTTTGCATACAGGGAAAGTGTGAGATAATGAGATAGAATAGAAAAAGCTTTTGAGCACGATGTTGATATATAGCATGACTAACTTTGGACCACTTCTTTCTTTTCTCCAAAAATAAGGTTCGCTTTTGGCTTAGTGGCAAATCAAAATAGAGTAAGGTGGTAATTTGTAGTTTACCGGACAAAAAAATGTGGTAATTTGTAGATTTCAAAAAGCCATGAAAGGAAATGCTTATAAAGAGGACCCATCTAATCCTGGGCATGATCATTGTCTCATTTCTTTAACATTTAACAACTAGATTTATAGTTCATCCAAAAAAAAAAAAAAAAAAAAAACAACTAGATTTATAGGTGCCGTTATTTCTGACCTACGCATGGCACCAATTCAGTCATCTAATCATAAATAATCATATTAAGATCAAAGAAGTAGTAGAACCCCACTAAAGCTCTATGCCTTTAATCAAAACTATAATATGTATATTTCCACTTTTATAAAACTAATAACAATGTTGCAAGATATCTCATGAGATCCTCCTAACAAATCATCCGTGAACAACGACAACAATATATAAGCCATCAATTTGGTTCCTCGTGCACGAAAGTGAAGGGAAAGTGAAATTCCAAGTCACAAAGTTTGCTTTGGTTTCGGATTTTCATTGGGAAACAAAGACTCTGAAAGCATATTCCTTGGGAGAGTCAGCATGGATAGCCTATGCGAGAAAGCAATTTAAGATATCTTTCTGCAGCTCTTCCATGTTGGTGTTTAGTTTTTTTGGACAATAAGCAAAAATTGTGGCTGCTCCTTGAGATATATTATATTTAAAGGCAAAAGAGTCTCTTTTAATCCTTACATTCTATCAACTGTACCTTTTAGAAAAGGGAAAGGAAAACAAAACAAAACAAAAAAACAAGATTTGTTAGGTAATTATAGGAATGAGATGAGTAGACAAATTCCATTATGACTAAGCCTCCAGGTCACTCCAAAAAGAATACGCATGTATGAAGAAAAGTAGAACAAAAGATAGTATCCATGTGTCAATAATGACGATAGAGAAAAATGAGTTACAATTTTCATCACGCAAATGATGTCATGAAACAAATTTATAATTTCTTCAAACATCAATAAGCAAACAAAACAACCCCCGCCGCCTCCTCTTCTTCCTCACAACTATCATATTAAGCAATTTTATATAGGGCTTGTATGTTCAATGTGAAATTATTCATTACACAGTATATTTTACCCTTCTCTCATATAAAGATAGACTTTTTTTTTTTTTGGAGAATCAAGTAACTGAATTTTATTAAACTAAATCAAGATTGAATACATCATCCAAATCCAAGGGTAGTTCTTCTACCCATACATCAGTATCTGCAGATACAACTGCTCGTCTAGCTAAGGCGTGTGCCAAATTGTTGCCCTCTCTTCTTACATGTTGAAAGCTACATGTCCTTAAACAGGAACTCGAACTCCATATTTCCTCAATGATATGGCCAAACACAGTATGACAAGGCTCCTTTGTGTTAATAGCTTTTATTATCCGTAAACAATCTCCTTCAAATATTACTTCGAATAAGCTAATTCCTTTGCAAAAGCCACAGCCCGAGATGCCGCAAGTGCCTCTGCATGTTCTATTGATTGAGGCAAAGCTATTTTCTAACTTAGAGCGCCAATAACATTTCCATTATAGTCTCTAATCACCACTCCTATACCTGCCATGTTGCTACTATCAAAGAGAGCTGCATCAAAATTGGCTTTGCATCAAGTGACTTCACCGTATTGTAGAAATTTTTTTAGATTTTTAGATTTAAAAAAAATATATATATATATATATATATATATTTTTCTTCTCCTATCATTTCTAAGTTGATAAAAATCTTAATTTGATTACAATCCAAATTCTTCATCTTATCCATGTAATCCTTATTTTCTACGTGTAGTGTATTATAAAAAAAGAAACAATTTTCTTATTTTTTTTAATTACTACAATACATGTAAAAAGAAAAATTTTATATAAAAAAAAGTTATATATTACTAATAAAAGTCTAATCAATATTGCAGAATTTTTTTTTTAGATTTAAAATGATAAGACAAGTAAAAAAAATAAAAATAAAAATAAAAAAACCTTAGAAACATGGATAAGATAACTAATTTACTAAGATTAGGATCGTGTAACCATTATTATTTTATTTAAAATTTAAATTATAGATGAAAAATAATTTTAGAAAAAAATACACGGTATTTTTTTTTTTTTTTTTTGGATAGAAACATTTTTTAACAATATATAATTGATTAGAATTTCACATAGGATAGGTGTTTCTTTAATTCCAAACCATCTAATAATTTCTCTTATAATTTAACCTCAATATAATTTGAAAATCTATGTCTAATAGAACTCTCCCAAGTCCTAACTTCCATGTTTTTTGGATAAACAAGCATTCTAAGTGATGAGTTTTACCTTTTTTTTTAACGTTAATTGTGATCATTTTTTTAATACACATCTTTTTCCTAATAATTCTATTTCTCTTATAATTCCTAAATTGATTAGAAGTCTAACATCTTCACAATTGAAAATTCTCTATGTATACAGTTTTTTTAGTGTATTCTTATATATTTATATGCACAATTTCTTCATTTATGGCTTCTTTCTTTCTCTTTTTCTTTTTTCTTTTTTTAATTTTTTGATGATAGAAACACTACTTATTGTTCTAATCAATTTTTTCTATCCCCATTATTAATAATAAGTTTGTATCTCTCTTTTTGTTTGCAATAGAATACTTTATTAAAACCACACCATTACAGGTATGTTTCTATTCTTTGTTTTTGTTTTCTATGGTTTTGCTTATGAGTCATAAATGCAATTTTAAATCCATGAAATCAATTATATGAACCTCTATAAATATTTCACATTTATGATTTGCCAGGTATCAATTATTATTTGAGTTTGTTTTGTTTGTAGTAGAATGTTTTATCAAAACCACCATCCACACTATTAATGGTATATTTCTTCTCTTTGTTTTTGTTTTCTATGATTCTGTTTATGAGTTGTAAAGTCAATTTTAAATTCATGAAATTCATATAGAAGCCTGTATAAATGTAAGAGGGATGAGGCTGAGTACGGAATGGAAACTGTGGGCCCAACCTGAGAAGGGAAAAAGGCCCACTTGCATATCAACCCTAGCCCGACCCATGGATTAGAACCCGAGGAGGAAAGATGAAGAGGCTGACCTCCTAAGGAGCCTAAGGAGTGAGCATTCCTCAGGAATTACCAAGCAAGTCGATAGTACCAGAAGACAAGAAACAAAGGAAGGTGAAAGAGACGTGCGAGCAAAGAAGAAAGGACATATCTAGATAAGGTAGTCATCACCTCCACATTTAATGCACTGTGCCAACTCAGATGTCCACATTAATGAAGGAATTACCACTGAACAGTAGCCTCACAGCTTGCAGCACATATTACCACCTCTAGGACAACCCTGATGGGACAAGCATCCAAAGGAAGGACCTTAGTTGTACAAGTGGAGGGCTAGGATGCAATCCAAAGGACTATATAATGAAAGGAAACCCCTCCAAATAGGAGGACGAAGAATCAAGAAAAGAATATAGAAATTGTGGGACACCACCCTATATTAAGGACTTGAAAACTTTTTATGAACATTGCCTCCTCAGCCAGACCCAAGGAAGTGTTATTTCCACATTTAGTACTTCTTTTTACAATTCGCTCAGTCCTATCTCCATTAACCTAACAGTTGGACCATAAAAGAGCATTAAAGTTGACCTCGCAAGCTCATACTCTAATAAATTAATTACACTGGGCCTGTAAAATCTAATTCCACTATTCTAAGTAGCTTAAACTTTTTGGGCCCTTACAATAAATATTTCACATTTATGATCTGTCCGGCATTAGTTATTATTTGAGTTGGTTTTGTTTGTAGTAGAATGTTTTTTCAAAGCCACCATCCATATTATTACAAGTGTGTTTCTCTTCTTTGTTATTTTTGTGTGTGTTTTTTTATTTATGATTTTGCTTACGAGTCATTAAAAGGTAATTTTAAATCCATGAAATCTATTATATAAACCTCTATTAATATTTCACCTTCTTCTGTAAATATTTCACCTTCATGATTTTTCCGCATCAATTATTATTTGAGTTAAACTTAAAGGTATGGAGATTTATCCTTCTATCACTATAATATTCTTCCTTTTTATCCTACAAAAATATTTTTAGTTTTTTTCTTCTTCTTTTGTTTGGTTTTGCATTTATGAATTATTTGCACTCATCTTCTTCTTTTTTTTCCTCTCATAGGCTTTATTTATTTATTATTTAAGAATTATCAAATTTTGTATTTCCTCCTACAACAAGGGTTTCATCTTTTTTATTTCTAGGTTGTATTTGAGTTATGCTTATATGTGCATTATTAGATTAAATTAATTTTCTTGAATAGTAAAATTTTTATGTTACTATTTCTCATTTTTATTTTTGTTGTTAGTAATATTATATGTGTGCGCTACAAAAATGTCATTATAAGACAACTGATAAGTTAGAAGAGAATTATGTTTTTTTTTTGGCAAATGAAATATCTTTTGTTAAGTTTCCCTAGGTTTTTAATTATTAAATTTAGGAATTGTTTCATATAATGTTGTGTTATTGCTCAATACTTTTAAGAACAGTAATTTATATGCAATTTATAATCTAGATTCAAGTGATTATTAATTTATTATTTTTCGATAAAGTTATACTAAAAGTTTATAACTAAAATTATGCAACGCACGAGCATAATACTAATTTTCTAATGTTTTCAATGAAAACATCCAAAGTTCAAATTGACTCTGTCCCAACTATCCAATTATTAAAATAATAAAAAAAAATGATTCTACCTCATAATATACATAATATACATGAGATCTACTTTTATGTAAGAAGAAGACATAGTAAACCAGGTATACGAAATAATTTCTCATGTTCTATATCCTACTGTAATCTGTTCAAGACAGAGTGTTCTACAATTTCAACCCTCTTTCCAATTGGACTTATTGAAATCAAATCAATTTCCCAATTGATTTCTTCCCTTTTTTTCCCTTCTCAAATGATGTCATTTCTTCCTTTGCCTACTGCAAACAATCTAAGAAATCATATTACAGAGAATGTATGATATGGAGCAAGTTGCTGCTAATTAGTTATATGATTGGGCAGGTAAAAACAAATCTCTCAGCCCATGAGAACTGAAGTTGGGTCTATTGCATCTCCACCACTTAACATCGTCATTAGTTATATCATTCTTTTCTGGGATAAGTAGAATAACCAGCCTTAGCTCAAACCCCATGGTGTGTGCAGTGCCCCTTAATTCATTCATAACAACGAATTTCCACACTACTTCTGGTTTCAACTTCATGGTTCTCTTGAATTTAATCATTTATATCTCCTGCATTATGGACAACTTCTTTCAGCATGACAAATTTTTGGCAGTGAAAATTTCCTTTCATTGCAAATTAGCTTCAGCCATTGCAAAATTTTCCACAATGAATTAATAATTCACAGATTACTTTTGACATCTCTAACAAGCAAGGAAGTATTTTACAACGTACAGATGCTAAAAGAATGACAATCATATTGACTTAAAGGAGGGAAATGCATAGATAAAAAAAAAAAAAAAAAAAAAAAAAAAAAAAAAAAAACTTCATTCCATATTACTTAAGTACAACCAGTTTCAAAATTTATTGCAAAATTGGTTTTTACTTTATATATCCTATAAGTACAAATGCCTCTTTACACCACCACCCCGAAGAATATTTGAATTTGTATTTTCAGAGGCCATCAAGGAAGCAAAGTACACATTTCAACTTCTAAAATAAAAGAGCAGAATCTGAAATATTCTAATTGACACACTGAAGTTTGTTCCTAGCAACATCCCACAGAAAAACTTAACATGTTTTCAAGAACCAAGAGTGGAAAAAAACTAATAGAATTATGCCTGCTTGACCAGAGATCTTGTCCATTTCCATAGGGCCAAGGTCAAGTTGTGCGACAATGTCCATTTCCCAATGAATATAGAGGAAAGAAAAGAGAAGCAAATTAAATTACAACAAATTTTCATTTTCCCAATTCTCTTGTTAGATATCTGGTCTCAAGAACAAAGGCGTCTCCAAGGGACCCATGAAAATTTAAAGCACTAAGACATGATTTATAACCTTTTACAAAATTTGAAAACCTAGTAAGGGTACAAAACTAATCAAAAAGAGCATGTAATTATATACACACACAAATACAAAATTACTCATGACCTTTCGCAATGAAATGCCATTTTAAGTGCAGATAAAGTAAGACCTATCTTTGTCTTCAGAAAGAACAATTACTATTCAAGAAATAAAAGCCATATCAGACAAGATGAGCCTTTTCATGATCTTTTCAACTTGGAGACTTTCCTCCTTGTCAAAAAACTGCATTATGTACTAATTGTCTAGCGCTTCCTTGGTGCTCTTCACAACCAGATCAAAATTGATAGAAGCCAGCTGAGACAAGTTCTGAGAAAATAGGAAGCAAGTTTTAAATTTGGAGGGCAACCTAAATACTTGATCAACAGTTTCTATAGTTTAAAAAGCATATTAAGAATGAAACCAGTCTGTATTTTCTCCAAAATGCTAAAATAGAAGTTACATCAATTCCAGGAAGAGAATATAGAACCCCTTGCTAGGATTGAAAATAAAACTACTGGAAACCACCTCCCAAAATACCAGAATAATATACAAACATAAATTTTTAAACCAGTATAAAAGATTATGTAGCCGTACTCAGCAAATATTGAAAGCGGCAGAAGCAAAATGAAAAATTTTCATTGCTATGTGACATCTAAATTTCCCTGATGATGACAAAATAATAACTAGGTGAGGCAGATCTTACCTTGAATGAGAAATTACTAAATGAGTACTTCACCGCAAGGTTTGGGCCATTGAAATCTGCCAAAATACCACATTCGTCACCCTGAACCACAAGTATACAATTGTGAGAACAGTATGTAATCACACAGGGCTGTAAGTAGGTCAAAAAGATTTTATTTTATTTTATTTTAAATGTAGAAATTCACACATATTAGTTTAGGATATTCAACTTCAATTATCTAATATTTAGCTATGATCATGCTACCAAATCCACATGATTCCATATGAATTTGGGTATCTTAAATCAAAGCAAGTCATATCACAAATGACTTTATTTTGCAACCAAATTGATATTAAGATTTTATCAGATCTTAGTTTCCCAGAACAGCTACTGGTATCAAGTGAAATCAGGTTCATGTTTTGATGTATTGAAAGACCTAGGTGCATAGACATAAAGATCACACTAAAGAAGCATGCATACATATTCATCATGTTCGTTGTTGTATGATCCGCTGCTGCATGTTTCAGTCAAATCATCAAAGTCACTACCTCCAGTGACATGATCATCTTCTATATTCCATATGTACCGGCTCATAAAATAACTTGTATCATGTCCTTCTGCTGTTGGTATGAACATAGCCTGCAGCCAATAACAGTACTTTGAAAATCACAATTTTATCAATACTTATTCCAAAAAATTCAACAAAGTTAAAATAAGAAAACCTTCTGCCTGGCAAGTGTATCCCAGTTTATATCCTTGAAGAAAGGATGTTGCTTCACCTGTCAGGAAAGTCAAGGTTCTGCTTAAATTTATGAATTGAAAATAAAATTAATCTAATGGCCTTTAAAATTACCTCCTTGGCTCCAGTTGCTCCTAGTCTTTGAACTGGATTTTCAGTCAGCAATCTGCAATGGAGTGCACAAGCAATCTTAGTTAAAATGAAGATAAGTATTTTCTGAATTCCAGGTAGTAGATTACCACTATCTGCTTAGTTTTCACATGATTATCTTGTATCTGAATTAAATTATGAAGCAACCACGCAACCCAATTTCAATCACATAAAACACACTATATATAATGAGTACAACACTAATGCGATTCCAATAACCATTTGCATTATAAATACAGTGACAAAGAGTTATTTTTCGATAAAAAGACATTAATAAAATTGGAAAAGAGGTCACAAATCGTACAACAACAATACCCTAAGTTATGCATTCCGAAAATGTACAGATCTAATTTTATGAATCTTACTTGTTAATCAAATCATGTGCTTCATAGCTCATCTCTTCAGGTATCTTTGGCCAATGTATATCTCTGTTTATTATATTGTCAAAAATTTGCTGCAAATACAAAGGATCCATTAGTAAAAGTTTCACGATCAAGACCAATGATTATCAAATGATTTGGTGCAAAAATCCTACAATTCCCTGTTTAAAGGCTCAAAATGATTCAAACATGATTTGAAAACAATAAAGTCATGCTAGCAGTCCAAAAAGAACAACCAATGGAAACACCAACAGAGCCAAGATATGTACAGAAAATGCAGATGAAGCTTTTGGAAAGGGGAAAAGAAACAATTAAAATATGGCTCCATATACTCATCATATAACGGCAAAAACTTGATTCTATGTAATTCTCTTTTTTTTTTTTTAATCTGTAAACTCTAAAACCAGCACAAAGCTTTTGGGATGTATGCTTCACCAATGTTTATAAAATATGCCAGAAGAAAGCGAAGAACATATTTCATGTTGCTTGCATAAAAAGAAACTTTAAAATCCAGACAAATGTAGAGCTTTGTCATATATTTCATTGCGATAAGGACTAGTTAAAACATACATATGTTGATGACAGTTTAAAAAGAAAACGAAAATCAACCATCTACTCCTGAAAGCCTCTAAATCTAGCAATGATTTTATTCAGATAGCCTACCAGTGGATGTTCAGCATTGAATGGTGGAATACCCACAAGCATCTCATAAAGGATAACACCCACAGACCACCAATCTGCAGTTGCACCTGCAAGGAGAACAGTGTTGGAAGATCATACAACCAAACTGAAGAATATCCATCATACTATCTAATCTTTAGATAAATTGCGAACCATGTCCCATGCCAAGAAGTATCTCAGGTGCCAAATAATCAGGGGTGCCCACAACTGCTTGTTTTTGGCGCTGTTCTCTTTTTGATGAAGTTTCACTCTTTGGTTCATCATCTCCAAAAAAACCTGTACTGCTATCTGGTGGACCTGATAAGTCATCTGTGCTATTCATAAGACCAACCTTTGAAAGCCCAAAATCTGTCAACTGTAACACGGGATTAGAAATTTGTGAGAAGTGACAAATAAAACCTTCATGGCATAACATACAATAGAAAGAGGCAAGTGATTACTAATGGAACTCTAAATCTTAAAAGCAAAGAGTGTGTCTTTCTTGATAAAAAAATAAATGAAATCCCCTTAAGAGAAGGTAGCCTGTGTTACAAATCAACTCAACTTCCACGTGTATACAGAAAAACTCGAACATATTACATAAGGAAGTACCATCCTCTGATAATTTGTACCCAAAAAAAAAAAAACTGCTCCTTTCCAAAGACAATTTTTGATAAACTTAGATATTGACTAATGAAAGAAAAGCTATATATTTCTAAGGAAATACAAGCTATAGACTTATCAAAAAAAGAAATACAAGCTATAGAATTTCCACACCCTAAATGATAAAAAGGTCAGATTGAGTATATTCAGTAATTTTGAGGGTATTTCAGGCTATTCAAGATACTTCTTTTAATAGAATTACTAAACAAATTCCCATAAAAAAATTAAAAAAAAAAAAAAAAAAAGAATTACTAAACAAACTTTGAAACCTAAACGCTCATATAAAATGCACATAAATATTAATTATTCCAAAACTCTCTCCAAAAATGAAGGTTTTTTTTTTTTTTTTTTTTTTGAGAAACAAAATGAAGGTATTTTAAATCATTTAAACAGTGAAAAATTAAAACTGCAAACCATTGACCTTGAGGTGACCATTTTGACCAATCAACAAATTGTCAGGCTTCAAGTCTCTATGAATAACATTTAAAGAATGCAGGTACTCCAAAGCAAGAACCTGAGGGAAATAAAGGAAAGTATTTGTACCATTTGTGAGAAACTTTTACTGACGCGGATATTAATAAGAAAATCTAAGACAAACAGGGATATAAATAAGTCCTTACAATTTCTGAAATATAAACACGGGCCATGTCTTCGTCCAAGCAGCCTAAATTTCTCAATAAAGAGTAGAGATCTCCACCATTTATATACTCCATGACCAAATATAGATTTTCCCTGCATGTGAAGGAGTAGAAAAACCGGACCTGTTCATCATCAGATCACATTCACATTAGAAATGTATATCCATGTGCAATGCATCCTTGAAAGGTTTATAAATTGTGGGACTTCCTTACCACAAAAGGATTGCGAACTGATATAAGGATGTTACGCTCCGCCAAAATACTTTCAACCGCATTTTTACGGATCATGTCAGCCTTCTTTAAAACCTGTAAAAATATTCAAAACATATTAAAGACTTTGAGATAAAGATTGTCTCAACTTGTAATCCATATACAAGCAATTAAGCTTTCAGACCAGACACACTCACACACAAGCAGACACATAAAAACTTAAATGTGAACATACATGCAGTAATCAATATCATAATGAAAATAAAAAGAAGCAATAACTCTTATATTCTAACTACTCACTTGATCATCCATGAAAAACATATAGAGCTGAGACACGGAATACGTATGTCTTAAGGAAATTAAAAGGAAACATAAATAACCACCAACAAGACAAGATATTGAGCAAGGACACATTTTGGTCTTTCCCTGTCACATACCACTACACGTACTAATGCATGATGTCTAAACGTCATATATACTGTGAAACAGGAGGTATAAATATGTCCAACTACAGAAATTATATAAGCTTGTCCTACCAAATTCTATTTTAATATTTCATCCATTTCATGGTGGTTTGCAGTTAGGTATGAATGCTGACCTTTATAGCAAATAAGTCACCAGTTGCTCTTTTCCGGGCAAGAAAAACTCGTCCAAATGCCCCCCTACTAATTGGTTTTATTATTTCAAAATCTTCTATCGATGTCCGATCCTTAGAAGATTGATTAATAGGGCTTGTGCGTATACTGCGACCTGTATCATCTTCCACAGAACTCTCTTCATCAACCATGCCATTTGAGTCTACTTTTTCATCGTCTATCTGCCCACAAAGATGTACATATTTTTCCCTACAAATTTCAGATCGCAAACATGTGATGGCAATAGAAGCTGGAAATCATTTTTTTTTTTACTAATTGTAGAGGTGCTCAAATATAAAGAATCTGTAGACATATTTCAAATTTTGTTGAAACCACAATAAACACGAGATATAGTCTGAGATTTAAAAATTGACTAACTGCAATAGTTTCTCTATACGTCTTCCAAAAGTCTCTACAACAAGGGCATCCACCTTTCTGTCCTGGATGGCATATTTTAGTTCTTCCAGCTTGTCAATCATATACTCCAATGCAACGTAGTCACAATTATTTACATTTGCAACAGAACGAGCAATATCCAGCAACTTGTTTATCTGCCATTCATGGTTTGATTAACAAATAATAATTTCAGCAAAAATAATGCAATCCCAACATTAGCAGCCAGAAAATCATACTAGTTACCAGCAATGTCATTAAATCTCCATACTAATGACCAAAACAAAATGCAAAAAGAACCTCATTGATTAAACCATGTTTTGATAAAGGCTAAGCAAAATGAAAAAGTGTTAAAGAGGCTTATCAATAAAATAAAATAAAATAAGAGGAATCATTTGAAGGTAACATAGGAAAAATTATTTAACACAAAAGGGAAAGTTGTGTGTCAATATTGTAGATAGATACTCAAATTTTAGGATCAGTCATTTTTCAGAGATGAAAAGCAGGAAAAAAAAAAGGGGGGGGGGGTGGAGAGACAGTTTGCATGATGAAGAACCAAATTGATGTATAAGATCCAAAAACACCATAAGCAGGATGGAAAAATTTGTATAAATTTATGCAGAAACCGAAAATAAAAAAGATACCAAGCCCTTTAATCTTAAGGAATCAAACAATATAAGGGTAAATATATGGGAATATTATTTATCAGGTCAAATACCTGCTGATAATTCTCATGCTCTGATAAAGCACTCCATCCATTCAAAAGCAATTCAATCTGGTTGGTTCGTGGTGTTAATAATGGTGATCGCGGTGTCAAGGTTCCTCCTGATGAGGCTTTCGTGCATCGGTCATCTATGACAAGGTTATTATCAGCATCAGGGACACAGTCAAGCACACCTTCAGTGAATAGACAAGCCAAGCTATTTGGCTTATTAGGTGACATATCATCTAAGTAATGCGTACTTAATGTAGACTCTCTAGCAACCTCAAAAGATCCTCTTGGACTATCAGTGCTTCTAGGCGTGCTCTTTGCAGTCCAAGATTCCAGGATCCTTTCAAGAGTCTCAGCAACTCTTTCAAGCCGTTCATTAACAGTTAAGCCTTTCAAGTCACATCTATCAGCAATTGTACATATTTGAGAGTGCTGTTCTACATGCACAGTTGGTATTTCTACCTCACAAATACGACAGATCATCAAATCCTCATATGCAACATTTTGCTGATCCCAGAGTTTGACTCTCTGTAACCCTGCAGAAGCCTCTGACTGTTCAGGGTGGCATGGCAGAGTATCCAGATTTTCAATACCCTCCTCACCACCAGTTTTTTTTTCATCTTTAATTTGCAGCTCACCCGGCTTTGAGGGTGACTCAAGAGCATCATAGCCCTTTTTATTTTTCCCAGCAGCACCAGGAAGTTTCTTCCAAGATGACATTCTATAGCCGCTTGAAGCTGAATCATTACTCCTGGCAGTGTTGACTTCCACCTCGTCAGCTCCATTACTAATATCTTGTTCTGCTTGACCTTTCTTCTTAATCTGACTTCCTTTTTCCTGCCCATTAGACTTCTTTGCCTGCTTCTTACTCAACTCCTTCACATTAAATGGCCCACTAAAGTCCGGCTGCGTAGCTGAATAATCTCCAAGATCACTGCACTGATGAAGTCCCAGGATGTGATCTTCTTCAAAACCACTCTCTTTCTGGAACTGCACAAGCCGGGTGCAACGAGTGAGGATAAAAAGTAGGCGGGTATGTGCTTGTTTGAGGATCCCCATTGGTAGCTCCTGTCTCCGGTCATCCAAATTCTGTACAATTCCTTCACACTTCACCCAAAATTCAGTAGATGGCATCTTTGCACAGCGCTGAGCAACCACCAACAAATCCTCCAACCCCTCCTTCCATTCAGGGTGAGACTCTGAGGTCTTATCAAGCATACCCACCATGTCTCCAGCATATGCACCTAAATCAGAATTAACCTCTTGCTTTAACTTGTCAAACTTTGCCCTTACTGCCACCATAATCTCCTAAAAAATTTAAAGGAACGTAAATACAACGCCACATAACACAACAAAAATCTAACTTCCCCCCTAACAAAGTTATAAACAACCACATCTTTACTATTCAATTCTATATTACAATGTACCTTCAAGCATAGCAATAAGAACTAATCAAACAGTCTTATCACCCTATAATATTCACATTAAAGTTCTATACAGCTATATCTTTTCTATTCAGTATCATGTATTACAAAATATCCATTGACGAGTAATAATAAGTGCAAATCCATCCCATGGCATTTCTCCCTATAATTAATTACCTAATATGTGTAGGACGAAAAACCAAACTCACCATAGGGTAGTCATGTGAACACCCCTCATGAGGGAAAGAAATAGAACAATGCATACATTATAAAATGAATATTAGGACACCATTCATATTTGTGGCATGGCTAATAAAAGTGGTGTCAATAGTGAAACGAAATGAAATTGGTGTAACTCCAATCATGATAAACTATGTTAATAGTTATATAAAATTTTGTATTCCTAGCATTATTCTAGCTTAAACATATATACCTCCACGTAGCCGAATGCGCGAGACTTCCAAATCGGAAATGGACGAACTCCTTTGGAGTTGAGCTCATGAGAGAAGCTCTTGATATCATGATTTCTATTCTTACGCCCACTCGTCACGCGCAGTATCGCTTGGAAACGAGGAGAATGTATTTCCTTGGCAAATGCTGATGCATGATTAACCTGCACACACAGGCGCTCACACACACACACAAACACAGAAAACCTAATAATACGTACATTCTTTGAAAGAAAGAAAAAAAGTACCAATTCATGAACAATTTCATTACCTCAAACCCTAAACTGAGCCCTAGATTGAGTGGCGATGGCGCTCTCATCGCTCTAGTTTCACTCCAATGAACCTTTTTCCCTATACACATTCATCAAAATTCGAGAATTCAGATTTCATTCCACGTATAATGTAAAGTTTTCACACACAGAGAGAGATCTGTACGAATTTGTTGGTCTGAGTTTAACATGGCAGGGTGGCGAGAAAAGACCGATTTGATCGGGATCGTGATCGGGATCTTAGGCAAGTTGGACTCGGCGGTGCCTGAAGCCTCCGCCGACGCCGCCGTCGTCGTCGTCGTTGTTGTCGGAGGCGCATCGTCGTTCAACGACGTAAATCGCAGCGGCGAATGAGATGAGCGAGTTCGGATGTGATTAAGCCCCAACGACGACGGTTCCAGAATCGGCTCCGCCGAATCTCTCTCACCATTACCGGGGTCCAATACGCCATCGTTTTCATCACCTTCTTCTTCTTCTTCTTCTTCATCTTCGTTTTCGTTTTCGTTTTCGTTTTCGGATTGGTCATGCTTCGATGAACGACGTCGGGTTGGGATGCGAGGGATTTTCCGGAGCTTGGATTGTGAGGAAAGCGGAGTGGTGGCGGTTGAAGATGATGGAGACGACGTCGTAGCCGGGTCTTGCTGAGGGTCCGACATGAGAGATCGGATTCGGGTCTTTCATTTCATTTCGTTCTGTCTTTTCCTTCAATTCTTCTTTTTCTAAGTGTAAGGAGTGATATTAGAGAGAGAGAGAGAGATTTTCGCGGGAGATTAGGGGGAAATAGGGTGACACGAGAGCCCTCTTCGGTTGGAGACTTTGAAAATTCGGTTTTTTCAAAACTATACGTGCTTCCCGCTAAGTATATATATATATATTCACATTTTTTATTTATTTTTGGCAGGTCGTACGCGTTTTTTTTTTTTTTTTTTTTTGGGGTGAATCTATTTCTAGATTACAGACTATAGAGACCAAATAAACAGGATAAATAAACCGAACCCATCTATATCCATATCCCAAACAACATTTGTGGACAGATCACAGATATGGGCTTTGACCCAAAAGGCCTACAAAACAAGCCCATATGAAATTAAGCAATGGGTCAGACCCATTACATTTACATCCACTACTCATAAAAGTAAAAACATCTCTCCAACCCTAACCCACTACTTGTTTAAAAGGTAAATTCTAAAGTTAGAATATTTTACAACAAAATGTTTAGAAGCTAATGTACTAGTAAATTTGAATTATTTTTTTATGATTTGTATCATATTAATTTGTGAATTTTATATAGTAGAATTTGAAGTATTCTTAACATCATACTTTCAAAATGTCTTTTAACTAAAAACAAGATAATTTGTGGTATGCCAATCAGCCCAATCCCAGGTGTTGGAGTTGCTTGGCAATTCGGGAGTGCCATTCAATCATTAAGTTTTACAACATAGCGTTTTTTATTGCTAAGAGAATTGCTTGAGCTTGGCCTCATAAAGGTGAACTCTAAAGTCTAAACTACAAATCCGTTCTTACAATTGTTCATTCCTTTGATGCGCCTCCTATCTGGAAAGGGTGATCATGAGACATCCAAACCAAGGAACAACTGAGCTACCCAAGTTGCCATTGCATTGCACTTGAACTAGCTTGCAACCGGGACACAACTCTAACAATGTAGGCTCTGCATTGTTCTCTTATTATGGTCTCTACTCACCACTATGCTATTTGAATCTATTCAAGCCCCTTTTTTACTGCTAGGAGTGTAGCTGTGTAGGTGAGTGGATTTTAAGAACAATATCCTTAGTTGAGCAAAATGATCGAGCACTAATTAATGGATAACTATAGAAGCAATGGCGTGCAAAGACAATCTTGGTAAACTCATGGCAAAAACATGTTTCACACACACTGTGATTTATAACTAAAAACGTGATTTAAAGTCACATTTTTAAGTTATAAAACACTACACCAAAATAATTATATTACATCAAGTGTTAATACAAGAAAAATAATATAGTAGTATTAGACATAATATCACATCTACAACTTAAAAGTCATTACAATAATAACTTAAAAGTGGTAAATTATTACATTAATAATAATTAGTTGTAATAACTTATAATTTTTAGTTGCAATAGAGGCATTAATACTAAGAATTTTTTTTGCAATAAATTAAATTGTAGAAATCGTTGTAATAACTTGATATCAATTATTTTGCAATCTATTACAATAGAAATTTCAAAGTGACAGCTTATTGCAACAAATATATCATTGCAATAATTAAATATTAATTATTTTACAATCTATTGCAATGACAAATATGTAACTGCAACAAATATATTATTACAATAATCTAATACCAATTATTTTACCATCTATTGTAATGAAAAATATGAAATAATTATCTATTACAATGAAGATGTGGCGGGCAAAAATTAAGTAACGTACAAATGTCACTACTTTTACTCACACAATTAATTTTTAAGATGTGGGATGCTCAATCAATCATAAATACCTTAAGAAAAGAAGAAATATTTATAAATAGTGTGTTAGACTTGATTCCAAATATAGACAAAAGGTCTTAAGTAAGAAACATTTTTGAAGTGTTGATTATTGGGTCCTCAGGTTTAGTTCGAGGAAGAGATTACAGAGAGTTTCTAAGTTCTCAGTCCAAAAGTCCTCTAGATCCAGGGGCTTCTTGGCTTTATATAATCAGTCAAGATGCATCTAAACTCTACATTTGGAGGGTTAGGATCGGATTTCCCTGATTCTTGTCTCATCAAGGCCTTGCCAGAAGTTTTTTACACTAAGGTATGAGCTGTGTGGATACTGTTTACAAGTCATTTCCTCATTAATGCAGCCAACTAAGTTGAAATGTTTTTACACTAAGGTATGAGCTTCGCAACTTGAAGAAGCATGAAATGTTTCTGTCCTTGAAGAGGGACTTAGCCCTGGTACATTTTCCTTCTGCTTTCCTCATTTCTCTTCTTCTTTTTTTAAACAATTTTTAGCTTTTAATTTCGTTTCTTTACTCTCGTAATTTTAGGCAACCCAAGCAGTTCACATGGCCAAGAAGTGGGTAGACCAAACCCTCTATGAAAAGAAAGAGGAAGAATCTAAGTGCTACGCTACTCAGAAGGCCCAAGCCCAAACTGACAAAAAGCTGAAGGAGACCCTCCTTAAACTGATCAAGTGTGATAAGGCTCGGAAAAGTGCTGAAGCTTCAATTGAGAGCTTTGAGAAGCAGGTTCGAGAACAACTCCACCATTTGAGGGAGGCAGAAGGTCAACTTACTCTTGCTCGAGCTAAGATTGTAGAGCTAACCAAGGAACTAGAGCAAAAAACCGAGGAGATGAATAAGGTCGAGCAGGAAACTTATTATCACAACTCATAAGTCCAGCTCACATACTTAAGCTGTAATAGTAACCGTTCCACAAATCTTTCCCTCAAATCTCTCTTCAATTCAAATTTGAATTTGAATATGTAATTACTCCTATAATCTCTCTCCCTAAAATCTCTCTATTCTGTAATTAACCACTCCTATAATTCCTCTTCTTGTATAGCTATATATTGATGTAAATTCTCTTGTAAAGATGCAGAAAATATAATACAAGTATTCTGTTTTTATACTTATGACTTAGGGTAGAAGGAGACTGCAGCACACTTGAAGTCTCAGATCCCATTTGTGTGCCAAGTTTACTATCTTCGAACCTGGATAAAAGCCTTGGATGCTGCTGGTGTGGATCCATCTTCGAAACTGAGAAATTCGAAGAGAGTGTTCTACCCCCCAGCCATTAGGGCAAAGGCAACTACCCCGACCCCAGTCTGCACTACTCCTCCAACCTAACCCGCTCATGCTGAGGATCCACCTCCTGCCGCAATTGATAAAGCTTCGACGGCCTCTGTCACTCCTATTGCGAAGGAGGTCCCTCCTTCGGACAAGGCTCCTACTTCTGATGAGGCTTCTATCTCAGTACCAAAGCCTTCTGCTGAAGGACAAACCTCCAAAGAAGCAAAGAAAGGAAAACTACCCGAGGACCAGGGTGCAAAATAAAAACTAGGCCTAAACTTTTTTTTTTTTTTTTGTAATGGCCAGTTTTGTGTTGTGCCCCCTTCTCTTCTTTGTAAAAAACTTTTTTGGTACTTTGTTTATTAATGAAAAAATCTTAATATGTTATTCAGTAGACATATTCTCTCCTTATTTCCTACTTATCATTGTTGGTAGCAACCTTTTAGCGCTATCTTAGAAAAATACATTCCATACTACTTTGCTTTCCTAGTCTCTACTATATTTAACTATCGCTGTTTGGTTTCACACGTGCCTTTACTTTCTGTGGACTTATTTTTTAGGGAAATCCCCATTTTGTACCCTAAGGTACCAGGGCCTATTCTTAGAAAAATCTAAAGATGAGTTTATCTGAGGTTGATTATTCTTGGAGTCAAAACTAGTTGAGGTCTCGCTTAAACTATTTAAGGAAATAGGTGTTAATTTACCTAAGGCAGGTGACCCAAGGAGTCGAACCTGACCGAGGTTCTGTTTAACCCTTAGAAAAAAAAAATTAGATGTTAATTTTCCCAAGCCATGTGATCTGAGGAATTGAACCTGGCCGAAGTTCTATTTAACCCTTAGAAAAAATTAGGTGTTAATTTACCCAAGGCAGGTGATCCGAAGAATTGAACCTAACCAAGGTTCTTTTTAATGCTTAGAAAAAATTTGGATCCAAACCTAAACAACAAAAGCGAAGAAAAAAGAGGCATTGCGAATACATTTTGATTGTATATACAAACATGATCATTTACAAGATTTCACACTAGTAGTAATATTTTTGTAAATTGTTTACATTCCATGGTCGAGTGACTACGATTCCAGCTAGATCCTCTAAACGATAAGCCCCTACTCCAGCTACTAAGGTCACTCGATAAGATCCTTCCCAAAAGGCCAGTTTTCCCCAAGAAGGGTTTTTCATACTTCCGGCCACTCTTCGCAGGATGAGATCTCCTAGGATGAACGTCCTCTCTTTTATCCCTTTCTCATATCCTTAACTAAGCTTCTGCTGATACCATGCCAATCTTACAATGGCGACTTCCCTTCGTTCTTTGGCCAAGTCAAGATCAAAGGAGAGAAGTTGTTCATTGCTACTACTATTGAATTGGTTGGATTTCATTGTCGGGAAACCAGTTTCTGTAGGGATAATTGCTTCAGATCCATATGTCATGGAAAATGGGGTTTCCCCAGTGGACATTTTCGGAGTTGTACGATACGTCCACCCATTTTCCCTTGGCCTCCTCTAATCTCTTCTTCAATCCATCTACAATGACTTTATTTGTGGCCTCCGCTTGGCCATTACCCCGAGGGTATGTTGGGGTGGAGTATCTATTCTTTATCCCCATATCACAACAGTATTTCCGAAAGGCTTTGCAATCAAATTGAAGCCCATTATCCGTGATGAGAGTGTTCGGAATCCCAAATATTGTCACAATGTTTCGCCATACAAATCTTTTTACATCCTGATCTCGGATGTTTGCCAGGGGTTTAGCCTCTACCCATTTGGTGAAGTAATCAGTAGCAACGAGGAGGTATTTTCGATTCCCTGTTGCCTTAGGGAACAGACCAACAATATCCAATCCCCATTGGGCGAAAGACTAGGGGCTAGTCAAAAGATTAAGAACTCCACCTGGCTGATGGATATTAGGAGCGTATCTCTAACACTGGTCACACTTCTTGACATACTCTTGGGAGGATTTTTGCATGCTTAGCCACCAATAGCCCTACGTTAAAGCTCTATGGGTAAGGGATCTACCTTTTGTATGACTGTCACAAATCTACTTATGAAACTTTTCCAACAACACTTCCACTGCCTTGGGATGAATACACAACAGATACGGCCCCAAATACGAGCGCTTGTATAATTTCTGATCTTCAGAGAGCCAATACCTTGGTGCTTTTCTTCGGGTTTTCTCCGCTTCAGTCCTATTCTCGGGCAAGGTTCCATCTTTGAGGAACAAGACTATCGAATCCATCCAACTAAGGCCCACTTTCGTGAAGTGTACTCCCACTGGCATCTACATATCATAAGCAAGAGTTGCAAGATCTTCCACGAGTATGATCCCCAGAAGTTTCTCTCTAATTGAAGTGGCTTCGAGGAACCTGTTCCAAGGTAAAGGAATGGAAACTACCCAACAAACTCTTTACCTGATTCAAGTACCATAGCATCCTTGGATCCTTTGCCTCGAATTCACCCTGAACCTGTCCAACTATAAGTCATAAATCACAATATGCCCTAACAAATTTACCTCCAAGCTTCAGAATAGTAGCTAATCCCACTTGGAGGGCCTCGTATTCAACTTCATTGTTCGTCATTGAGAAGCCAAGCCTCAGAGACTTTTCCAATGTGGTCCTTCAAGTCAGATTATCACGATACCAATTCTTGACCCTTTTTGGTTGGTTGCACCGTTGACAAATAATTGCTAAGTCTATTGAGTGGTTACCAAGTTAATTCTAGTTGCCTCTTCAGGTGTTCCTACTTCTTTGGGATCACCTTGATCTAACTCCTCAGTGAATTATGCTACCAGGTCTGCGAGGACTTGTCCTTTCACGGCCATGCAAGGCAAATACTTGATATCAAATCCACCCAACATGGTTCCCCACTTTGCCACTCTCCTAGTATAGTCGGATCTCCGAAGTAACGCCTGCAAAGGCAGTTGAGTAAGGATGACCACTGTGTGAGCTTGGAAGTAGTGCGGGAGCTTTTTGGTGGCATGAATGATAACCAAGACAATCTTCTCAAGAGGAAGATACCTAACTTTAGCCTCTTAGAGGGATTTATAGACATAATACACTGGTTTTGAATCCCCTCCTCGACTCGTACCAGGACTAGACTTACTGCATGTGGTGTAACGGCTATGTAAGTGTACAAAATCTCCTCTTTTTTTGGCCTAGACAAAATTGGAGGATGAGCTAGACATGCCTTCAAATCTTCGAAAGCCTTATCATATTATTTGGACTAGGAAAAATCTTTCCACTTATGCAACAGTTGAAAAAATGGAGGATGCAAATTTTGAATAGCTCTGATTTGGTCGGGGTTAACTTCAATTCCTCGATGGTTGATCATGTAACCCAGGAATTTCCCGGACCCTACACCAAAAGAACACTTGGAAGCATTCAAACGTACATTGTGTCTTCTCAATATTGCAAAAGTTTCATTAAGGTCTATCAGGTGCTTAGACACTTCTTTGCTTTTTACCACAATGTCATCGATATATGCCTCCACATTTTTTCCCAACTGGTTTTCAAACATCCTTGTCACCATTCTTTGATAAGTAGACCCAGCATTCTTTAAGCCAAAGGGCATTACTCGGTAATGGTAGCTTCTTGTTGGGGTAAGGAAACTTGTTGGGGTAAGGAAAATTGTTTTCTCCTGATCAAACAATGCCAAAGGGATTTGATGATATCCTTGAAAAGCATCTAGGAAACTCATTCTAGGGTATCCAAATATTGCATCAACTAATCGATCCTTCAAACTAGGAAAGGATCTTGGGGGCAGACCTTATTAAGATCTGTAAAATTGACACACACTCTCCACTTCCCTGATTTCTTCCTTACTACTACAGTGTTGGCCAACCATTCGGCGTAAAACACTTCCTTGACTGCCCTTGCTTGTTTAAGCTTCCAAACCTCCTCCTTCACTGCCTCGACGTGCTCTTTAGAAGATCGCCAAGGTTGCTGCTTCCTTGGGACCACTTTGGGATTAACATTCAAATGATGACAGATAAATTCTGGGTCAACTCCCGGTGCTTCATACGCGCTCCAAGCAAAACTATCCAAATTTTTCTTTAGGAAATCTATTAATTGTCCTTTCTTGTCAAGTGGGAGTTTAGTCCCGACCTAGAAATACATTTCCTCATCCTCTCCAATAACAATTTTTTTCAGCTTCTAACATGATACTGAATAATCTGAGGAGACCGTCAGCTCAGGCTGTGATTGCGATAAGGTTGGACTTATTTCTGAAGAACCCACCTCAGATGCCTGGTGATTAATCGCTGCTACCATACATTGTCTGGCCACTACTTGGCATCCCAACAGTTCGACTATTCCTTCATCAGTGGGGTATTTCAACTTCAGGTGCAAAGTTGAAGATACAACCCCCATCGCATGCAGCCATGGCCTAGCAAGAGTGGCCATATACAGGGAAAAAGCATTCACTACTATAAAGTCCACGTTTACCACTTTATCTTCATCTGTACAGGTAATCGAATCATCCCCATCGGGATGGTAGTGTTCCCATCAAACCCAATCAAAGGGGCATCATACTTGCTTAGGTCATCTGGTTTAACCCTTAAACCTTTGAACAGATCGGGATACATGATTTCAGCCCTACTTCCTTGATCGATCATTACTCTTTTGACATTGGTGCCTCTCCCTCACTTCCCCCTAACTATGAGGATATCGTCATTACTCCACTAACCCAGTTGGAGTCCTTCCTCAGAGATGCAAAGATAACATTTATTGTCCCCAAGGAAGACCGAGAGGCTCCACTTCTCTGGGGTCCCGTTGCCGGCTATCCTTCTTGACCGATAGGCTAGTGCAAAAATTGTTCAACTTTCCAGCTTTAACTAGCTAATCAAGAAAAACTTGTAGGGTCCTACGATCCTCAGTAGTATGACCTCGATCCTGGTGGTACTAGCAATACAAGTTCTGATTTCTTTTGGTGGGATCTCCTCCCTTTCAATTTGGCCATTTAAAATAAGGCTCGTCCCTGATTTTTTCTAGCACTCAGTATATTGGCTCCTTGAATATCAAGTTTACTGTTTGGAGACCAACAGGGTTATGAGGCATCTAATTAAAAAACTCCCTCCTTGGTCGGAACAGTATAAATCAACCAGCTGAGTTATCTTTTCGGTCTGGGGTAAAAGCCTTCGCCTTTCCCTTTCCCAAATTCTGGTTGTCCTCAACCCTCTTATGCTCCTCGATCCGATCCATTAACTGATGCATGCTCTGATGTGGTTTCATAGTAAGCGACTTCCAAAGGTTGGAGTGTGTAGGGAGGCCACCTTAAAGGTTCTAACAGCAACATCTTCAAAATCACCATCAATTTCATTATAAGTCTCCCAATATTTGTTGGAGTAATTTTTCAGGGTCTTACCTTCTTTCATCAACATCGAGAGTAAAGAGTCCAAAGGCCTTGGAACCCGGCTGCATGTCACAAATCTTGCCCCAAATGCCCATGTTAATTCTTCAAAAGAGTGTATGGATCCCTCTTCAAGACCATCGAACCATCTCATGGCTACTAGGTCGAGGTTCGAGGGGAAGACTTTGCACATCAAGGCCTTATTCTTGGAATGGATGGCCATTCTTTGATTAAAATGGCTTACATGTTCGACAGGGTCAATCCTACCATTATAAATGGTAAAAGTAGGCTAGTTGAAGTGACGAGGGAGCTCGGCCTGCTTGATACACTGAGAAAAGGGGGAGCGAGGAAATAGTGTATTAAACTTGATTCCAAATATAGACAAAAGGTCTTAAGTAAGAAACATTTTTTAAGTGTTGATTATTGGGTCCTCGGGTTTAGTCCGAGGAAGAGATTACAGAGAGTTTCTAAGTTCTCAGTCCAAAAGTCTCCTAGATCCAGGGGCTTCTTGGCTTTATATAATCAGTCAAGATGCATCTGAACTCTACATTTGAAGGGTTAGGATCGGATTTTCCTGATACTTGTCCATCAAGGCCTTGACAGAAGGTTTTTACACTAAGGTATAAGCTGTGTGGATACTATTCACAAGTCATTTCCTCATTAATGCGGCTAGCTAAGTGGTTGCAGTGCATTTAATGCGGAGGGGATGATTGCTTTATCCCTCTCCTTTCTTTTCTTCTTTGCTCTGCGTTGAGTAACCCTTTTCACCCTTGATCCGCATCCAACTTACTTTAGCTTTGGTTCTCGACTTACCGAGGGTAAGCTGGCATCCTCGGAGTCCTCGTCCACTGTAATCTTTCTGCCTTCGCACAAGGTCGCTAGTATCTTTCTGATGACATTTTGCTAATCTTTCTCAAGATTCGCTTCCTTGGGAACGTCTTTAATGATTTTATTTGTATTCTTGGATCCCCATCCCCTCACAGAAGATATCGTTGCAATAACTTGACCCAAATTATTTTTGTCAATTATTTTCAGTCTATTGCAATAAATTATGTGAAATAATAGCCTATTACTACAAGATATTCTAGGTAATAAATTGTTTATTACAATAGCAAATATATTATTACATCAAAATTGTTATTAAAATATTTAAAGTTTATTTCAACGAAATTTTTTGTAGCTGTGAGAGACTGGGGAACTTGGGTACTCTCAAAAAAGAGATTTGGGTACTTTAAGGCACCTCTCTTTTTGGGTAAGTGGTGTGGAGTCGCCACTTATTTTTTTATACAAAAAAATAAGAAAAAATAAATACAATTACATATGCAAAATACTTCAAATGTCATTGATTGAATAAATAAAGTACAATTTGGTAGATTAACCTTACAAGGCTTTGGTCCTCATTACAATCTATGCAAAAAAGGAAAATACAAAGCTTCAGTCCTAGTTACATTCTACCAAAATTAAAGACAAAACACTAGTTTACCTATCCAAAATCCTAAGTTCAGGGGCTAGGTTACGAAATGGGAAGGTGTTAGGCCCCCATTCCGCCCAGATAGAGTCTGGTCTTCTAGACTCTAATGACCATTATATACCCTTTTTGTATGATGCTAAATGATATGTTATAATACACATGACAAACACTTGATAAAATTAATTTAAACAAAATTGTCTTATGAGCATGTCCTCTTTTTAAAGAAAAATCAAACATGTCTTGAAAATTTTAAGAAAAAAAATAAGATTTGATTTGTAAAAATCAGATCTGTTTTTGTAAAAAAATTTAAAAAAAAAAATGAGATTTTGTTTGTAAAAATTAGATCTGTTTTAAAAAGTTAAAAAAATGAGATTTAATTTGTAAAAAAAGATTTTTTTTGAAAAAGTAAATAAAAAAAGACTTTTAAAAGAAAATTCACATTCATGAGACAAACTTACTATGCATGCATCACATAATTAAAAGGAAAGACTTTAACCTAACTCTTAATTTCTTCTTTAAGATTTCAAAATTTGCAATTTTATAAAAAAGAAAACTTTTTCAGAAAAAAAAAAAATTCAGATCAGTTTTATGAACAAAAAATACAAATCTATATCTAAGGAAAATACAGATCAGTTTTGTGTTTGAAAAAAATTCAGATTTGCATCTAAGAAAGATACAGATATGTTTTGTATTTGAAAAGAATTCAAATCTGCATCTAAGGAAGATACAGATTAGTTTTGTGTTTAAAAAAAAATTAGATCTACATCTAAGGAAGATACAGATCAGTTTTGTGTTTGAAAAAAAGGTTTTGATGATCATTAACAGATTTTGAAATCAAAGAAAAAATTAAAACAGACAATCAACTAAAGAACTCGGCAAAGAAAATTTCAACTAAATATCTAAGCATAGCAAATATGAATTTAGAACAAGGCACAATAAAAATTAAACATATTAACCACATTCATGCAACAAACAATCACAACATATTAACTAATGGAAAAGAAAAAAACAAATAGAAGAATGAAACTAGATACCTCTTGCATGAGTGCGCTCTTCAACAGAAGAATATTTTAGAAATCAAAGAAGTTTTCACCTCTTTGAGGTCTAAAATACTTTACTTACAAAAAAGAAGTTCTTAAAGCCAAAGTCTCCAGAACGTCTTTAACATAAAGGGAGCAAAGAAGTCGGAAAAGAAGAGCCCCTAATTCTAATCTTTTTCCTCTATTTTAGAGGTTGGGATGCTTAAAAAATAAGCTGAATGAGAACAGATACGAATTGGAACGCATCCTTATCTCTAAAAAGTCAAAAAAGATAGGCTTTATCTCATTCAGGAAGCTCCCAAGCCGGAAAAGATAGGTTTCCTCTTTTTCGAATTCAAATAAATAACAGATGATAAAATATTAGAGATGGTGTACTTTAATGTTCCAACTCCGCTAGAGGCATTGGTGGTAAACGGAATATCAAGCTAATAGCACCAATCGACAAAACAGTGCTGACGAAGTGACTAGAGGTTGATCTGAACACTGATGAGAATATCTAAGTTGTCGGACAATTGAGAAAGAGAGAGAGACAGGGAGATCATGTCACAACCGTGTCTCAGCCATGTCTAAAATAACACTTTGATGAGACTCTCTTTATTTATTTATTTTGGATAGTGTTTTAATTTTTCATTCATCTCAATTTGGGGTGTCATATTTTCCAATCACAAAATAGATTCCCTTATTTTTACTGATGTTCAAAGGTTAGTAATTACACAATCATTGAATTAAAAATTTGAAATTAGCTTGAGTGAAAAATCTAATCAAAGTAGCAGTAGCATAGTTAAGAAATTAATTTCCATAGTGCTAAATAACTAAACAGTATGCTTAGCAAAAAAAAAAAAAACTAAACAGTATAATCGTTGATGGACAGCAAGGGTAAAGTTCTTATGCCTTCTTTTTAAATATAATCAACAACATTCAAATGAAATATATAAAAGAAAAAAAAAATGAAAATGCCTTCAAGCAAAAGAATGGAACAATGAAATAAATAAAATACCAACTTAAAAAATCAGAATAAAGGAAAATATAATTCTGAAAACAATTAAACTAAAACTCTATCTAAGCAAATACGTCGAAGTACAAAAAAAATGGCCAGTGAAGTACTAAGAAAAAACAATGGATCTTTGAAAAGTAATATGAACAAATTTTGCTAAAGACAGAATATTAATGACATTAATATCTCATTAGATATTATCTCATTAGTAATATGAGTGTTTGTATTGTTAATTATCTCATTAGATAATGACATTAATAAAAAGAAATGTTTTATTAAATACCTTCAAATTCTATTTGCGTTATTGCCTCAACTCATTCTTCTCACTACTTGTGTGTGTTTTTTGGAATTTGTAGCCACTCATTCTTCTCACTACTTATGTGTGTTTTTTGGAATTTGCAGGAGACTTGAGGATAGATATTGGACAACATTGTAACTTCTTGATGATAAGAGGAAATTTGAAATTCTAAAAGAGTGGAAGACTGAACATTTAAATTTCAATTTGTAAACTGATGGGAGAGTGCAATAGTCAGACATTTTTTTAGGGGGTGTTAATAGGTGTATTTTTACTGCTTTATCCTCAATTATTTTCATTCATTAAACATTGGATGCAAAGGTATTTTTGAACCACAAAAAAGTCCAATTCGAAGAAGGAAATCCTGTTATAAATAGTATAGATACATACTAATACTTTTTCCTGTTCGCACGCTATCAACATGCAATTGTAGCATGCAATTGTGTCTGCAACATACTCAATGTCCGACATAGACAGGAGATTTTGCCATGTCCTTGCTTCTAAGCTTTATTTACATGCTTTACATGCTTCCCCGATTAGTCAGTTAAAACCATCTTATTAGTCCATTGAAGACCCATAATTGACCCCAAAAGTTTGGGGGATTAATACTTTGTTGTTGTTGATGTTGTTGTTGTTGGTTCTTTTTTTTTTTCTTTTTTTCTTTTTTGAGAAAGAAAATCAGCAAATTTCATTAAGAAAAACTAGCCATTATCGGCTGAAAGTACAGCTTGAAGGTGTGGAGGAACATCCTCCATCCACACCGAAAAACCTCTAACATGTTTTGCATGTTTAGCTAGGTTGTGAGCAACAGAGTTACTAAGTCTACGAATATGGGAAAATGAAATACGACAGCTGGTCTCTGTGGTCGCTTTGGCTGCTGCAAGGATATGCCCGTAAGGAGAGAAGGAGTCGTCATCACTTCTAAGGCACTTGATCACAGCTTCAGAATCGCCTTCAAGAATAAAAGAGGGTAAGCCAATTTCTTGAGCAAAGTAAATGGCTCTAGCTGCTGCCATTGCTTCAACCATATCGGATGAGTATGGCATTTCCACCAATTCAGATAATGAAGCAATCGGTTGTCCTAGGGAGTTCCTGATCACAACGCCGAGGCCAGCCTTTTGTATCTCTTTGAATGTGGCTCCGTCAAAGTTCACCTTGAAGTTTTCTGTAGGAGGTGGGCTCCATTTGACCCGAGGATGAGTGCAGACTGGGGGATTGGTGCGGTGTGACCTGGTTTGCTTGGTGATTCTCGGTGAGTGCTTGTTGGGCATTCGTAGAGACTTGGCTGACTGGGTATTCTTTATTGGTGGTTCTGAGTTGGTTTCGGCGATACCACACTGTCCACATAATCATGGCAAGCAGGTTGACGTCTTTACTTTGTTGTTGTTGATGCATACCTTTCATGCTTCAACCAATTGGTGCATCAAAGAATGAAGATCCAGAATATCAATTGGTGTTGCCTCCCTCATAACTAAATCATTTAGAAACATAATATTCTATAACTACAAATAAATTAAACATCTAGATAGTATCATTTTTATTTTTTGGGGCTAATTTAGAATAGTGTCATTAACAATATATAAAAAAATTTAATTATAAATTCTTAAAAAAGAAAAGTTGTATTCTAATGCTTTTAATACAAACACACTTAGGGCATTCACATCAATTTGTCTAAAATTTTCTGTCTATTTTAGTATAAGAACCCATTTTTTCTATTTTACATTGACACTTCACAAGAACACCTACATCAGTTTATCTATTATTCACACTCTTCTATCATTCACACTCTTCTATTTAAATAAAATTTTTTCACTTTTTTTATTATTTCTCACCTACTCCCACTTAACACTCTTTCTTCCTTTTTTCTAAGAACACAAACTCCCTTTCTTTTTCTTTTCCTTATCTCTATTTTCCCTGAACATGCCTCTCTTTCTTCTCCTCCTTCTTCTTCTTTTGCAATTTGGGTTTTATTATAGAGGATGATTTTGGTTTGCAATTTGGGTTTATTTATGGGTAGTGATTTTGGGCAGAGGAAGCAAAGATTTTGGGCAAAGAAAATGGTGATTTTGGGCGGATTTGCAGTTGCTTCTTCTTCTTCAGCATCTTCCTCCTTTCTTCTTCTTTTCAATTTGGGTTTGATTATTTATATGAATTTGATGAATTTGGATCTAGATTTAAAACGATTTGGATGATTTGTAATAATTTGCTGTTGCTAGATTGAAGAAAAGGTAGAGGAAGAGGGTGGAGGAAGAGAGAGCATTGGATGAGAGAGAAAATAAAGTAAAATAATCATTTAGAAAGCTACAGTAACCGTGCATATTTGCCCAGTTACCGTAGCAATATTAGATATAAACAGTAATATAAATGGACTGATGTGGCTAGATTTTGAGCAACAATGTGTAAAATTGTGTAAAATTATGCACTTTTTTTATTTTACACCTACTGGTGCAAGAGCTCTTAATTTTTAGTTTTAACATGAATGATGAAACACAGTTATCTTACATGGCGGGATGTGGTACTCTATGACAAACAAATAGACACAGCAACAGTTACAAATAATATAATCCAATATGCAAGGATCAGGTAAGCTTAAATGCAAGAGAACATATGCAACATGCTTAACAACCTGACCATTATAATATTCCACTCTGCTGCTGCTAGTCTAGCCTCTTAACAGACTAGTCCAACCCAGGAGCATCATTCTATTTGCAAAAAATTGAAGAAATCGCTTAGCCTCAAACTAATTTCAAACCAATTTCAAACCGAAAAGGTAAAGATAAAGAATACAGCTAAACCATCCATAAATTGAACAAACAGAAAAAACAAACAAAAGTCCAAAGGAAACTGCAATAATGCAAAATTCCTGAGTTCAGATTTTCAAATGCTTTTGAGGGGTCATATCCTCCTAGAACTTAGTGGACAGGCCCAATCCCATTAGAAATTAAGTAATTCAACTACTGAGAAAAAGCACAAAATAAAGCAAAAACTCATTCTCTCTAGTAAACTCATTCTCTCTAGTAACCATTTGACATGTTGGTCCAGGTCCCATTTTCACAGGTCTTGCACGCTCAAACCTGCAAACAAGAAAGCCAGGAAAAGTCAGCTAATTGTCAATAGAAATAAGGTCTTTCAGTACCCAAAGATGAAAGGTACGAAACCAAAATAAGACACCAAATGCACCCATCATGCCCATTAATAAAAATTAATTTTTTCATACTGACCGGGAGGGAGAGATTGCTTCAACTTTTCAGCCTTCTCCGCATCAAACACACAAAGTGTGTACAGGTACTTGGAGCAACGGACCTTGAACTTGACAACATCCTTGCCCTTCTTGATTTTCACAGAACGTGCATCTTTCCTTCTTGCAGTGAGAAGGAAATCTTTAATCTCGTGGATTTGCTTAGGCTGTGTATTGGAACAGATAACAGAAACAATTAGCGAAATAATTGACAAGGCAATCAAATAAGAAAATGAAGAGTTGGCAACTCAAGAACAATATAAATCACTTTGAATTGCATCAAAAGAAGGATAATCAGATAACAAAAGATATGGTACAATATCTTACGCCTCTTAAGCATTCATTTTTCTTTTATAAATACGCCTCTCAAGAATTCATTAGAGCAAGATGTATTAGTAAAAATCGCCATGATCAAGATATAATTTAAATTTTAAAATCAGAGTTCTCTTTCAACTTCAAGATAATTTGACACTAAAATTATGACTTCTGTGGTTATGAGTAGAGAACATCCTAAGCCTTTAAGAAGGAAATTTTGATAAGAGTGTAACAATTTCAGCAATCGGACATTGATCCCAATACAAAATTTAGAATCCAACTGAAATAAGGAAGATTTGAATTGTAGAATAAAATTCACAGCAATAAGAGATAGGTGATGCCTTCTAAATGAAAAACCAAAATTTCAACCTATTAGAACGCTCCACTATGTCTAAACCTCAGAATAGGAACAAAAGCTAATGCTATCCAGCAGATATATCTAGAAAGATGTAGTAGATAGTGCTTGAACTTAACTTCAGATATCCCTGCATCTGCAGACTCTATTATACATTTGTGTGAAGGGAAAGTTATATATAAGAAAGAAAAACCTCTCTGTATCACTCATCAAGTTTCTTTTTACGTTACCAAGCACCCATCTACATCTATCCAACAAAACAATACAGGGAAATAGAATTGATTAGTCAAAGGATGATGACAAGAAAGTGCGAGGTAACACAGGAGCACAACACAAGCATGTGCCACTTCCCTCTTTGTCTCGTGCCTGTAACCACACCACACCACACAAAAGAAGAGCCCCATTGACCAACAAAGAAAGACAATGCGCTATCCTAGGAAGCCAACCCTCGTTCATACATCTGTAAGCATCCACCAACATATGCCTGCCTAAAAAAATTAAAACATCCATACAATTTTCCTATAGCACTCTGCTCATTGTAACAACAATCCTCTAACTAATCCACTACTCCCACTATTTATTGTAATCTACAGACAGAGTCAAGGTATTCAGATTATCCCAAGAGACTAATTTGTTAAGTTTATCTTGCTTATAACTAGACTTTTTTCTCTTTTTTTTTAATAGAGATATTTTTGGAGCAACTAAATCAATCACCATTTTTGTAGTTCAATTTATGAATTTTGAATATTTGACCTCTGATCTATATCAATCCTAGCTATAATATTTAAAACTTAAATCTAATTTTTTATTTTAACAGAAAGAAATTAATGGGTCTGAATCCCACACACAAAATCAGCATAACAAAGTTTCCAATAAAATAAACCCAAAGCAATAACTACTAATCCCAACCAATACCCATGCTTTCATTTTCCACACTTCAAATCACAAATCACCAAAAAAAAGAACATATCAAACCAAAAACAATATGACAACTGAAACATCATACAACACATGTTATTATTATGACTGACAAAGAGTCTAGATAGAGTAGAAAGATACCATGTTGCTGTGAAGCTGGGACTAGGGACGCCGAAATTGAAAACCCTAGTTCAGAGATGTTGAGGCAAATAAAGAGACAACGATATGTATATATAAGCTGGGCTATCTGTTTTTTTGCTTGGGTTGGTGTGGCTTTTTGTGGGCTGAGCTCAATTTGATATGTGTTAGTGGGCCTCTTTAAATAATTCTCGTATTAGGGTCCGTTTGTTAAAAACTTTTATACGAAAAACTAATTAAAAACCCGATAAAAGGAGAAAGACGGTGTTCTTCGAACCACATAGATTGGTAATTTGGTATCACAAAATATAACCATTAATGGATCTATGAAACTCATCAAACATCATGAACACTTTTTCTTTTTTTTCTTTTTTTAATTTAGACAATTCAAAGATCATTTCTTGAGCTCTAAAAGTAAAAATAAACATTTAGTACCCGTTTGGATTGCACTGAATTCGGCGTTTACGTTTTTAGTCCTTTTTTTTTTTTTTTTTCTGCGTGTGAACAATAAAATCATGTGATTTTACTGTGCAGGGGACAAAAAACACTGTTCACGCACTGTTTATGTACTGTTTACACACTGTTCACGAGTCCCACGACACTATTCACACATTTAAAAATTATTTCCTATAGTGTTTTCAGTTTTCAGTTTTCAATTTCAGTAAAAATAAGTTCAATCCAAACAAACCCTTAGTTAGGAATTGAAATAGATGTACGTCTTGACTAAGTAGCTGTTTGGGATTGGATTATAGCTTACTGCTTATGTTTCCTACTATTTACATGTCCCATGTGAGTTACTTGTTAAGGCAAATTACAACTTACCTCCTTGTGGTTTAATCAAAATTTAAGTTGTCTACCTGTGGTTTGAAATTTAACATTTTACCCACCTAAAGTTAGCTTAGTTAGAGTTTTATAACCTATTTATGTTAAAAATAGGGCAAATATGTAGTTTTTCTCCACTTTTATGTCTCTCTCCTCCAAAAACACAAAAAACATAAAAATACAAAATCAAATCAGATCAAAACAACCCAACATAACACTTGCATCATGGGATTTCAAATCATATGTAGATGACTTAAATTTCAATCAAACATCAAGTAGGTAAAGTGTAAAATTTCAAACAACAGACAGGCAACTTAAATTTCTGTTAAATTACAAGTGGGTAAGTTGTAATTTACCATTTTTTTATATTTAAATTTTAACTTTTACTTATTTTTCCTTCTATTTGCAGATCTCATGTGAGTTTGCTACTTACTTTATTTAATTTTTACCTTTTATTTACAATACTTTCAGTTAAAAATTAGATAAACTATTTACAAACAGACACTTAAATCTCAATCTTAACACCCAATAAAAGGATGGGTAAAATAAAGTTCACACCCCTGAGGTTTTGGATACCGCCAGCTAGATCCAAGGCTTTTTCAAAAACTAACTAACTTATTCCCTAATCATTGTGAGAAAGAGGAGAAAATAAGAGGGTGTTTGGATTGGAAGTATCTCAAAACTCAAAACACATAACTCAAAAACATAACTCATTTCTCAAAACTCTATCTCACTCAAAACCTAAAACTAAAAAAAATTGTTTGGCTCCAATATCTCAAAACCGTGCCCCACATCTCAGTACTCAATTTTTTCACTTTTTGGTGGAGCCCACAGCTTGCACAAGTCAAAATGTTGGTTTTCTCTCGCACGTGTCCTCTTCTCTCTCCTTTCACCCAAAACATTGTTTTGTCATCTCCATAAACACACACACTCACCAGTTCTGCCTTCATATCCTGAAGACCCATTGCATGCAAACAGCCAACTGGTGAGTTCCTTTTCTTTCTCTGTTTTATGGGCTACGGTGGATTTCGTTTTCTTTTCTTCCTCTGTCCCGAAAGAACCCCTAAATCCCCAAATTTTGGTTGAAACCCATCTCCATCAAACCCCTTTCTCCGTGTCTTCTAGGCCAATCGTACCCACTGTTATGCCCAAACCCCACGGGTTTGTCCTTTCCTTTTCAATTCTAGGCCTCTGTTGTGTCTGATTTCCCCTTCTTACTCTGCCCCCAAAGAACCTGAAAATCAACCAATGGGTTATCCATCTTAACAAAACCCATCAGACACAAATTCCATCAAACACAAATTTCATTATTTACAAAACCCATCAATGTTTAGAGAAATTGAAAAAAAACAATGAAACACAAACAAAATCAAAACACAGCACCTGAACAAAAACTTTGAAATACAAACATTGAAATTTAGAGGAACACAAAACAGAGCAAGGTGGGTTTACGGAGGGGGAGAGAGAAAACCCAGTCACTTGGGCAGAGGTCGAATTCTCAAACCAGTGTTGGCGCCGGCATCGAATGTGTCGGGGTGTGCTTATTTTTGGTTGGGACTCCTTCTTTTTCCTCTCGCTTTGTGCTGGGTTAAGAGTAGCTTGTGAAAAAATGGAACAAGTGACAGGTCTGAGCAATAAAAGAAACGGCAAAAGTTTGAAATAATTGTATGTTGGTAGAGGTGGGTGAGAGGTGTTAATGGAGGAGTAGGAGTAAAAATGGAGAAGGTGTAAATGGAGTAAATGGAGAAGTCAGAGGAGTAAAGAGAAGAGAGGAAAACAGAGGCCATAACTGAAGCTAGAGCATTTGGCACAGCAAAAGCTTCCAACGGCTCTGAGGATGATGTGACCATACACTGAAGAGGATCCCACATGTTTGCAATTATTTACGAAAAATGCCACAAAACTCATATTTCAAAAACTGAAAATAGCTTTTGAGGAGTTCTCATTTCTCATTCTCAAAACTCAAAATTTTGAGATATGAGAACTCGAAACAAATGCTGGAAACTAAACCAAACAATATTTTAGTTGGTGGCTCCCATGGATTTTGAGTTTTGAGTTAAGGTTTTTGAGTTATGTAACTGAAAACAGGCCAATCCAAACACTCTCTAAGTAACAATTGAAGGCTTTTACAATCTATTGCAATGACAAACATGAAACTGCAACGAATAAATTATTACAATAATCTAATACCAATTATTTTACCATCTATTATAATGAAAAATATGAAAAAATTATCTATTACAATGAAGATATTGTTGCAATAACTTGACCCAAATTATTTTTGTCAATTATTTTCAATATATTGCAATAAACTATGTGAAATAATAACCTATTGCTACAAGATATTAATTTTTTATTGCAACAAAAAATATATTATTACATCAAAATTGTCATTAAAATATTTAAAGTTTATTTCAACGAAATATTTTGTAGCACAAATCTATTACCTCAAATTTTATTACAACACTTTGCATAAACTATTACAATGACTTTGATGCTATTGCAACAATTTTTTTCATTGTAATAAATATTTTTTGTTATACTGAACATTAAAGAGACAAAGAGGTAAATAAATAACTCAATAGCTATATTGTTCCATTGAGCATAATAGCATATTAATCATAACGTGATCTCAAATAAGTAATATGAGAAATATCAATCTCAAATAAATTCCTACACAAAAAACCATCAATCCCCAATTCCCTAATAAGCTAATTAGTAGGGGCAGGGCAGTGGCAAGGGCAACGAGATTAGTAGGGGTAGGGCAGTGGCAGTGGTAGTGGCAGTGGCAGTGGCAAGGGCAGCGGGATTAGCAGGGGCAGGGCTAGCAATGGCAATGGCAAGGGTAGCAGCAGTAGCAGTGGCAGCAACAGCGGTGGGAATAGGGGTAGGGGTAGTAGTGGGAGTGGGAGCAAGGGCAGCAACAAGGGAGGCAATAGGGGCATGGGCATGGGGACAGGCACAGGCACGAGAAAGCAAGGCTGAAAAATTAGTCATGTTAGGTTAATATATGGTGGGGGCTGGGAATTTCACCGGCCCAATAAAATAAAATTATTATAAAACAAAAGCTAAACTAAATTTCCCGCCACAACAAGAGGAGGAGGAGGAGGAGCAATAAGAAGAAAAAGAAGAATAATCATAATTACAACAACAAAGCAATAAAAAATAAAAAGCTAAACGAATGAGCATAGAATATCTAAAATTTTGATAAAAAATTAAAGAAAGAAGAAGACTATGATGACAACGACAGAGCAACCAAAATAAATAAATAAATAAATAAGCTAAACGATTACAAGCATAGATTATCTAAAATTTTAATAAAAAAATTAAAGAAAGAAGAAGAAGAAGACGACGATGGTGACAATGATAGAGCAATAAAAAAATAAAGGGTAAATTTCACTAACTACCCCTGAGGTTTGGAAAAATACCAAAGAGGTCCAGAAGTTTTTAAAACTAACCCTTTCAGTCCTTTAAGTCCAAATGGACCTAACGCCGTTAACCTCTCCTCTCATCCCTTTCTCTATCTATCTCTCCTCTTTCTTGACTAATAAAAATAGAAACTTCCCCGTAACTTTCTCAGTAAACAAACAGGGAAAGAAAATGCTTGAATGAATCCAACAATGAAAACGGAAAACACAACAAAAATCACAAATCCATCAAGAACTGTGAAAAAAAAAAAATTAGCCTCTCAACTCAAAATCCTAATCCCAAAACCAAACCCAATAAATCAAAACCTCTCTTAACCAAAAACGCAAAACATCTTCTCAAATTCACAAACACTGCTCACTCCATCACCAAAACCCCTTACCAATGGCTCTCAAGCTCAGCATCTTCATCAGCAAAGAGAAAATCTTTGCTCAAACCAAAGCAAACCCACCTCGTCGATCCAAACCAAAATACACAAACCTCCGCCGCCGACCCACCGCCAATCCAAACCAAAATCACAAACCTCCACAGTCGACCCACAACCGATCCAAACCAAAATCTACACCTCAACCGCCAACCCACTGCCGACCTAAAGTAAAATCACAAACCTCCATCACCGACCCACACCTTTGCTGCTGACCCACAAATAACCCAAACCAAAATCCACAAACAACCTCCATCGCTGACCCACAAATAACCCAAACCAAAATCCAAAAACAACTTTCACCGCTTCCGCACCAAAACCCACGAAGCACTGCTAACCCACAGCACGACGTCGTCGAAAGACCACGAGAACCATCACCGATCCACACAGAAACCCATGAACGCTGCTTACCCACACCACAACGCCATCGCAACCACGAGAGAGAAGAAAGGGACAAGAAAGTTAAGGCAGTCAGAAAGATTGAGAAGAAAGAGGGATGCAAGGATTTAGAGAGAGTGAGAAGAAAGAGGGATGAGAGAAGAAAGGTTTGAGTGAGTGTGAAAGAGAGAAAGTAAAAGTTAAATAACAGCGTTAGGTCCGTTTGGACTTAAAGGACTGAAAGGGTTAGTTTTGAAAACTTCTGGACTTCTTTGGTATTTGCCCAAACCTCAGGGGTAGTTAGTGAAATTTACCCAAAAATAAAAAAAGCTAAACCATTATGAAGAAGAAGAACAACAACAAGAGAAAAAGTTGAAGAACAAAAATTATGATATATATATATATATATATTAAATGATTACCTATTGTTGAGTTTATGTTCCCCATGAACAAATGAGAAAATAAGAGTGGGAGAATGAGAGAGAGAGAGATAAACATAAAGAGAAAAATGAATGAGAGACTAAAATGCCAAAATGTCTATTTATTTACTTATTCATGAGATTGCACACAAGGTCCCAAGCCACCTAGGGTCAGGATGTTTCTGGAATTATTTTGTTTGATTGTGTTTGTTAAGGTGAGTGAGCACTGAGGAGACTGTGGGTTTAATGTTCAGTACAACAAAAAATGTTTGTTACAACGAAAAAAATTGTAGTAATAACATGTTCATCCTAGAGTGATAGTGTCAAGTTAGGCCCCAAGTAATTGGGCCTACTGGGCTAGGCCTAGCAATGCTGGGCAATGAGAGCTTCTTCCTTACAGATAGGGGTGTCAAATGGGTGGGTTTGGGGTGGGCATAATTGGATTGGATATATAAAACTCATTTACCCATTAAAACTCATTTAACTAATTACTTCTAACCCAAATCTAACCCAACCCAATTATTATGAGTAAACCCCAACTCATCCAATTACCCAATTATCAAAATTACCAAAATGCCATTAAATGACCTATTTTTTGGTTCAATATAAATAAATAAATAAAAATAGCATCCTTTTCATTTCCAGTATTTTCTTAGCAACCAATCAAAGTATACATTAGTAACCAAACAATTCAAACATGCACAAAATTGTAAAAATAAAAAATAAAAACTAAAAAAAAAAAAAATTAATTAGAAGCAGAAATTTGCTAGAACAGAATGGATCTATCTCACAGCAAAACTGACCTAAAAAGTGAAAACCAAAACTTCTTTCCAGCGAAACTAAAATTTAAATTAAACCTTTTTTTTTTGGTTGAATATAAAGAAATTAAATAAATAAGAAAAATTTAAATTAAAACTCTAATTTTCTCAGCAACCAAACACTCCCCAAGAAATAGAAGTGGAAGTGAAAGTAGACTCCCAGACTCAACCTCCCACCAAAAACTCTCTACACTCCTCTCCCCATTCTACGCCAAAACCCATGGACCCTACTCTCGGTAGTTGGCGCCAGAGATTCACATTGGGGAAGTAGTCGTCGATGGCGCTGAAGAGGCACGAAGCCATGGTGGCGGCGGCGAAGGAGGCTGATGACATGGAGAGACCAATCGATCCAAAAGTGAGGCTGATGTACTCGGCGAACAAAGGCGACTTGGACGGGATCAGAGAGCTATTGGATTTCGGCGTCAACGTTAACTTCAAGGACAACGACGGCCGCACAGCTCTCCACGTCGCAACCTGCAATGGACTCACCGACGTCATTTCACTCTTGCTTGACCGTGGCTCTGAACTCAATCCCAGTGATTGCTTAGGTGGGTTTAGGAATCTAAATACATGATTGGAGGCTGAGAAAATGAAAGAAAATTTTAAAATTTGAAAACCTAGTGAAACTATTAAAGAGGTTGAAAGAGGGGTAGGCTGGGTTTTTTTATTTTTATTTTGGATGTGAAATGCTGGGTTGAATTTGGGTTAATTATTTTTGGGTTAAATGGGGCTCAATGAATTTTTAGTTAAAACCCAATAATTACTGGGTCTAATTAGGTTGATGCCCATTTAACCCAAATAATAATTTGGTGGGTTTGGGTTCAATTAAAGTGGGTGGGTTTGGACGGACAAATGAGTTTGAGTTTATTTTGCCACCCCTACTTACAGATCATTTCAAAAATACACGTTCCTATGTTTCTTTCTTGGTCTCACAAAGATGATAATTGGTAATAGAATGCAATGGAAATCCATCATCGATCTAACATATTTAGTAACAATCTACAAAGTGTCTTGTTATTGAAATTTTAAATGATTAGGCCTTTATATATATATATATATATATATATATATATATATATATATATATACTGGCATATAAACTTAGGTTAGAACCTTAGCCTCCCCAACAAACAAGAGAAATAAAGAAAGAAAGTAAAATGGTCAGGCCTAAATATGTATATACAAGTGAAGTTGGCATGTGAACTTTCTTTGTTGTTGTTGTTGTTTTTTTTTTTCCATATAAACTTTTCATTTATTCTAACTGCACAACAATTAAAGTGAGACCTAGATAGTATATAATCATATTATAGGTATTTTTTAGCAAAAAATCATATTATAGGTATTTATCACTTTATATATATACATATATATACACGCGCGTGTGGTGGGGGGGGGGGGGGAATAGGGGAAACAATCTTTTATTTTATTATTATTATTTTTTACAATTTGGTAGTAATAACAATGGAGAAGGGAATTCAAAGAGAAATTCTCATAATTACCATTGAGTTATAAGACCGTACCCTTGGTCAATATTCAATTTTTATGCCAAAGGAAAAAATAATACTAATAAAAATGGATAAAATACTATTTTAATCTTTAAACTTTATCAAAAATTTGCTTTTCAGTTTTTATCTTTTTTTTTTTTTTTTGACTTTGTAAAGAGTTTTTTTTTTTAAAAAAAAAAATTAGAAACAAAAGAAGGAATGAAAAAAAGTACATTTTTCAATAGTTTAAGGATAAAAAAAATATTTTTAAAATTTAAGGATATAAAGTGAAACATTTTCAATAGTTAGGAAAGAAATACAAATTTTTTCAATAGTTTAGAAATGAAAAACGATTTTTTAATAAAATTTAAAAACAAAAATTGTATTTTACACAATGAAATTTTCACTCCACTAACGTAAGTAAAATTCTTATATCAGAAAACAAACATGTCAGTTTATGTCAACTTTACTTGTCTTTAACGTCTTTCATTGAGTGGGGTTTTTTTTTTTTTTTTTTTGGCTGAACATTGAGTGGTTACTCTTAAGCTTCATAACTAGAATATTAAATGCTTCAATAACTTTCAATATTGGCCGACTTATTCTAACTTTGCTACAAATATATATATCCACCAAGAACCAGCATGGATCACAACAAGAAGCTTAAGTGCATTGTTAAAGATGGCAGTCTCTAGTGGCACCAACAGAATTATAAGGCATTCTCTATTACTAGTCATTTTGTTCGTCTTCCTTGTTCCCTCTTATGCCCGGAAATGGAATAAGGTAGACTATTGGAATGAAGTTAAGTGCATCTTAAAAAATTTGAACCCTTTCGGAGATTATAACTGTTGGGTCTGAGCATCATCATGAATGGATATACCTAAAGCTTGAAGGGTTGTTTTTATAATAAATAAATAAATATTGACATAAACCTTGAAGTTTAAATGATATATTTGGAGAAGTAAGATGGGATTATATAAAAAAAGAAAAAAGAAAAAAAAAAGGATATACCCATGTAGAATTTCTCTATTGTATTATGTATGTATGAGGAAAAATTCAAGGAAATTGAGTAAAGTATAATTTAAATTAATGCTTCTTTCATAACTCTTGTTCCATTTTATCTTTATGGTAAACTTAACAAATAATAGCACATATATATAACACGTTAATTTTTTTTTTTTTTTTTTTAGAGATAGCTTTAACTTAAGATGTCTACTCATGATGATTACTTTTATTATTATATTAAGACACTAATTAATTTTGGTAAAGATGATAATCAAACCCCAAATCTTTTATTTTATAATAAAAAAATTTTATCAGTTAAGTTAGCTAACATACAACACGTTAATATTAAGTATTAACCCTTTCCACTCCTAAATTAAAAAAGAAAAAAAGAAAAAGAAAGATGGAAACTGAACATGGGCTGTAACTTGTATTCCAACAAATTACGACTTTTATTCCTCAAAAGTTCCAATTTCACTAAACCTAAAACTAAATCAGATATGGGTATTGGCCCCAAATAGCCTACAAAACAAGCATCACACTATTCACTTTGGTCAGTTGAAGGGGCATGTACCCAGGTTGACATACCCAAGCTTACCTAGTGATGGATCCTCTCTTGTAGGCTGTAGCATGAAATGCATACGACCGTCGCTGGGAGCATTAAATGAGGCTACGACAAAATAAATGCTACCCTATTAGAACAAAATTTTATGTGGGGGTTCTGTCATTCTTCATGTGGTATTACCCTTACAGCCAAGGGCGGCCCCACTTTATGTTTAGGGTGGTCCAGACTTGGAAAAAAATAATTAATTCATTATTATATATAATTTTTAAAAAAAAAAAATTATGATCACTCTAAATTTTTTTAGGCCCAACTTAATTAAACTTTGAACAAAATTTGACTACAAATTTAATTGTAGTTTTGTAGACTAAGGTTACAACTTCCCTCAATATTTTTTCTTAGATGTGAAATTTGACATGTGTTTTAAGAACATGCAATTCAATAGTTAGATTTTCAAAATATGTAACCATATTAATTTGTTTAGTAAGAATTGTAGTCTGCGTCTTTTGAATAAAGTTACAGTGTTCTTTCTCAAAAAAAAAAAAAAAAAAAAAAAAGGTTATAACTAAGTTTGTAACCAAACATTGTCTTTAAACTTTTGTCCACTTAACAATATATTAGGTCTTTACAAACAAAAAGAAAAGGCCCAAGAAAAATTTTATTTAACTAAAATTTTGAAAGAGATGTAGTTTGCAGCATCGATAATAAGACTATCATGTAAAAATTTCAAATTCTAAAAAAAAAAAAAAAATTCTTAGAAGGAAATTATAAGACTTTTTGTATTTGTCTGTGTGTGTGTGTGTTTTTTTTTTGTCAATATATGAAGTTATCTTTTTATTAGATTTTGTATAATTTAAATTTCTTAATGACTTCCCTAGAAAAATTCTTGGAGCTACCACTAGGGGTGTTCACAGTACGGTGCGGTTTTTGGCCATTTTTAGCACCGTACTTTGCGGTGTAATTTAGCCAAAACCATAACCACACCGCACTTCATATTTGCGGTCACATGTGCAGTGCTGTGTGGTTTAGAGTTTAGCCAAAACCATAACTGCATAACACCTCATTTTTGCGGTCACATGTGTAGTGTGGTGTATAAAATACAGTTTGAAACCGATATATTTTTCAAATTTTGGGTTTTTCCAGCTCAATCCAAAACTAATTTTTCCCTCTGTTTTGGGCCAAGTTTTAAACTATTAAGCTAGTTTTTCTTTATTTTGGGCTAACTTTCCTAATCAACACTTGTTAGGGTTATTAAATTTTTTTTTTTGAAAATTAGGGTTATTAAACTATTAATAATATATTTAATATTAAAAAAAATATATATTAATATATAGAGAGGGTGTGATGTGGTTTGTGTAGTTTTCTTATTATAAAACCACAAATTGCATGATACCATGCGGTACAATCCATTGTTACTTGCAGTGAGGTATAGTTATGCCATTTAGCAAGCGATTTTTGCAATTTGTGCGGTTTGTGCAATTTGATGAACACCCTTAGTTACTACTACTTACGGTCACGTGACGTGGGATTGATGAGTCCACATTTCAGAGACTTAGGATACTTTGTTCCCAAGCAAATAGCTTGCCAACTCTCACTTTCCTAAATTATTTGGTTAACAAGGAATCAACTAGATGCAGCACCTCATGTTTATCCTAGAGTTGTGGTGTCAAGTTAGGCCTAGCAATGCGGGGCCTATATATGTTCCTTACAGAGTACTTCAAAAATACATGTTCCTATATATGGTTCTTTCTCGGTCTCACAGAGAAGATAATTGGTAATAGAATGCAATGGAAATCTATCCATTTAGAGCCTAGCATGTTGACGGCATTATCCAAACTAATTTCCACGACAACTACTTCAACCTCTTATGGATCTAACATATTTAATTAGTAACAATCTACAGAGAGTCTTGTTATTAAAATTTTAAATGATGATACACCTTTTCTTTTCTTTTCTTTTTTTAATTAAGAAATTAAGAAAGTAAAATGATCAGGCGGGCCTAAAGATGTATATACAAGTGAAGTTGGCAACTTTTATATATATAATTTCATTTTATTATCCACTCAAGTCATTTAAACTAAAGCTTTAAATCTAAATCCTTCTTTCTTTCTTTCTTTTTCCTAAAGGTTTTGTACAAGAAATTCTCCTTGAGAAAACTTTTACTGAACTATTGATTGGCTTGTGTGAACATTTTCTTAGCACAGTTAAGTACAAATAAAGCAACCTTCTCAATCAGCCAATGGTGGACAGTGTTAGCTGGTCTCCTAGTACTTGGGGCCTATCACAATGAAAATAGCAAACCTTCTCGAGCAAAAGTCAAAATTTGTCTTATCTATTTCATGGTAAATTGATTCTCGTACTCTCGTACTGATTAGTTTATTCACAAATATATTATTATGTTTTGATGAAATTATTCACAAATATATTATTATGTTTCAACTTGGTTTGTTAAATAGTCAAACCTAAACTTTAGCTTAAGCTTGAATTATTTGTTAAATAACTAATATAAACAAGTTTTTTCTTGAACTAAGCTCAAATTTTCGATAAACAACCTAGTTTATTTACCACCCTAAATGTTGGATTGCCTTAAGCTTTGGAAGACATATTCATGAAAGAATAAATCTCTTTGGCTAAAGCTTTGGAAGACATAATATTCATGAAAGATTAAAGCTCTTCACATGGAGGCTAGCTAGCATAGGAAATTAGTCCCATGAACAACACCCTTAACATACATTGGTGGGGATCAAAAACTGCCACCTCTACAATTCCTCAATCCTATCCTTGAAACATTGTAAATCATTAAGGGCTCGTTTGGATGGAGGGAAAGAGAGAAAGTAGAAGGGAGTAGAGTAGAATTGGTTGAAAATAGGTTAATTTTGGGTCAAATCTACCATACTCTCCCTCCCTCTCCTCAATCCAAACGGACCACAAGAAAGCTTGGCTTAGTTGTCTTAGGCCATTGTTCCATCATAATCAACGCAATAAAAATACTAAAGTTGGTATAAATTTTATTACAAAATGCATATAATTTAATGTGATAATAAATATGATTGGTGTCACAATAATAATATAATATAAATATTTTTCTAACAAAATTATCTTATTATTTTGTGTTTTAATAATTAATTCACAATTGGTGAAATATCTGTAGTGAATTTGTAGGAATATATATATATTTTTTTTTTGAGAAACGAAAATGGGGGCCTTTATGGCTATATTACACTCCCGAGCAGGGCGCCAAATGACCTCGGACGGGGTAGCCCGATCTCGGGGGCCCGCCTGTACCACTATGTGGGGAGTTACCCCACTAAGGATGCCCACCAACAGACTCCTACGGGCAGCAGGATTCGAACCTAGGTGTGGTGCACGAAGTGAACGAACCTTACCCGCTCAACCAAGCCCCCGTTGGTTTGTAGGAATATATTAATTTGTCAAAAAATCAATTTCAATATCTCAATAAATTTATATAGACTATAACACTTATTAAAGTAGCTCGTACATATTTATATGTATATTACTATTTAACTATCCCACTATTTTGTTAAATTTTAGGCGTAAATGCACTTTTAGTCCCTACATTTTGACGTTTTTTCATTTTAGTCCCTACATTTTATTTTTTCCACTTTTAGTCCCTAAAACCAATTTACGCTTTCCGTTTTAGTCCTTAAAGTCTCATTCCGTCACCAATTAACAAGGAAACTGACGGGATTAATAAAATATTATTTTTTTTACATGCTGGTGAATAAAATAAGGAAGGAATGAGATTAATAACTCACGTGAGTGTCACGTGAAGCACTTATCCTGAATTTACCTTCCACTGGCGCGCAGGTAATGAGATAATCACACAGCACTTGACACGTCCAGCCCCCACACGTATGTACTTACCCACCCATGGCGCGCACCTTTCTCCCAAATCAGACTTAATCCCTAGTGAAGTGAAGTGAAGTGAAGTGAAGTGAAGCTCTGCGTCTGCCGAAACAGCCATCATCATTAACCTAAGGAAAAATCACACTTCTCTCTCAAACCACCATCATCATCAACCATCTCAAGATCTTCAACCATTTCGAAGTCCCTGATCAGATGGAAGCAAGCTTTTCATCCAGTTCAAGCTTGAGAAGGAGAGCTCCATTTAGGTGCTACTGTGGTGAAAAACCAGTGTTAGTGGTTTCGTGGACACCAGAAAACCCTGGCAGAAGGTTTTATGGCTGTATAAACTACTAGGTATTTCAATATTTGAGTATTTTTTTTAATTAATCATGTTTTTTCTACTGGGTACTGCAAGCTTTGTTACTGTTGGTGGGTTATTGATGTTACTCTGTTTTAGTGAGATGGGGTTTACTTCCTCTTCATTGTTTTTGGTTTTTTTTTTTTTTCCAATGTCTATTATTTTCTGATAAAACAAGGGAAAATCTAGGAAAATTGATTTTGAATCATGGGGTTTTCGTGTTTTTATTTTTGTTTTTATTTCATTGGGGTTAAGAGAAAGGGAGGAATTGTGTTTTGCATTGGGGTTTTCGTGTTTTGCATTTATTTCGTTTTCCTGGGTTTGGAAGGAATAATTTTGGGTTTTTTCTTTTCTTGTTTTACTAAGCTGTTTGGTAGTGTAAAAAATGGTGGCGAATTGTGTTGATATATCTGTGAGTTTTCTAGTAGATGTTGTAACCGTGTCCTGGTAGCTAATTGCTAGGGAAAATTCAAGGAATTATACTGTTTATTTATCTAAGAGATTGGCAATTGTATGATAATGGTTCTGCTGATAAGACTAGTTACTTTATATGTTTACCTGGGCTGGCAACATGCCAAATTATTAAGCAAGTGGAGAATTTAATGGTATGTTTGTACTTATAAAGAGGAAACTAGTGTGCAAGTGGAGAATTATCATCAGTATGGTAATGTTTATAGAATTAGCTGGGGAATATTTTCCTTTTGTTGACAATTGTATTATTTTCCTTGACAATTGTTGCAAGTGGAGAATATTTTCCTTTTCAATTTCATGGCAATTGTATTATACAGTCCTTATTGGTCATTAAGTAGCTTGATGGATAAAGAATAGTTTCTTAAAAATTGGATTGCTATGGTTATATATAAACAACAATGTTTTTTCAATTTCATGGCAATTGTATTATACAGTCCTTATTGGTCATTAAGTAGCTTGATGGATAAAGAGATTGGTTTGCATTTCAGGTTGGGCGAAAGTGCAAATTCTTCCAATGGCGTGATGATGAGATATGTGAACGTGGTAAGGTGCTCATCCCAGAGCAAAGGCAACGGATTATCAGACTAGAGGCCGAGGTTGCAAGATGCTACAGGAGAGAGAAGTTTTACACTGTGGCTTTGGCATTCTTATTGGTGATATGTGGGATTTGTGTCTTTAATTGTATGGGTCGTTAGACAAGTAGTGGAAGTTTGATTAGGCAGCAATTGGGTAGTGTGGAAGTGTTTATGTTTGGTTAGCATGTTACATAGATAGGGGAGTTTCAATATCCTGTAATTGCTAATGCATAGGGCTGGCAGGCTGGCAGTGTGTAAATTTTTTGGTTAGGCAGTTAGCATGGAAACACTTGCTGGCTTTTTTTTTTGTGCCATTCCTGGAATGAAATGAATACCCCTGTTTTCTAACTGTGTTGTTCAATGGTAAAATATTAATAATGATCCATTCTCTCCTTTGTAACTTTTTCCCCACATTGAATGATATGGAATTTGTGTGTGCTTGACATTTGTTTAGTATTCATCAATGTGGGGCTGCTGGAATGTGTTTATGAACTGTGTTCATACTGGTTTCAATTTAATAAAATAAAAAATACAAAGTTAAATAACCAATTGGAAAAAAGAGATGTGAATATGAAATTTTATAATTTCAAAGTCAAAGAGAGTAAATGATGACAATTCAAGGCATGTTGGCACAGACAGGCTACTTAAAAGATCAGAAATTCCATGTGTTACCAATGTTACCAAATGTTACCAATGTGACAAAAAACAATCCCAAAGTCACAAAAAGAATAGATTATGAATTAAAAAGTTTTGACCAAGCTATATCCAAAAAGTTTATAAATCTTATTATATTGTTTTGTCTTTTTGGATATTGCAACTTATATAGCATCAGACTCCAATATTAGGGATAGATAGACAAAGGCCAGGTGACCCTTCTAGTTCCACTGTTGGGCATGCCTTGTTTTGCTATGTTCCATGGCAGCCACAGAGCCAGGTGTGCAAAACTGCAAATATATTCAGGGTGGTAAAATCTTTTGACAGATTGACTTAAGGCACACTATCCAGACTTGATGAACCAAACTTTTTGCAAATTTCTACCAACAAATTTCTGCAGCAAATTTCTGCTGCAATAAAAATTTCTATGTCTTTCGAACAAATTTCTGCAACAAATTTCTGCAGAAATTTGTTGGATTGCTGCAATACAAATTTCTGCTGCAATCCAACAAGTTTCTGCACAAAATTTCTTGCTACAATACCCATTTCTGCTGCAATCCAACAAGTTTCTGCACAAAATTTCTGCAATACAAATTGCTGCAGCAAATTTGTTGGGTTGCTGCAATACAAATTTCTGCTGCAATCCAACAAATTTCTGCAACAAATTTTGCTGCAATGCAACAAATTTCTGGAAAAAAAATTTCTGCAGCAAATTTTTGCAATAACAATTTATGTAGCAAATTTCTACTGCATATTTCTGCAGTTCTACTGCATACAGTCACAGTTCTACTGCATATTTCTGCTGCACACAGTCACAACTCACAGCACACAGCACACAGTAACAACTCACAAATTTCTGCTGCATATTAATAGTACAAACACTTACAGCAAACACAGTAACAACTCACAACTTTCAGCAGCAAACACTTACAAATTTCTGCTGCACACAGTAACAACTCACAACTTTCAGCTTGTGCCAACTAAGTCATAGTTTGTACAAACACTTACAGCAAACACAGTCAAACAAATACAAACACTTACAGCAACACTACAAAATATCAGAACACAGTCAGTTCTACAAATATCAGCACTAGACCACAGTCACAGTTATCACTTTCTACAAAATAAAGGGCAATGTTCCATAATTAACCCTATCACCATAACTACACAAAACAAGCAAAAAAATGAACTTGTGCTCTCTTCACTTTCTTGGACCATGCACAGATGATGATTGACTCCCACCATGTCTGATTGCTTCCATGTATCTGGATGCATTCTTAGAAGCCTTTACAGTCTCTGATGTGACCACCCTTGCCTTTTTCTGCCTTGGCTTTGGGTTGCTGCTACTGGAGTTTTGATGTGCACGTACATTCTGTGTGGTGCTGCCTGACTGGTGTGGTGCAGCTTCAGTGGAGCTGTGCTGTTAGGTATATGTGCTTCTGGTCCTAGCATGAGGTGTTACATTTGGACTGGATTGGTGCATCCTGGTCTGAGATGGTGCAAATTGAGTGGCTGAGCTTGTCTTGGCATGAGATGGTGCACCTGGCCTGAAGCTGGGCTTGCTGGATTGGCGTGGTGCACTTGGAGTGGCTCGGCTATGCATGCTAGACTGAGGTGGTGCACCTGGAGTGGAGCTGAAGCTATGCATGCTGGCCTACAAACAGCAACTAATAGTTGGATTAATGCTGTGTGTTCATAGGATTAGAAAAATCTGTTTTAATAAATGGCTAGCAAAGCAAGCCATTCTCTAACAAGCATATCAGATGTGTTATGAACAAGTCACAGGGCATGCAATGGCTAATGAGAGTCATGGAAAAGCACATATGTGAGTTTACTGTAAAATGTAAATGACAACCGGCCAGAATTTTTTTTTTTTTTTTTTGGTTTTGTTTTTGGGGCCAAGCAAATAAATTACTATGACAAGCTCATCTACAATTGTATTTCACATATATTACCTTTTTAGATGAACCGGTTCTATTTGTGGAGTTCCCTCCAATCTCACCCTTGCAACTTCTTTTATTATGCCCTAACTTACCACAGGTCTTGCATTGCTTAGAGATGCCGGCTCTCCTTGTTGGCTCATTAGGTTCCCTTGCTCTCTTCTTCTTTGGTCTGCCAGGTGGTCTTCTTTTGATGGGAGGCTGAACTGGGGTAACACCACTAGGTCTCCACATATTGGCTCCATTGATTGGTGTTATGATTGGTTCATAGCAAGCCTTGTATGTAGAGACATGGTAACATGGATGAACATACTGCTCAGCATCTTGTCTGTTAAAAAATATGCAGCTGATTGCATGAGCACAAAGTATGCCACTTATATTCCACTTCCTACAACTGCAGTGTGCTGTGGCCAAGTCAACAGTGAAACTTTGCAGACCATTTTTTACTTCAAATTGGGTCTGTCCTGCCCAACAAGCTACCCACCTATTGGCTGCCAATTTTTCCTTGTGCAATCTTTTCAGAACCTTGGCACAAATATCTGACTCTACTCTCTGAATCTTCTCTCTGTTCTCTTGAAACCGAGTCATGATATACAGCCTGATACACTCAAGTTGCAAGTACATACAAGTAAAATAAAACATTAGATATTAATTGCAAAATCTACTAAATTGTGAGTTGTTACTGTGTTTGCTGGAAGTGTTTGTACTATTAATATGCAGCAGAAATTTGTGAGTTGTTACTGTGTGCTTGTGCTGTGAGTTGTGACTGTGTGCAGCAGAAATATGCAGTAGAACTGTGATTGTATGCTGTAGAACTGCAGAAATATGCAGTAGAAATTTGCTACAGAAATTGTTATTGCAAAAATTTGCTGCAGAAATTTTTTTTCCAGAAATTTGTTGCAGAAATTTGTATTGCAGAAATTTGTTGGATTGCAGTAGAAATTTGTATTGCAGCAACCCAACAAATTTGCTGCAGCAATTTGTATTGCAGAAATTTTGTGCAGAAACTTATTGGATTGCAGCAGAAATGGGTATTGCAGCAAGAAATTTTGTGCAGAAACTTGTTGGATTGCAGCAGAAATTTGTATTGCAGCAATCCAACAAATTTCTGCAGCAGAAATTTGTTCGAAAGACATAGAAATTTTTATTGCAGCAGAAATTTGCTGCAGAAATCAAACAAATTTCTGCAGAAACAGCCTGATACACTCAAGCAAGTACATACAAATAAAATAAAACATGTGATATTAATTGCAAAATCTACTAAAAACAGTACCAAACAATGAACCTAATTAAATGTAGGTAATCACAAAGACTCATACCAGGCTAATTTTAGGCTTAGACCTGAATTTAAGAATCCTACTGTTGAAACTCTCACACATATTATTTACTATAGTGTCAATCAAGGCATCCTCACTAAACATGTGTTTGGCCCATTTTGTTGTTGAATGAGCATCCAACCAGCCGTGTGCATCAACATCAATGCCCTTCAATTCATCCATCACCCTATCAAACTCTTCTTTATAAGTTGCCTTGGCTGCCCTCCAAAAGAATTCTCTAATCAGAACACCAGGATGGTTCTTCCTAAAGTTGTTGTAGAGGTGCCTACAGCAAATTCTATGCTTATACTGTGGCCAGTTATCAATAAAAGTATGCACCAACCCCTGTCACAAATAGTACCAATGTCTTTAATTTGTCTTAGAGATAAATACAATGCGTAAATGAAGAAAAAAAAAAAACCAAATAGAGAATAAATTACACACCTTTTGCTGGTCTGACATAAACACCCATCTCCTATCTTGACCTATGTCTGCAAGCAACAAATTGATGAACCAAATCCAAGAGTCCTTGGTTTCAGCCTCTACCACTGCATATGCAACTGGGAAATACTCCTCATTAGGATCTCTACATACTGCAGTAATCAACTGTCCCCCAGACTTGTTCTTCAAATGGCAGGCATCCAAACCAATGAATGGCCTGCATCCAGACAAAAACCCTTTCTTGCAGCCCTCCAAACATATGTATAGCCTCTCAAAATAAGGCACCCCACACACTAAATCCATCTCAGCCGCTAAATCACCATCATGGAAGGTATGTACCTTCATAATTATGGTACTACCAGGACTAGCTCTTCTTAATTCCTCACAGTACTCCCACAGCTGGTTGTACTGTTGTGTATAAGCCCCATCAACATAGTCTCGAGCCTTTTCCCTAGCCCTACCTGCTTTTCCTACACTTATGTTTAGGGTGTACTTGTCATGGACAGCCTCTTGGATGTCTTTCAGCTTGATATCAGGCTGTCTTTTCACCTTCTTCATCAACTTCTTCCCAATGTATGATGAAGTACACCTAGGATTCTTATAAGTTCTAGTGCAGGTGTGTTCCAATGTCAAAGTCCTTAATTGGTAGCTCCTCTCCCTTGGCACCTTTATTAGATATGCAACAAACTTGCACCCTTCTTGGCAGACAGCTCTTACCCTTTGTAGATCATTTTTAACAAATTTGATCCCCCATCCACCAGAAACTGCATAATCTGTTATCGCTTCCTTGAATTGCTTAGGTGTAGTAAATAGCATATCTTTCTCAAAATAAATATGCTCAGCCTTAGCCACTGGCTTAAACATAGGGAACTTTCTCACTTGCTCTTTTTTCTGTTCCCTTTCATCTCCCATATGTGTCTTGTTATCATCCTCAGACTTATCATCACTATCATACCCAAACTCATCATCAGATGATGATTCTACAAGACTGTGCAATTCCTCACTCTCATAATCAAAATTCATTATACCAGCACCCATTTGGGCTGGTTCATTAACTTCAGCATCATCCTTACCATCCCAACTGTCACTACTATCCTCAACAAAGTCCCTAACACCATGGTCCAACTCTACATCATCTTCTAGGCCATTTCCCCCACCATCACTTCCCACACTATCACTGCTATCACTTATATGAATGACCTCAGGTGGATGCTCAGTGATAGGTTCTTTACCTACTCTTCTTGAACCTGCTTGAGAAGCAGCCACCTTAGTAGGAACACCAACATTAACCTCAAACTCATCCTCATTTTTAAAAGTTTGATCATTAAAATACATGTCATCACTATCACTATCACTATCATAAAAATCATCCCCATCATCTTCACTGCCATCATCATTGTCATAATAACCTGTAAAGTCTTGCTCCAATGCCAATGGCTGCACACCCTCACTAGCATCCTTTCCTTCATCAACTAATATAGGCTCATGTATTAGGTGCTCTACATACACATGAATATCTTGATGACTCCTCACTAATTCTGTCATGTACATGGCATCACTATCATCAACAATCAAATGGAAGTCTGCCAGTTCTTGGTCCACTCCAGGCATTTTATACCACAGCCTGCTAATAGATGTATACCCAAAATCCCTACATATACTCTCTATCTCAACCTTAGACCACCTATCAGGATCACAATTATCAACTATATCTACTGCACCTCCCACATATTTTCGACCATTCTCAGTAAAATGGCCACCATGATGCACGGATATACTAAATAGGTTATCCATTCTGCATGCAACATAACACCAAAACCAATTAAACAATGCTAGGTACAGAACAAACTATATATTATATTTAACAAAACAACACTCATTCCTAATAAAATACACATATTTTCGACCATTCTCAGTAAAATGGCCACCATGATGCACGGATATACTAAATAGGTTATCCATTCTGCATGCAACATAACACCAAAACCAATTAAACAATGCTAGGTACAGAACAAAATATATATTATATTTAACAAAACAACACTCATTCCTAATAAAATATTCTATTATGCATGCAGACAACACAACACTTAATCAAATATTTAAGTAAAAATCATACTAAAAGAAACAGAGAAAGCACTTTTGTCATACACGGGGAACACAAGGACCACACAGTAAACCACAAACAAACACATGCAGACAAGGACCAACAAACAGTCAAAAAGCCAAAATATACAAAAAGGCAACACAACACTTAATCAACTATTTAATTAACAATACAACATTTCAATAATTTTGTCATACTAAAAGGAACAGAGAAAGCACTTTTGTCATACTCGGGGAACACAAGGACCACAATGTAAACCACAAACAAATACATGAAGACAAAGACCAACAAACAGTCAAAAAGCCAAAATATACAAAAACTTTGTGGCCCCTACTAGGAAAAAGCCAACAAGCTTCTTGTAAAGCTATAAATAAGGACAGAGAGAAGACCTTTTCACAAAGACAGAGGCCTCTAAGCTTTCATTTTCTCCACTGCCAGGCACCACAGTGTGGGTATCAAGTGGGATTTTTCGGAGATGGGCTTTGAGAAAGAAGTGTCTCTCGTGTGGGTATCAAGTTAGTGTCTCTCGTGTCTCTCTTTCAGAGATGGGCTTCGTGAAAGAAGTGAGATTTTTCTTGAGATGGTTGATGATGATGGTGGTTTGAGAGAGAAGTGTGATTTTTCCTTAGCTTGATGATGGTGGCGTTTCGGCAGAGGCAGAGCTTCACTTCGCTTCACTTCACTAGGGATTAAGTTTGATTTGGGAGATTTGGGAGAAAAGGTGCGCACCAGGGATGAGGGGTGGGTAAGTACACACGTGTGGGGGCTGGACTTATCTCATTACCTGCGCGCCAGTGGAAGGTAAATTCAGGATAAGTGCTTCACGTGACACTCACGTGAGTTATTAATCTCATTCCTTCCTTATTTTATTCACCAGCGTGTAAAAAAAATAATATTTTATTAATCCCGTCAGTTTCCCCGTTAATTGGTGACGGAATGAGGCTTTAAGGACTAAAACGGAAAGCGTAAATTGGTTTTAGGGACTAAAAGTGGAAAAAATAAAATGTAGGGACTAAAATGGAAAAACGTCAAAATGTAGGGACTAAAAGTGCATTTACGCCTAAATTTTATCCATGGGAAACTTCACCTTGCACGAGAGAGCAGCACCATCAACCCTATATAGGAAGCTGTAAAATTACATAGAAAACAAAAATGAACGTACAGATCTATCCAGTTCTCCAATAGACAATAGTAAAAAATAATAATAATAAAAAAAAAACTTAATTTCAGTTTATGTTAGATTTAATTAGATATGTCAGTTTATGTTAGATTTAATTTTTTTCAACGTACTCGGTACTCAATTGAGTGTTTACTACCAGTCCACATAACTTAAATTAACCTCCTCAATTTAATTTCATTTATGACTGACTTATTTATTTGTGCTATATATTTTCACTTGAACCATTATTGTCACTGTCACTGCCACAGCCTTGAGTTCATTCATACTCAAAAGAATTAAAAAAATCAAATGAAAAATGGCAGCCTCTAGCCTAAGCAAAAAATTTATATTTATCAGCTATTTTCTAATATTTCTTGTTTTGGCCCTTTTCTTTGTTCCCACAAATGCCCGCGGGAGTCTAAAGGGCCTAGACGCAGGGTTGGTCATTGATGGCGCGAAGGTGTTTGTGGAAACCTTGAAAATGGCCTTGGATAGGTTTCTTCCAAAGGACAAAAAAGAGTAGTTTGTTTTGGAGTTTAGAGAGAAATAAAAGGTACGATGAAATGGCCAGAGGATCAAATAAGAAAAGAGCATATAAACTCTCTCAATTTGGTTAATTAGGTGCTCATAAAGATAAATTATCTTTATGATATTTATTTTTTCATAAGGTTTATCGTGAAATTACAACTTAATTACATCATTAATTGTTCTTTTTTTTGTCTTTATGAACCTGGATATAATTTATATTCATGTGGAAAGTGAAGCGGCTGAATTTGAGGTTTTCGTTCCTTTTTAATCTTTTTATTTTTATTTCACGCTTGAGTTATTAATTTCTAAAAAAGAGATTTTTCTATCTCTATCATATATATTTGTCTTATTTTTATTTTTTTTGAGAAGAGAGGGGAGACGCATTGAACCCACAACATGTTGTTGGGCTTTGTGGAGCCTAGTTATGTTTGATTCGGTTGACGACTCGACCTGATCCGAATAATATTGCGTGGTTTTTAATGGGAGATTTTTTGAGGTTTAGTCCATAGAGCGGAGGCTTGGGCCGATAGGCCCAAGCTGGAGTGCTCATGGACAAGCCTCCTGGGGGTCCGTTTTGAATCCTGTGCGCAAGATGTAAAACTGTTTTTGGTGATTAGGGTTCTGTTGTTGTTGTCGTTCTTGAGAGACTGAAAAAAAACTGTAGCCGCATTTTGTAATTTTTTCCCTGATAATAGTGAAATCCCTGCAACTCTGTGGACGTAGGCAAATTGCTGAACCACGTAAATATTGTCTTGTGCATGTGATTGTTTTTCTTTGGCGTGTGTTTTCTCTATTTTTGTTTCTCACAAGTTGGGAATTTCAGGTTAATTCCCTACACATATATTATAAAAATAATCACGAAACGATGCATTGATATTATCCAATTTCAAAAATATTTTGTCCTCTAACCAAATAGAAAACGGCATTCGTACGATATTGCCTACCTCACGAATCATAAAGTCTAATTGCAAATTCTCTCCCAGATCTTAATATCATTTGTTATTATTATTTTTTAAATTTGACAACAATGGAGGAGAGGAGATTTGAACCCTAGTTCTCATAATAAAAGAGAGTAGATTATATTATTATACAATTGAGTTACAAGACTTTTGGTAATATGTCTTGTTTAATTAACCATATGTATAATCATCCAATTAAAAATTAATTATAACTCAAAAATATCATTTAATTATATCATAACATATTCTTTATGAATCCTTATAACTTATAGAGAAATACTATGTCCATAATATTTTCACAACACTTTCACAATAAATTATAGGTGGTAGGTTGTTATTAGTTATTATGAGTGGGCAAAAAAATAATTTAAGTTGTGAATTCAAATTAGAACCAATAATAACTCATCACCTATGATTTGTTATGAAAATGTTATGGACATAGCATTTCTCTAACTTATAAGGATTCAAATATCATATTTGTCACTGTAGGGATATTGGGCCTGGGAGTTCATTATCTATGTATATATTGGGCCTAAGGCCCAAGCCGAGAACTAGAGGTCTTCCGAGGATGAGTAAACATTGTCAAGGGAGTCCGTGTTAGTAGATGAAGAAGATAGTTTTGATCATAATGGCCCTGGGGGGTAGTCCGAGGATGAATGCCTCATCGGCTAACTCAAGCTGAGGTCTATAGAAGTGGTCTGCTGTCCAGGGAGACGTTCCGTGAAATTCTGCTAGCGCGGATAAGCATTGTAGAAACAAAGGACAGAGGGGAGTCCTAAAATATCTAAGGAGAAAGCTGCTACCACCACATTAAATGTTCTGCAGCTAACTCTCTAGCCGCATTAATGTGGAGGGAATACCTGAACAGTAGCCTTCAACTTTACAGTTACTACCTAAAGACTTTAGGAAAGGGCTGATGGGACAAGTATCAAGATCAACCAGTCTGGCCTGCACGTGGAGGGTAGAGATGAAAAGGGAAAAGAGTATAAAAGAAGAGAGAGCAATCAGAATAGAGGGATCGAGAAATCAAGAAAGAAACACTGTAGCAATCAGGAACCAACCTTATAATCGAACCTAAGAATAATATATAAGAACTGATCTCCTCGAACTGAGCCGAGGGTGATTTTCTGTAGTCAAAACTTGTCCATCTTCTTTTTCTTGTCATTCAAACTCACCTTATTTGTTGTCCTACTTATTTTAGGCCAGTTTTCCAACCCATCCTCTACAAATTTATTGTTTTGGGTTTTTTGGGCCTAAGTCCATAAACCTTTTGGGCTAGGGATCCAAATATGGTCCTTACAATTGGCGCCGCCTATGGGGAATTTTGGTGTTGTAGTGAGTCTGATGTACAACTATGGCGGGATCGGGTCCACACTAGGTAGAATCTATGGGGTCCCAACATGTAAATCATTTTGTCAACCTCGAGCGAAGAAGGAACCGGGAGGGGAGTGTGCATACTACCCAGTCTGATAGAAGCCAGTCCCGGGGGAAGAGCCATCTCTCTCATGAGGAAGATACCAAAGCCTTACAATTGGAGATTGACCATTTGAAGAGAAAGCTGTGCCGCAAACAGCAAAAGGGGACTCCCTCCAGTTCTGACCCTTTTTCTAACAATGAAAAAGATAATAGTTTTAGACGCAGATCAAGAACTCCTCCCAGTGAGTCTTTCTCATACGTCAATGACCACCATCACGAGCGTAGAAACAGGAGTTCGTCCTCCAGAGGCTTGGGAAACAATGCTATGAGCAGAGCGCTCAACCAAATTTCCAAGTCGCCTTTTACACACAGAGTGGAGGAAGGGATGCTTCCTCGGCGATTCACCTAGCCCACGTTCACCATGTACAATGGTCGAACAGACCCTGTGGAGCACGTGAGCCACTTCAACCAGAGGATGGTTGTGCACTCCAAGAATGAGGCCCTGATGTGTAAAGTGTTCCCCTCCAGCTTGGGACCTGTGGCAATGAGGTGGTTTGATGGCTTAGCTACAGGTTCCATTGATTCTTTTAGAGAGCTCACCCAGGCCTTTGGGTCCTGCTTCATCACATACAGTAGGGTCCCTCAGCCCTTAGACCCCTTGTTGTCCATGTCCATGTGAAAAGGGGAGACCTTGAAAACGTACTCAGACAGATATTGAGAGATGTTCAATGAGATTGACGGTGACTTTGACGATGTGGCCATCAGGATCTTCAAGGTCGACCTGCCTACGCAAGCTCATGGAGCGGATAGATAAGTATAAGAGGGTCGAGGAGGACCAATAACAAGGCAAAGGGAAGGGTAAGACTATCCCTCATGAGATGAGGGATTTCTGGTCGGACCGCTATGACAATAACAGACCTCGAAAGGATTTTGCTGGGCAATCTGGGCCTACAGCTCCTCAGGTGGTGAACACTGTGTTCCGAGAACTGGTGCATCAAATTTTGGAAAAGATCAAGAACGAGCCATATTTCAAATGGCCGAACAAGATGAGTGGGGACCCTTCGAAGCGTAATCAAAGCTTTCATTGCCAATACCACCAAGAGCGGGGGCATACCACTGAGGATTGCAGACTCTGTGGAATCATTTGGATCAGCTGGTCAGAGGAGGAAGGCTACAACAGTTTTTGTACCGACCCAGCGGGCAAGGACACCAGTCAAGGTCAGGGGCTCAACGGAACGCTTCCTTAAGACCCCCGTTGGGCACAATCAATGTCATTTTCGCTGCACCTGACAGAACTGGTTCTCAACTGTCCAGGATAATGTTCGTAGCTTAGATGGCAACCGAGGACTCTAATTTGGAGCCGAAGAGGGCTAGAATGGAGATCATCTGTAAAGTACATAAGGGAATTTTCGTCCATGCATTTTTGCGAGCCTTTTCCTCTATGTTGATTTAATCATGATGATTATTTCAAATTAAATTGTTGGGAATATTTACAACTTATATGTAGATTATTTTATTTATTTATTTATTTTAAAATATTTTTTATTGCAAAGTTTTTAAAAATAAACATATTATTCCCTTATTATACACGTACTGTTCATTCCTCATTTCTGTACCAAAATTTTAAAATGTAAGAGCATCCTTATCAAGACTTCTAAAATATTTAGCATTTACCCTCTCAAAACCTATATTTATAACATATAACACACCACTTTACAATACAACCTATATCAAAACTTCTATTTTTTTTACCATTTCATTTAAATATTGTTTCTTTATTATTTTTCAATAATTTTTTATTTTTCCTCTCTCCTTTGTCTCTCTCTTCTGTCTCTCTCTTTCTCACAGCACCGCCGGCGCCACACTACCACATCCACTCACCACCACCACCACTGGTATAACAAAACCCAACAGCCACCACACCCAACACCCAATAGCCACCTCACACAGCAGCCAACAACCACCACAAACCCATCACCCACAAACCCACCACACAAACCCAACCACAAACCACCACAGCACAGCCATAGCCACCATCACCGGCGGCACCCACAACCTCTGCAAATCGGGATTCCCACCACCCAAAACCAAATCAAAAACTCAACAAACTAACATCAAAACCACCAATCAAACCCAGTACCACCACAAATCACAAACCCATGTTAGAAATCAGCGACCCAAAATTAGAAAGAGCATATTTTTGAAATTTCTCACCCAAAATCAAATCACAAAACCCACCCAAACCCAGCCACACCTGTCGAAACCCAGCCATGCTCGCCGAACCACCGCAACCCAGCCACCCCGATCAACAGCAGAGACCCACAAACCACAAACTCAACCTCATCTTCTTCACAGTTTCGCTGAACCACTACCACCATGGTTTTCAGTTGTGGATGCCGGTGAATGAAGAAAAGAGAAAGAGATATGGTTGGAGAGCAAGAATGAGAGACGGAAGAGAGCCAAGAAAAGGAGAAAGAAAAAATATAAGAAGAAAAGTAAGCAGGTCTCATGGAATAAAAAAATAATATATCTTTTACAATTGGTGAACAGTGCGGTCTCAAATTTGAGACCGCACTGTTCATCAATGCCAAAAATTATGGCATTTACAATGTTTGATGGAAATGATTTTTAAGGGTTTGGGGTGTCAAATGCCAAATATTTGGCATTTGACACCCTTGATAAGGATGCTCTAATATTCATAAAAAAATATTGCATAATACCCAATTACCCATCCATATACTTATTATATTATACACACATACTATATTTTATTAATTATGCTTATCAGTCGTATCAATCATGAGGATAAACAAAAATACCGATTTGAAAACAAAAAATCTCAAACTTAAAAGACCAAAATAAAACCAGCCTAATCAGACAATGAGATTAGCTTTTGCACTAACAATGACATCTAATAATAACATTTTATAAAAATAATAAAAATAATATCTAGTAATAACTTACTGCTCAAAATTTGTTGTGAAAATAACATTTCTCATCACTTAAAAAGTGTAATTTAGTAAAGCATAAACTTCAAAATTTTTTTTTCATCCAAAAAAACTTCAAAGTTTATACACTCTCATCTTACCCAAAAAAAAAAGAAAAAAAAAAAAGAAGATAGTTTAAGCACTCTCTAGCCGAGCACACACACTGTGGCACCACTAGCAGGACCATCATGTGGCACCTAATCCGTAGAATCGCACCAAATCTCCGTCGCAAACCATTTATCGGATACAGTAATTCGGATCCTACCCGGGCCCGACATTATTACACCTCCATCGTCGCTCCACGTCAAAGCGGAGCCTCCACCGGCCTCTACGGCTTCGATCATCTGAAATCTCCCAATGGCTTTCAACGCTTCGTCGACGAAGCCATCGGAAGGTACACTCTCTCTATAAACGTTGATTTTCAAAAATGCATTTCTAAATCATTGTGAAATTTTTTATTTATTTTTGAATAAATTTTTGTTTGTATTATTGTTAGGTCTACGGAGCTTGTTTCATACATCTCAGCCATGCCTGAGTCCTCCGAAATCATCCGAGCTATGGACGAAATTTCCGATACGGTACGTTCATCATTATATATATGTGTGTGTGTGTGTGTTTTTGTTATTGTTATTGTTATTGTTTCACTTTGAATATAGTAATAGCTTATTTTTCATCAACTTCACTGTTCTTGTTTAACTGTGCTTTGTGCTTGTTTAAAGTGAAATAAGCCAATGAAAATTCAGTGTATTCATATACTGTACACACATTGTGTGTGTGTGTGTGTGTGTGTTTTTTTATTTTTTTATTTATTTATTTATTTATTTTAAATTTAAATTTTTAAGTACTTAATTAGCTTATTTGATTATTCACAACTTTTTTTGAGTAAAATAAATTAATGAAAACATAAATAAGCTATATCAAACCAAGTTTTGTTCCTAATATTTTGTTCAAAGTTTGATTTCGATTTTTCGCCATTGAAATTTGGAGAGTTCAATTTTTGTCTTTGAAATATTTAAAAAGAAATAATATGTCCATTTCGTTTATTTTCTTTTAAATTTATTATAGGTTATGTAATCTGCCTGATATATATGCAATTTTGTTCAACAAAAAGACTAAATTGATATCTTTTAGTCTTCTAGGGACTAAATTGTAAAATGATAATCGAAGTTGGACCTAATTTTGCAGATGAGAAGTATATTTTAAAAGAAGAATCTGTATGCTTGTATTGATATTTATGTTGTATTGTTATTCGATATTTCAAGAGCTATTATTTGTTTTTGTTGTCGGATTTGATAGGTTTGTTCGGTGGTTGACTCGGCGGAGCTTTGTAGAAATACTCATCCAGACAGGTTGATCATTTGTCAAATGTTTTAATAAAGATCATAAAAAAAGAAAAAAGAAATTATTCTAATTTGTATGTGTTTTGTTGCTATGGTAATTATCAGGGAGTTCGTCGAGGAGGCTAACAAGGCATCAATGAGAATCAATGAGTATCTACATGTGAGGTGACTGGCGATCTATTTGTTTCCAGATAAATCATAATTAGTAATTTGCAGCTTCTTCTCTGTCATTGTTCTCATGCTTGTAAACTTTTATATTATCATCGTTTGTTCGTGTGTGCATGAACAAATACAAAAATTTAATGACAAAATGTTGAATACGGCCCGTCTAAGAGGATTAAGAAGATGAGCCTAAGATCTGATGTTAACTATGGTGAAGAGTGGTAGCTTGGGCGATAATGTGTTACAGCAGAGGATATTATTGATATTGAAAAGATACTTTGGCTTGCTGTTTAATGGGTAATGGGTTTGCTTTGCAGAAGAAAATTTTGTTGAAGTAGAATTTAATACGATTTGATTGGCTGCACAACTATTAAGTTGGAGTCTCATATGTTGTGGTGATATTGTTATACAAATATATCAAAGCTTTAGACTATACGTTAAATGGAAAGTTGGGTGCCCACTTTTAGGGATTTTGTATTGGAAATTCTTGATGGTTCTTGTAGTTGGCTTTGAGACAACTTGAAGTACTGAACTACTGATTGATTGTGTGAATGTTTTTTTAGAATAGTTGTTACCATCTTTAGTACTGAACTTGATTTGCACTTTAGTGAAATGATATGCCATGTTTGGCTGAATATCAAAAGCGTTAGGGGAAGCAAATTTTCCTCACTGATAAGGTTTTAGAGGAAGCTAGGTTTTTATAGAGAGAGAGAGAGAGAGAGAGAGCCACTGTCACTGCTGTAACCTTAGAGTTCATACTTAAAGATGGAAGCCTTTGGTGGAACCAAGTTTATCAGCCACTTTCTAATATTGCTTATTTTAGCCCTCTTCTTTATTCCCTCATTTGGGATCAACTGGGATGCACTTTGGACTGCAATCATAAAGGGGACTGGAATCTCAAAGCTTTTCGCACCAACATAGCACCTGTTGTTATTATTATTATTATTTTGGGTGGGGTGGTGAGAGGTGGATCCAATTAAAAGAAAATAGCTGCCAGATTGATCAGTAGTAGAGTCTTTACCCTTCAAACTGTAATTGAGCGCACACTTGAATCAGAGCAAGCTTTAAGTATAGCTTGTGAGTGTCTTACTGACAGTAAATGTAGGGCAGTAGCTTGTCACTTAAGCAGTGAGTTCTGTGCATGACTGTTGCACCTGCTTCATTTTGCATGTGGTCAGATGCCATACCCCATTGTGGCAATATTCCATATGATCCCATATCAAGAAGTGAAACTCTTTTTGTGTTCTAGTGATATGAGGCACCTTAAAACTTGTCTTTTAGTATTTTATCTCTATTCTGACCTTTGTTTGTTATCAAAAGCCCACCTATATTCTTATCAAGCAAAATTCATAATTCCCATTTCCAAGCTCAAGTTTACATCTAGCCTGCCCTGACTTGGCTTCTAGACTGCCTTGTCTGTCTGATTTTAGCGGATGCGCTCAAGGTCAAATCACATCAGTGAGGTTGTAAGTTCAAGACCCTACAGGCCCATGTAATTACCAATAAAAAACAAAAAATTTAATTGAATGTCTTGTGTCACTTAGGTATCTAAGCTCGCAGTTATCAAACTATGTTTTTCTTTTATACTAGATATCCTAAGTTCAGATTTCATGTAAATATTGAAAATTTTAAATTAATTGCCAAAATATCATAAATGTGTGATAAGCATTTTAATTACAAAAGAGGAAACCATTTCTAGCAAATACAAGAAGAAAAGTTTAAAAGTTGATGAAGACTCATTTAACCTTGGTGCAGCTATGGTTTGGACATGTTTTCAATGTCATAATTTTATGCTTGTTGGTCATGAGCTATTGCATTGACGCTTTGGTGATTTTCTGCTGCATGCAGTATCTAAATACAAATCATACTCTGTATGATGCAGTCAGAAAAGCTGAGCAAGAGAATCATCTGCTTACGGAAGAAGCTCGAAGGGCAGCCCATTACCTACGTGTTGACTTTGAGAGGGGTGGAATCCATCTTTCTGCTGGTATGTTTTTTTTTAATTGTTGACTTCCATTGCTATCACAGCCAGTATTTTCTCTTTTTGAAAGTTATTCTTTCCTTTGCTTTGCAGATAAATTAGATCGGGTGAATCAGCTAAATATAGAAATATCTCAGTTGTGCAGGGAGTAAGTATGATGTTTTAATCAATCTTCACATTGCTTTGTTGACACGCTCTCTGATTCTAGTGCTCTTATGAGAGACACAAGAGTAGTCATTAACCGTCCAAATTATTGCCAAATTGACCACATTCCATCTTGTATGTATTTGGTTTTGGTCAGGTTCAATGAAAATATTATCATTGACCCAGGTTCTGTGGATATATTTCCTTCCTCGCGCATGCCTAAAAGTGTGCACCATCTCCTTAAGCCCATCTACCGTTCCACACCTGGTATATTAAGGGAAACAGTGTTGCCAAGGGACACCATGAAAGAGAAGGGATTTCGAATAACAACAGACCCACAGAATTTATCTTCTGTTCTGCAACATGTATCAGATGATGAGGTAGCTTTCATTGTATTTTTAAAAAATATATGGTACTTTTGATATAGACTCTGCATACTTTTGGATGAACTGAGCCAGACACTGGTTTATGGTTGCTAGAATTTGGCAAATTGCTTAATACTCTTGTTGTATTATTAGTTTCTTGTATGGTTTTACTTAGAGTACGTTTGGTACATTGAATGAGGATTACGACAGGAATTGTAATCTTTATTACTAATAATAAAGTTGTTGTAATGTAATAACTAAACATATTCATTAGTTTGGTTGTGAGTTATAACATTAGAATGAAACTTAACATTTATTTTAGAAAATATCTTACTCATACAATTATATCTCCTTAAAAATTGTTATTTTTAAATTTAAGAGAGATATGTGTTATTTTTATGATTTTTTATTTTTATAATTGTTAGATGTATATGGAAAGTTTGCTTATTTGGAAATATATTAAGTTTTGAAATTATTGCACTTACTAAGGAATAGCTAATACAACTTTTTAAAGAGGAATAACTATTCCTCATTTTGAAAAATAGCTATTCATAAGGAATGACTATTCTTTGTAATAAAAACATAACCAAACTAAAGAATAACTAAACTATAGGAATAACTATTACATTACAGCGCCTATTACAGTCTACCAAACATGCCCTTAGTAAAAGAACTTAGGACCCCTTTGAGATAATTGAGCATTTCTTGCATCAGCTGCCACTTTCTAGCTGTAGTTAATAATATTTATTTTCTTTTTTCCCATGTACTTGTTTCCAGGTTAGAAAAATGGCATATATCCAAGGAAACTCTGTCCCGGTTGCAAACCTTGGCATTCTTGATAAGCTTATAGCTACCCGCCATGAGCTAGCTCAGGTTCTTTACCTTATTTGCAGCATCTGACACTGACAGTTATTGGCTTTATGTGATATCACTTTTTAGTGAATATGCTTGTGAACTTACTGTATTTGAATTTATTGTGACCTTTAAATTAAGACTTCAAATTTGCCACATTGGATAAATTTTCTTTAGTCACTCATTTTTTGCCCCGTTGAATTACACATTAGCTGCTGACAAGTTATACATTATGACTGTGGAAGGTGGTATCTAAAACCTGGGTAAATTTTGTTGCCTTACTTCAGCATGCTGAGGTTTCTGTTCTAAATGTTTAGTGTCCAACTTATGTACTGTATACTGATACATACATATGTATACATAATTAAAAGTTTATTGCCTATTTAAAAAAGGTGGTCAACTTATGTATAGCATTGTGAAGTTGTGTGTGCACATTTGTGTATTCAAAAAGCGTCATATGACAAATGAAATATGTAATAGCCTGTAACTTATGCCATTGATACAAATTCAACAAGATATGTACTTATCACCCAAAAAAAGAAAAAAAAAGAAACAATAAAATATGTCATTGGTACTGCATTACTTTGTCATATAATCTGCAGATATTTAAACTATTTTTTAAGTTATTATATTAATTAAAACTTTATCCATCCTTAAAAATGGTTTAACACATAACGCCAATGAGCTCTAACTCAACTAGCATCTCCTCCCCTTATGCTCTAGGGGAAGGGTGAGGTCATGGGTTCAAGACCCTTTGGGTGCATGTATAACTTATCAATCAAAAATAAAATAAAATAAATGATTTAACACATAACATGATCTGTTCTGAATAGAAAATGATTCTTCTATTGTACCTTTGGGTATGTACCCACTTTGATTATAAAAAAAAGTTAATTTTTAAGTGTTTGAATCTTAGCCTTTTATTTATATTCATGAAGGAATGGTGGAGATCAAAACACTTGAAACTATATGGTTATGATTATAGTGGGTAACATATCCTCAAAAAACATATAGTTACTGTAGAATTTTTCGAATAAAAAATGAAGGAAGAAAAGAAAGAACAAAACTTTATGTTGTTGATGGCTAATCCACAGAAAGTCATGCAAGTTTCTCAAGCTTATACTCTGTAGGTCTTGTTGTGTTGTGCCGAAATATATATGGAATAATGAAATTGGTGAAACATCATGAGGAAAGAAATTTTAAATTCTATGAATGAGAAGTTCATAAAAAAAAAAAATTGTTAATGAGAAGAAAATTTCAAGGATCATAAAAGTGTAGAAATAAAGCACAAAGAACTGTTAACTAAGTAGTTTTGGCCTTAAATTTATGCCTCTCATGTCTCTTTATAGAATCGAAGAAGAGAGCATTTTAGAGCTCTCAAATCATCTTTCATGTAAACCTAGTCATATTAGATTAAATAAGCCTGTGTATTGAATTTTATTGTAGAATAAATCAGCACATAAACTTTTTAAGGGATAGGAAGTGTATCACAAGATCCATGCAATCATGTTAAGGTAATAGGATACATACTAAAATATGTAAAATATGTACCATAATAGGTACTGTTTGTAAGATTTAATCATTCTTCTGCAGTTCTACTTCTCCTGGGAAGTCCTCATATTGCACCCCTTTCTTTTTTTTTTGATAGGTAATCAGAAAAATATTATTAATGAGAAAAAACAAGAAAAGTATAAGTTGTTCATGATGATGAACAACAAGAAAAAAAGAACAAACAACACAGCAAAACAAGAAATCAGGAAAACTAAGCTAAGGGAAAACATAAACTCAGAGAGAGAAGCACAACCAGTAAAACCCCAACAACGAGACCACTCCAAAAGACTACATTGGCATAAAACCTTTAACTCATCCAATGTCTTCTCATTATCCTCAAAGGAACGGCGATTTCGTTCCAACCACACAATCCACATTAAGCACCTTGGAACCAAATTCCAAATCTCCGAATTATGTTTCCCAAGCCACTGATGCCAACAAGATAACAAACCCGCCACTGATCCTGGCATAACCCAATGAATACCAAAGGCCTGAAGCATAAAAGTCCAAAGGAAATGAGTAACAGGACAATGAAGAAGAAGATGGTCTACCGACTCCCCATCACAACAACACATACAACACCAAGTAGCCAATGGGCGACTCCTAAGCATTAGATTGTCCAAAGTGAGGATCCGACCATGTGCAGCTGTCCACAAAAAGAACGCCACTCGCCTAGGAATCTTTGGTTTCCAAACACCCTTCCAAGGAAACAAAGAATTCGAAACACCCTGAATCGCATGGTAATAAGACCAGGTGTCAAAATTACTATCACCCTTTAACCGCCAACAAAGAGCATCACTCCTATTACTCCGAGGAATACGAGTTTGGAATAAGATGCAGCTAGCTCCCAATCTTCAAACGCTCTATAAAACCTTAAATCCCATACTCTAACAGTACCCCCTTTTGGCATCCACAAAACCTCAGAGATACAAGCATCCTTGACCGCTGAGCACACATAGAGATCAGGATAGAAATCTTTTAGAATATTATCACCAATCCACCTATCATGCCAAAAGCGGATACGAGTGCCTTCACCTACTACGAAAGACAGATGCTTAGAGAAGCACCCCTTTCTTTTACTTATCAAAAAAAAAAAAAAAAAAGAGAAAAATATCTGCTGCAGTTGGTTAAAAATTTAACCTTTTCTATGTTGAGTTTTCTGTTGTGCTTCATTACTGAATTGTTGGGTGATGTTTGACGATCTTAACATATTAACCTAATATTGTACATGATTATGCTGGGTTGTGCTTGATAATAGTCATTATACATGTATTATGTACTATTTTCTTCATGTTGTCTTTCTGATGTTTTAGATGATGTATCAGAATTCTTAAATTTTAAAGTTGTTGATAATATGTTAATAAAAGCTTGTAGATTAATTTAAATAATAGAGAATTAATCGTGGGAATGAAGTGGATACCTAACCAAGGTGGAGATCACAGATTTCTGATTTTTGTGGTTGTTTACTTAGATATCCTTGTTGGCATGCATGGATGATAACTGGTAAGTGTGAGAGATTCTATATGGTGAATATGGACAGATTTTGTCTGTCAGTAAGGGATATAAATCACTTATCAACTTTGATGTCATTATTATGTTTAAAGCTTATGTGGTTTACGAACTTGATCAAAATGATATTCAATATTCTTTTTAAACTTACGATTATTGCAATGTTCATGGACAATTAGCTGTCTGGAATTGTACATATCCTGAGTGAAAAAAATTGATGCATTGAAAAAGTGGAGCTTAGGTAATACTTCATTTAAATTATTATAGAGCTATATTCATAGTTGAATGAAAACATATTTTTATTCATTGCATGGTAAATATGACCTGATTGCAAGTTTTACGTTATGTACCAATAAAAAAACTGTGAGTTTTGTTATGTTAGTAAGCCATTAACTTTTCTTACTATTGGTGAAAGCAGATAATGGGGTATAGATCTTATGCTGAGTTTACCATGAAGCCTAACATGGCTTCATCACCAGCGGTTGTGATGTCCTTTTTGCATGAGATTGGCAAGATGGTCCGGCCCAGAGCTGATGAGGTATGATGTTCCTTTTAGACATTCTGAGGTGTGGAAATGTTTCTACTCATAATGGCTGTCAAATGTGTTGCAGTGTTTGTAATCTAACGAAACATTTATTTTCACTCTAGGAGTTTAGGAAAATTAGGGATTTTAAAAGAGAAAAAAGTGGTAGAGAATCTGGGGATTTGGAGCCATGGGATGAAGCATACTACACAGCATTGATGAAGTCTTCCACCTATAATTTGGATTCTTCTGTAAGTCTTGCACTCCTGTTTGTTTTGCATGTCATATAATGGGCAGGGTTCTTTTTTGCTGCTTCTATGGTGATTGGAAACTTTCAATGTTAAGTTTGTTTTTTCGACCTTGACCAGAGAATCACTTTGCTTTTTTTTATTGAAACATTCTATTCTTGATTCTTTCAAATTTGCAGGTTGTAGCTTCATATTTTCCTTTGCCACAATGTATAGAGGGTTTGAAAGTGATGGTGGAGTCATTGTTTGGTGCAACATTTCATAGCATTCCCCTGGCACCAGGTGAATCATGGCATGAAGATGTGCTTAAACTGTCTCTTCATCATCCTGAAGAGGTATCTACATGAATGATAGGAAGTGTAAATTCTTCTTGCTGTCTTGAAAAACTGTCTTGAAAAACTTCTAAGTAATTTGTGAGCAATTTCAAATGTACACAACAATATCTATGTATCTTGAGTCTGTTGTGTAGAATACAACATATTTTATGAGAATTGTTGAAGTTTCAAATAATTCCCAAATCACTTCTCATTAACTTTTAAGGCAACATCTGCTTGTTTTTATAACTTTTAAGATGTTAAAAGAAAAGAATGTAAGCAAATAAATGAAGGAAATGATAACGGAAGAAAAGAGACAATGTTTTTATGTAATTTTATGAGTAAAATAGCTGTAATAACTTTGGTTGCATGAGCTAAGTTTAGGCTTTGCAAAGTTGTGCAAGGAAGCGGTTGAAGAAAGGGTGTAGGCATGTAGCCAATCATTATAGATTTAGGAGGGAGGTTTAAGAAGAGGAACTATTGCAGTCACAGCTGGGTTTCTGCAGCAATCATAATTGAGAGAGATAATGACCACAATTGTCTTGGCCCTTGATGAGGTCAAGGAATTTAATCTTAAAACTAGAGGTGTGCATATTTGGCAGACCAACTAATGCTTGGCCATAATGCAAACTTCACATGTGACCGTTATTTCTTCTTCTTCTTCTTCTTCTCTCTCTCTCTTTCTTAAAATGATTTCATATATATTATTTGCTGTTTCACTCTTGTGCATTTCAGAATATGTTTGCCTATTCTTCTACGTATTTCATTCTGGAATTATGTTATTGTACTTACGTTTCAGGGTGACTTGGGGTACCTGTACCTTGATTTGTATTCAAGGAAGGGGAAATATCCAGGTTTTGCTCATTTTGCAATCAAAGGGGGCCGCAGGATTTCTGAAACAGAGTACCAACTTCCTGTATGTAAAAATAGATAATGATTCTTCTAGTCAAGGTTTATTACATGTTATGTTTTTTGTCTACAAACAATCAATCCTTAATTATCAGTTCACTAGTACTTGCCCCAGATGCTATTGTCAATAATTAAAGTTACATGAATATGTATATAACATCTAGCAACTATTTGATGGATGTTGGTGCTGTCCTAATTATTTGAGGTTTATGAATAATGAGGTCTCTCAGTCTCCATTTGGAAGAAGGGAAAAATTAGGAGGGAGCAATAGAAGGCAAGGTGGTTTTTTTAAGGGGTTGATATTTGATTGAAGCAAAGATAATTAAATTTAGTCTTTTGCTGTTATACCCTTGCATGTTTAGGGAATAAGGGTGAAGCTGATTAGAACACAATGGCCTCATCACTTCCACGTTTTTATTGCCTAAACCTATCTTAGGGTTAAAACAGAATAAAAGGAGATTTGAAAATCCACCCACCAACTTTACCACTCACTCTTGTGTTCCCCTCCACTAAACAAAATGAAATGACTACCTACTTCTTCATTTTCCTTCCCTTCTTTTTTGTCCTTCCGTTTCTCCCCCCTACCAAATAGACCTTAAGTAGTGGCACATATCATGATCATCATGGTTTCAATGTTGCACCTGTGTGTCAAAGTGAGTTTGAAAATGATGTTTGATGATTTGCTGTTTATGCTCATGGATGCAAGAAATGTTTGAGATACACATATGAAGTAATCGTTGATGGATGTGGGTACCACAGATATGTTTGACACACCAATTTCTGTACATGTATGTAAGAGGTTTAACAAAGAAAAAGAAGAGCATGTCCCTCAATTCACTATATGTTCAATCTTTTGCATTTTTATGTGCTCTTTGTTGAACTCCTTATTCCTATGGTCCTTATATGAATGGAAGCTGTGTTGGATTGTGTGGCCAAATAGCCCACAATACGGATGTTGAATTGTGTGGTCAAATAACCCACAATGTGTATGTGTGTAATTTTCAAAAGAAATTACCTTACACAATATTGTACATGAAATAATTATTATTAATAAAATTATTTTAATAATGGAATTGCAAGTTTTGGCCATGATTGGCTGTGTGGGATTTGACATGATCAAATATGCAGTTGAGATTTCTCAGGGATAATGAGTTGTGAGTGGGGGCAGTGAGGTGGATAAGAGATCTGATTTTAACATTTAAATAAATGTTAGAGACTTTTACGTTCATGTCCTAATTTGTAGGAACTGAAATGAATGTTAACAACTTTTGTGGGTCTTTAAATATCCCACTTGAGCTCTCTAGATAAGATAACCATACAGAAATCCTGTAGAGTGAAAAAGCCATTGCAACCCAAACACTATTTCACTCTTATCTCTCCATTTAAATATACGTTTCAGATATTCATTGTTTTAGTTAAATAAGAGTTCTATTTCAATTTTGCTTCAAGCTGGCTGGCTGGCCTTCTTCAGCAGATTTTTTGCATTCATAGATAAGCTGAATTTTAGATGTCTTTTACTTCATTTGCTTTTTTTCTCTTACGGCACTTTCTTTGCATACTTCCCATGTACTAGAGTTGCACCCCACTTTTTTTGCACTTTAAATGCATTTTGTTTACTTATAAAAAGAACGAAAGAATGTAATTATGCTTGATATGTATTTTATATTATATAGTTTGTTTTACTATCAACACAGGAACTGTAGGTTACAGTATTGATGATGTCTCCTTTGATTTCTTGACATCTATGAGGCAATGGCTTCTTTAATGTGAACAATATGGGAATTCATTCTCTGGAAGATGGACAAAGTCTAGGGGATAGATGTGGTGGCTTGTACATGAGATAGACTTGATGTGATGTACAAAGTAAGGGGTTAGAAGTAGTGACTTATCAAAAAAAGTATTACCTCTTTCCATCCGTTACCTTTGAACTGGAAAGCATTTGTTATTTGACGTCCAGTGTTTATTTTTTATTTTTTATTTTTTATTTTAATCAGGGTAACATGTGTGATTGGGATACATGATTTCAATTTTATATATAAACTCATTGGATGATCTTTTAAGTTATACTTCTTGATTAGATTTGGTTTTTGATGATTCTGCAGGTTGTAGCACTTGTTTGTAATTTTTCTGGTTCACGCAATTCTTCAACTGCAAGGCTTAACCATTGGGAACTAGAAACTCTTTTTCATGAGTTTGGACATGCTCTTCATTCATTACTCTCACGAACGGTATTCCACCATTATTGTCTTCTTGATAAGTGTTATTCTATTATTACCTTACTACAAGCAAACCATATCAGCATTGTTTACCTTGTAACACATCTTTCAATTGATCTTGTAGGATTACCAGCATTTTTCTGGTACGAGGGTGGTTCTTGATTTAGCTGAAACACCTTCAAATCTCTTTGAGTGAGTTGAATGCTGAAATTACCCAAATATACAATGCTGCAATAATTGTTATACTTTCCTTTTAGCTTATGAAGATTGCTATAAAAATATATGAAATACAATGTATTTGAATAGTTTGAGTATGTGCTACTTGTTATGCTACCACGCAATAGTGTGTTTTTTCTGAATTATTGCAGAACTTACTTTCCTGACAAGGGATTAACCAGTTCGCGAGAAATATATGAACATAAATTTTATATAGTTAGCGGGGGATAAGATTTTATTTTATTTTATATTTTTAAGTTTACACTCATCCAATGGGTTTTGAACCAAGGACCTTACTGTTCACCCTTTCCTAATGGGGGAGAGAAGTTGCTGTTTGAGGGTGACCTAGCTACATGCCAAATTAAGCCGCAATCAATGCTGTAAGTTTGATGGTGGGATGTATCGGATAGCGTCTTATTGGCAAAGGGAGATAATAAAGTTTATGCACACCCCATTATATATATAAACAATACATAAGTACAAATTTTATGACATACTAAAATTTAACTTTCCACCCTTGGTTTGTCAAAATCCTTGTCATCACCCTTGTATTTAAGTAATCTTTTAAATAATGATTATTCTATTGTGGAAACCTTAGATTACATGATTGAATTCAACTTACTAGAACGGCAGATTTAACATCATGTAACCTTTTTTCCTCCAGTTTGCATCAGACATCATATAACAAATCTAAGCCTTTTGTATTCAAACTGTGGCATATTTGATTTGAATCTTACTATTAGAAGAGGGAACACCTAAACACCTCATCTACTTATCCTCTTCAAACCCTTGTTGCAATCATCATGCATTCATATGTATGTTTGTCCTAATGCTATTATGAATTTTTCATGTATCAAGTATAGTGAAGCTGTAGGTGGATTATTGCCTTGATAGTAGTGAGCCCCTCATATTCTGGTGATTTGTCTAGGTACTTTGCATGGGATTATCGAGTCTTGAAGACATTTGCTAGACATTATTCAACTGGTGAAATAATTCCTGAGAAGTTGGTCAAGTCAATGCAGGGTGCCAGAAAGATGTTTGCTGCAACTGAATTGCAACGTCAGGTTTACATTTCTAAGGCCAAAATAAATCTACAATTCCTTTAAGCAAATGTATCTTTGTAAAAAATGAAACAGTGACAAATTGTTGCTTGTTTGTATGCATTTTGTCAGATTTTCTATGCCCTAATTGACCAGACACTTTTTGGAGAACAGCCAGCTACCCCAAAAGATACGAGTTCTATTGTTGCAGATCTGAAAAGACAATATACTAGTTGGAACCACATGGAGGGCACACATTGGCAGACTCGATTCAATCACCTCCTGAATTATGGTGCAGGTATGTCTGTAATTGTTCAAACTTCTAGAATTGCATTGGAGATTGAAAATCTGATATCTATGGTTGTCACTTAATAATCTTGAACACAGTAATGGTTTTCTTGGCTAGTAGTACTTATCTTCATTTGTGGAGTGGAGATATATATTGTCTGGAAAAGTACTTGCCATATTTTTGTTACCATTGATTCTTGCTTCTTGTATGCTAAATGTTAGCACTATCTTATCTGAGTGCTTGGACCTGGCTAGAGCTGTGAAAGTTCTAATGAAACTGTAGGAAATATGGATCAGATAATACCCCATTTCCAATTACTCCTAGGGAAATGATAAAATGTTAACTTGCATAAAGAAGTCTCCAATTTGCTGTTGCAAGTAATCCTTTTATATCATATAAAAATATATGTAAGATATGTATATCTCTCTCTGAAAATGGATTCCCCAGTAAAATGATCATGACTGGGGGAAAAAAAAGGACTGCTTTTGTGGCTAGCGCATGCTTTAGATTCTGGAATGAAAACTGTAGACCACTATCTTCTTATCCTGCTGCATTTCATTTTGATATATTTTTTTAATCCTTTCATCCTCTTATAAGATTAATTTTCACTGTGTTTTAGGTTATTATAGCTACTTGTATGCCAAATGTTTTGCTGCCACCATATGGCAGAAGCTGTGCCAGGAGGATCCATTATCTTTAACCACAGGGACTGCACTAAGAACAATTCTATTACAGCATGGGGGAGCGAGAGAACCAGCTAGTTTGTTGAATGGTCTAGTAGGAGAAGGTATCTTAAAGCATTGCAATGGAGGAATTGTTCCTGACATAACGAGTCTTTGTGAGGAGATGAAACTGGGTGAAAATATTTAAGAGCAGCTCCCCTGTCGCTGCATGGATTTCAAAATTGAAAAATCAACCAGTGATGATGAACTAAACAGGGGAAAAAGGAAGAAAAGGTGGAAAGAAGGGGTTATGAGGGGGAGAGGTTGGAGGCACAAAACAGCCGCTCAGATGTGGAGTGATGGTGATTTCTGTAAAGATGACGCCAGGAGTTGCTTCATGGTGACATCCCTGATCAAATTGAGCAAGGGAAACAATTTTCTAGCAAAATGCTTGGCTATGTGCGAAGACTCGGACTAATTCTTTGTCTAAGAGGAATGTGTCTAAGTTTAATTCTTTTGAGACTAGAAGCGGAAGGGCTGCTGTGTTAGCGATTGTATGTACAATATTTTATTTATTTTTTGGATAATTAAAGGCCCGTTTGGTAAAAGATTTTTAGTAACGCTGTTTGAGTGTTGTGAAAATACGTGTTGTGGTGTTTGAACAACAAAAATTATTGTTTAAACAACAATAACAAACAGACCCTAACTACTTGCGCGTACACTTTTTCCTGTTTAAATACAAGCTGAGTAAATCAAGCATTTATATCAACTTGGAGCATTTGAAAATAAAAATAAAAATAAAATTATCCACTTTTTACCTTTAGTTTTTTTATTTTATTTTAAAAAGATCATATATTTGTTGATGGAAAGTAAATTTGCTATTCCATACTCGGTTACTCCTATTTCCTACGGAATATTTAATTTACTGACATAGTTGCTAACATGCCATGTTTATATAGATCATTATTATTAAGTATATGGCATAATGGTATGAATCCCGTGGCATGCTTCATTGTGTCTGGGTGGTCTCATTGGTCTCATACCATAACACGAAGTCATTTCTAAAAGGGCTCACCTAAAGGGGAGAGCTCTTCCTGCTTACCGCAGATTGTTGAAAATCATTTGCAATGAGAATCTAAAAATTAAGAGTTATGGAGACGAGATTTGAGACAGTTATTGCGAACAAATACAATTGGACATTTACCTTAAAGGTGGTCATCTGATGTTTGGACCTATATTATAAATAACCAATTTCTCTTTTCTATTTTACTTTGACCTGGCTCATATGATCTGAATATGGATGATTGATTATTTTCAATGAAATTGAAAGGTAAAAAAAAAAAAAAAGGAAGAAGATGGCAAAGGACATAAGGAGCAAATAGGAAATGAGGCCAAAAGCTGAAATTTTTTCCCTTTGGACAGTGGCCAAGCACCGATTATATCTGTGAAAGGCTCTCAGCAGGAAGTTTACTTTGGACTGATGCTACCCATTCACAGATCATAGAATTCACATCTTCTGGCAGCTCATCATGAGGGCAATGGCCTGGGATATCAACATCAAAAACAAGAAATTTGATCAAATTGGAATGTACAACACTATATTACCAGTGCCCATGGAGGACCGGGAAAAAAATGAAGTGGGAAATTTTCAGGATAAATTTTTTAGTTACCCGCATCCAATTCCTTGATTGCAACTCCTGCACAATGCTCTCTAAGCATAGCCAGTTTAGACTTTGAGTCAGAGATTGGATCTTTCATCCCCTGGTAGTAAAAAAATTGACGTAAAAAGGAGGAAAAAAAGTTAGATAAACAAGTAAGAAGTCATTTTCACGGACACTGCCCAGAGAGAGGTTGTTTACTCTTTTCTGCATGTCAAGAGTTACCTGTATAATTAAAACCTTCTCCTCAATTCCTTCCAAGAGGAAATTTAAAGGAATTGAGAGATTAAAGCTGAATATACTTTCCAAAACCACTGGCACACCAGGATCATATGACTAATTTATGTTAAGGTCACGCTTTCATTAAAGCAGACATGTTTCTTTCTTCAGAGTCTATAGGAACTAGGAAGTTCTAACTGATTATTATACATATTGATAAAAATATATGAACTTTCCATTAATTAAAGAGGATACTGCTCTTAGCATTTCATTAACTAGCCAATCATCAACTCGTTCTGGTTTCTGCAAAGCAAGACATAGTAAAATCAATCGGCACAGACCTTCCAGAAGCAACATTTGAAAGTTTGCACAGAAATGAAGCCATACTTACAGTTGGATAGTAACTCTTCATTATGTCCTTAAGTCTCAACCTCAAGAAGAACAAAAGTAGTCGAGCACCCAACCATGAAGCCCCTGAAGTTTGTCTCTCCTGAAACAATTTTGAATGACTAATACATGAAATATTTAAATATTACAACCGGACTAATGTAATATGAAAATATTCTGTGAAGCGAAGTTAAAGTGCTGGCTCAAAGTACATTGGAATAATAAAATAGCCTCTTAGAATACAGTATTTAGCAGAATATCCACCTGGTCTAAGTTTTAGGCTAGCAAAATAATAATTATAACTGACATACATGATCCTTTGATTTGTATCTCAATGATAGGCTGATTTCCCCCATCCATCTGATCTTGCATATTCCTTTACATTATAATGCATACTCATACATAATCCATCCAGTAATATTCATGCAGTTATAAATACATGCATGTATATACAAAAATAGGACCTAAACATGAATATGATGGAAAGGATATTTCATTTTAAATAGTACTAGTCTCAACATTGTTTGGGATGCTTCACGTTTGGAGAGCCATATGAAAGAACTGAATTTGAGTGTAATTCTTAGTTTGTAATTGTTTCAATAAACATCTAGTCAACATTTAAATATTTTATTGCAACAGGCAAAAATCATGGCAAGTTCAGATAGGAACTGGTACTGTTAGAGAATGAGCAGTATATTACTCATAAAAATACTGATCTAACAGTGAGATGGAGCAAAATTGGCAGTTATCAGTTATCACACATAACAAAGAAATAACTCAAAAGGTTGTGATATAAATCTTTTTGGTATAGAGCTTAAATAGTTTTCATGTAGACTTACTTTGGTGAATGGCACAAAAGAGTATCCTGGAATAACATTGCCAGCACTATTGATAAGGACAATGGATTTTACCAAAGCATGCCATAAACAAGCAGCAATAGCAACGATATAACCTGGACAAAGATGATGGTAACAATTAGATTACCAACAGGTAGCAATTATAAACATATGAGAGACATGATAACAGTGTATATGCATGTGTGCCGTACATTTGAAAGAGAGAGAGGAGTTAAGAGCAGATGTTTTATGCAAGTTACAGATGTACTTTAGGACATACCACCAATTGAGTTACCAACAAGATGCACTGGTTCACCAACAACTTCAACAATAAAATCTCTGAGCAATTCAGCCCACATGACTTCAGTGTACACAGTATTTGGCTTTTCTGATTTGCCAAATCCCAAAATTGTAAGGGCCCAAACTCTGTTTCCACCTTCAGCGATACCATATATATTATCACGGTAATGTTCCAAAAATGCACCAAAACCATGCACAAGAAGAATGGCAGGACCTTCATGACCGAAAACGGTATACTGAAAAAGAATAATTCTTCAATGGAAGGTTAAATTGCAAAAATATACAGCCTATCTTGATAGGCATAAAATCACTTTGACAAAATAACACAGGAAACCAATTACCAAAATGTGCAAATGATATTCCAATAGCATACCTGAATTAGATGGCCCTTCCATCTCCAAATTTGAATTGAATATCTTCCATCGTAACTTGCAAGACTTTTTAGACACATGAGCCAATACCACTGCAACAAATAGATAAATGAAATTAAAACCCACACACACACAAACACAAAATTGAGATGATTATTTCTATTAAAAACCATAGCTCATCACATAACTAACATTCTTGAAAGGTACATATCATAGAGCCACAGCAAATAAATTATAATATAAATATCACCAATACAGAATACTGTAAAAACTAACACCTCCATTGAGCAGACAGCATCAGCTGCTGCACCAATAGTGACTGCCGAATATCCAAAAGGAGATAGAAATCCAGCATTTCGATCTTTCTCATACGTGATAGCTTCATAATGCACTCTTCTTCTGGATATGATGCCAAGACAAAGGGCAGGGCCAAAGAGTGCTGTAAATGATGCCCCATCCCGAGTTTCAGCATTGCGGACCTGTTCATGTACCCTGCAAAAGAAATCAAGCAAAAAGAACATGTCCCTTAATGTACTGTTCAAATGATTATTAAGTAATTAAATCACCCTTTACTATCAGCTTAAACTTTTGGGAAAAGTGGTTATCATGTACATCCAAAGTCTTAATAGCAAGTGATATTTTAAATTGCTAATTCTATCCATCAAAGAACTTTTTTCCTTTCAAAATCATAGAATATGAAATAAAATCCAATCATTCACTAAGGCATACCAGGAAAAATAGAAACATGACATCCTTTGGTTACCCAGCTGAAAGTAATTAATCAATAGGAGGTCTCAATAGCCAAGGAAGTAGTCAAAATTGATTACGCATCAAACTTCAATTACAAAAAACAATGCCTGAACCCTTTGAAGCCCAAGCATCAAACTAAGTGTTTCTAATACAGTTGTGCATCCACCAACATTTAGGGAAAAAAGAAAAGGAAAAATCATCTTATTTTTGGTTGGAAACACTTTTCCTGCAAAAAAGTAATTCAAAGATTACAAAGAGAAGAACACCTTCACTCGTATAAACACTCAACAAGATTAATAAGACCTAGGTTAATGAAGAAACACCTCACATGCAAATACTAACTATATATATATATATATATATATATATATATATAATGACACAGTCAAATTCATATTCAATCATCTGTATAGTCCAAGGATAAAATAAATCAACACTTACTCCTGCCAGTCATCTCGAGCTGTTCCCTCCAAATATCTTAAGTAAGCAGCCAATGCATTTAAAACGGTGTTTGTCCCACCTCCTACAATATTTCCTTTTTGTGTGACAAAAGCAGATTTATATACTTGTTTTCTTGGGGTGCGCCTTACACTTAAATCATTTCGGTTGCTTTTATCAGGCTTCCGTAATTTCTTCAGCAATATACTTTCAGCTGACATCTCCTTGATTAAATTCCATCCTTTTTGTGGATTGCATCCATTTTTATTCATAAATTCCTTCAAAACATCAAAAGTGGGTAGAGGACCTAATTCATAGCACAATTATCATATTCCTTAGCATTAGTCATATTGCATATTAGCAACTCTTGGGAAATCAACATCTAAAGTTTGAGGTTTTAGAGGAAGGAAAAGTGAGAGAAGATGAGTTCATGCATAAATGCTAACAACTTAGGAGCTTACCCCAATCCAGTTCCAATTTTGCACTAGGCAATGTTGGGGGTGGAGCCGGTGAAGTTATAGAGAATTGAAGTTTCTGAAAGTCATCATGTGATGCAGGAAGGTCCTTCAAGGTCTATAATAAAAAAATCGTGAATGAACAAATTACTATACACATTCAACACTTAATAAAACAATATTGAAATTTCAGATAACCAGCCAAAATTAGAGCAAGTCAAACATAATTATTACCTTTATATCATAGAATGGAGTCTGCCATAGCACTAGTCTTGTGCTCCTCTCCTCAGAATACACTGTTTCCAAGGTCTCCCTCACTACATCCATAATCACGCGAACATCATACTCTACTTCTTCTTCAGCATATACATTTGTAGCTTTCACCTGTTTGAATCCTCGGCGATGAATTTAACAAAACAATCGATGAGTGGTTGAAGTACTCCTCATGCCGGGATCATTAAATATCACAATAAGCAAACCTAACATGTAACAACCTCTTTCACAAGTTCTTGAATGACATTTTCTGCACTGCCAAACCTGATCATCAGATCCAAACCCAGTTCCTTCAGTGACTTTCTCAAATCCTCCACTGCAAAGAGAACCATTTCTTGCATTTCATCAGAAAAACCTGCACATTAATTGCAATAATCAACACGCCAAGATTCACTCATATCCACACTCAAATAAAGCAGATAGTATGATGAAGAACAGAGGATTTGCAAAAGTTATTAACCTGTTATTCTAACATAGCATCTGCATCCCAAATTCTTTTGGATTTTCTTAAATCTATCTTTTCTTCACTCCTCCTAGAATGCTTTATTTCCCATTTCTCTCATTCATATTATATTATATTACTGATCAGTCAAAACCATATCACTAAGTCACTAACTGACTCTCTCTCTCTCTCTCATATATACAAACAAAATGTAGAGAGAGCAAGGACTGTTACATGAAAAATATATATGGTACTGCAAGACCAATATATCTTTAAGTGCAGGTCATGAGTTTGAATCCGTGAACTTGTCCCAATAAAGTGGGCGCCGTGTGCATTAGGTATGACCTTTTTTATTACTTACTAATCAAATAAATTGATTAACTTCCTCTGGCCTTATTAACCATTAAGTTTTGTTAGATGTTTAAGAGAAGTGATCTAAATATTAAGAACCAATATATAATAGATCTTGGTGTATAGTTTTCGAGCAACAACAACAACAACAAAGCCTTAGTCCCAAAACTTTGTGACTCACTATGAATCCTCAACAAACTAATCAGAATCAACCACATCTAAGTTTTTGAGCAACAAGTATGAAATAAATACAAAGCCAAGCATTGGTATATGCTTCAATCAATTTCACCTTGACATGCTACATTCACTTCTGTACTTTAGTTCAATTCCTAGACATAATTTGGACTACATTGCTATCATAGTATACAAAATCAATGAGTTTCTATAACCAAACGCAATTAGTTTCTATCCAAATTTAGTTGTTCGAAATCTAAATTCCAAAATTGCAAATCGCTACCATAGCTAACTTCAATTTCACTATTCCATTACAATTCCTTATATATGCACATATACACACACATGTAAGTATGTATGTATGGATGTGAAGTGAAACTCACGGGAGAGAATGCGGTGATCGAAGACGTAGAGAGGGAGGAGAGATTGAGAATTGGAGGCGGCGGCGATGAGGCCCGGATGATCGTCGACGCGGAGGTCGTGCTTGAACCACAGGATCGACGAGGAGGACGAAGCAGCTCCATTACTTGGTTCTCCTTTGTCGGTCTCTGCGATTTTGGCTTGGAGAGAAAGGCGAGCGAGTCGTGGAGTTGGAGAGGGAAGGAGGCGAGTGTTTGGGAGGAAGGAAAGTGAGGGAAAGTGCGGGAAAGTGGTGGTGGTGAGACTGAGAAGCGGCATCGAGAGAGAAGAGGAAAGAAATAGAAGAGAAACGAAGTGTGGAATTGAATGTCCATTTGAAAAGAGAGAGAGAGAAGAGAGATTTTAAAAAAAAAAAAATACTAATAAAAAAAAAGAGGGATTTAGATTTGAAGAAGGAGATGAAATTGTTTGTGTGTGGTGGAGAATTGGTTTTATATAGATTTTGTATTTGTGTTTGTGTGTATGAGGGAGAGAGTGAGGAACTGTGAGTCTGTGAGAGTGAGGAACTCTCAATTATCCATTTATATTTCATTCGTTTTTTTGGGCTATCCATTTCAATTTATTCAATGAACCTTAAGTCCCTGAAATAATGTCTGATCAGTTGCTTAATACTTGTATGATAAATTTAGCCAATTTAAGATAAAAACTCATCAGAGAGTTTTTGTCATTTTTTAACAAACTGAAAGTTGTAAAAAATGAATTACCTAGGAGATAACCATGTTTTTTTTTTCTTCCTTTTTTTGGTCAACTGCAACATTTATGAAAAAACAAAGGCAGAACAATAATCTATATTGCAACCCTCCAAAATAGCAGAAAATACATTGAACATATTACAAAAATAAATAAAATAAATAACTTTAAGAGAAGCAGTTGATTTGGTAGCAACATACTCCGCTGAATTTAACAATCTCCTAATCCAGTAGAACTCACACTTAACAAAGGAACTACTAAGTTCTAAAATACTCCCAATAATTGTAGCAATGGACCAATTTTAGGCTTATGATAAGGTGATAATTAGTTTTTTTTTTTTTTTGTTTTTAAGGTGATAATTAGTTGAATTACAAAGCTTTTGATATCTTATTCTAATTTTGAAATAAAAGATTTTGATATCTTGTTCTAATTTTGAAATAAAAGAAATTGGTGACATGAAATTTTTTAGGGTAAATAATATAATTAGTCCTTAACCTTTACACAATATCTCAATTTAATCTCTAACGTTTTAAATGTGTCAATTTTGTTCCTAATCTTTTGGTATTGTACCAAAATGGTCCAAATTGTTAAGTAATGGATGGAAAATATTGACATGGTTAACGGTCAAAATAAAATATTATTTTTTTGTCACATATACAGCTACATGTAATGTCACATCAGCATAAACTTAAAAAAATAAAACTAGTGCTACGTGTCCTTCATTTTTCTTTTTTTCCTCTTATTTTCTCTTCCTTTGCTTTCTTGAGAAACAAACATGATTAGAAACCCATAATTGAAAAATTCAACTTCATTTTCTTGCATTTTCCCATAAATCAAACAAGGGAAAAACAATATTAATGAAAAAGCAAAAAATTGCGAAACTAACAACAAACCCATTTTTGAAAGAAACTTCAAATACACAATATTTATGTTGATTATAAAAATTTAAAGGCCCTCCACAAAGTCCACTATTATTTTTATTTTCATAGCTCACAAGCGTAATAGTATTGATGCTAAATTGCTAATAAAGTCTGATACTAGGCCTAACAACAAATTGTTAGACTGTTAGTAACACTAAAGAATTTTATGGACTATTTTGATCTTTGGGTGGGACTAGGATTAAAGAACAAATATAAAATGATGCTAACAAGCACGGCACTTTGATGGCGTGTAGGAAGAGCAAAGGTAAAAGATTTGATCATTGGTTGAGATTAATTAAAGAAGAGGAAAATTTTGATTACAATAAGCATGATAGTGTTGACGGCGGGCAAGAAGAACAAGAAAATTGGGTGAATGGCTTAAGCTTCAAAGTTTTGTTTTTCCTGTTGCGAGGAAAATGCAAGGAAAATGAAGTTTAATTTTTCAATTCTGGGTTTATAATCCTGTTTGTTTCCCAAGAAAGCAAAGCAAAAGAAAATGAAATGAAAAACAAAAAAATTTGAAGGACACGTGACACTAGTTTTTTAAAAGCTTATGCTGACGTAGAAATATATGTGATAGTCTATGTGACAAAAAATAATATTTTATATTGACCATTAGCCATGTTAACATTTTTCATCCATCACTTAATAATTGAGACCCATTTTGACACAATATCAAAAGGTAAGGACCAAATTGATACATTTGAAATATTAGGGATTAAATTAAGATATAGTGTAAAAGTTAAAAACTAAGGGTCTGTTTGAAATCCACTTATTTTGTTGAAACTAAAATTTTTTTACTGAAAGTACTATAAATAAAAGTAAAAGTTAGTTGAAATAGTACAGTGGAACCCATGAATAGTGTCAAAAAGTGCAGTAGGGTCCATGAATAGCAGCAAAAATAAGCTAAATAATAAAATAAGTTGGTAAAATTAATCATGCCAAATGGACACTAATTATGTAATTTACCCAATTTTTTATTATATTTTTCACTATGGTTGAAGTGTTGTGATTAATACACGAAAAAAGTGGGATCCATGTAATCTTTTTTTTTTTTTTTTTGAGAATCTGATCCATGTAATCTAGTGTTGCGCTAAATCCATATAAAAAAAATGTTGGACTAATTAATTACAATTTATCACAGAAAACTATAGATGTTGAGGAAAGTCTAATTATCATAAACTACATGGGAGGCATGTGCTATTGTCAAAAACTTCAGGGGAGCCCAATGCCATTATCAGAAACAAACACCACCACACAAAACCCAACACATCATTAACCAACTAAACTGAAAATGGCGCTACATCTCCACTCTGCAACTTCCTTCACAAAAAAACCTTATCATCAATATCATCTTCCTCAGACGCCTCACCTCCACTCCCCCACAAGACTCAAACTCATTGTCAAGTCTCAAAACCCCTCAGAAACCCAAAAACCCAACACCAACCTCAATGAGAAAACCTCTGAATCAACCCCACCAAAGAAAACCGGCTCACCTGGTCTGGGGTTTGGTTCTTCTTCATCATCATCACCTTCTAGTAAACCAAATTTGAGTGCTAGTGTCACTAGCAACAAGAAGCAGAAGAGTAAAAAAGAGAGAGCATCGATAATTAGGCGGTCACCGGTTGAGAAACCAGCTGCTTTTGTGGACCAAGAAGATAAGGCTAAGGCTAAGGAGAACAGTAGGAATGAGAGTGCTTTTCTTCTTACTTGGTTGGGTCTTGGTGGGATCATTCTTGTCGAGGGCATTGCTCTCGCTGCTTCAGGTATGAATTGAATTGTTGAATGCATTAAATTCTTTAGTGGTGGAAGTGTATTCTGAATTGGCCTTTTGAAATTGTGTTATTGGTATCTTTTTTTTTTTTTTTTTTTTTTGCATGGTTGTGGGTCTTGATGTATTTTATTTGTTATAGGATTGAAAATTGTTGACACTAATGTTGAATGTGAAAATTTTTTAGTAGTGGTAGGGTACTATAAATTAGGCTTTGAAATTGTGTTATAGCCATATAGGTATCTTGTTGTTTGTATGGTTTTGGGCCTGTGGCATAGAGTCTCAAGGATTGTAGATTTTTTTTGGCTACTTATTTTGAAGATGAGCAGCTTTTTTGACTGGTATGCCTTGCGGTAGTTCGGCTGGGATTTCTGGAAATTAAGTTAGGATTTGGTGGAATTCAACTTAGTTATAACTTATAAAGAGTTAAGAGTTCAGATCATCCAACTTGGGCCAAAAAAGGAAAAATGAAACAAATTGGGATTGGGGATTGAGATTTTGAATTAGTTCATTATTGAGGGTTTGCTAGCTTAGCCTATGAGTAATGTTAGGAATATTACAAATTTTATTGCATAAGCTTTATAAATTGGTGTGGCGTTAATCATAAAAAATAAAAAAATAATTCATACATTTAGTAATTAAGGTAGCATTTGGATTGCGTTTCTGGGCAGCGTTTCAGCGTTTGCGTTTTCCTTTTTTTTTTTAATTGAGAATAGTGTTTTCACGTGGGATGTTGTCTGTCAGTGGGTCCCGTGCACTGTGCACGGGACCCACTACCTCTTTGACCAGCAAATTTTGCATTGAAATGTGTCATGGGACCCACTACCTCTTTGATTAGCAAATTTTGCATTGAAATGTGTCTGTCAGTGGGTCCTGTGCACTATTCACAGGACTCACAAACCTTTTTTTTCACACAAACTTTCATTAAAAATGGGTTCCACGGTACTATTCACACATTTAAAAATTATTTTTCTACAATATTTTCAATTTTCAGCAAAATAAACGGTATCCAAACGGACCCTAAGTTGTTAAAGTGACACTTAAATTCATTATCACGTCAATTTGTAAGTCTTTTGCAGTAAAATTGGTAATAGTTTTAGCATTTTCCTTAGCCAATTTGGGTCTTTTTTCAATCATTAATAGTTCCTCTTCTTATTTCTTTATGTAGACTGGTTTCATTCAATTATATACTATCACTACCTAATTCGTTTTACCTACCATAGTTGTGTAGTCTAGCTATGACTTTACTGAAACCTCTTTGAAAAATCTAATGCAAGTTTCATTTATAATCCTATTGTTATACTGATACTGGCTATCTGGTTGGTGAATACTTTTCTTTTCCAATTTTTTGCTGAGCTGTTTGATCCCTTACCACACCTGTTGTGGATCTGGATAAGGCATTTCATTTATGTATTAGGGTTGTTGCTAATAAATATTTTCATCTAGGTATCTTTTGGTTTTTCAGTTAAGTTTTTCACCTAATTGATTTTTGCATATTCTGTAACTTTTTGTTTTCCATAGAGGACTTGTACTGCTTTAGTTTTTGGACCCAATTTTGACCTGGATGGTCTTAGCATCTAAAATTGTGTTTTTAAGGATTGCTAGCTATGTATTTCTTATCTGAAGATAGTATAAGTTTCTCTTGTCTCTAAATTTGTCTAGTTCAAAAACCAACAGTTTTGTAACCCTCAAACTCTCTGAAGATGAATTGTAAAATACCTTCCTCCCACCTCTCAAATTTGCCACAACATCCTTGTGGGCTTGTGGCTATGCCTACAATGATTAAATTACTCAGGAAAAGACTATCAACTACTTCAAGTTAGCCCACAATACAAAGGCATTTATTATGGTCTCATGGATGCAAAATAAATTTTCAGCAATGAATATGGCTTGCAAAGTAACTTCAACATTGAATATGCTGAGGCCATTCCTTATTTAATTAGAGGTAACTGGTGCAGCAGTTCTGTTAACCTGTTTGGAAGCTGATTTTTAGCTATTGCACTAATGAGTTTGAGCCATACTTCCATTAAAGTCACTGAGTTTACATAGGCTTTTTACAGTTCTCCTACCATTCTGGAGTCTATGAGACATTTTTTGGGGTTAATGGCTGAATTCATTGTTTCTAAATGTTTAGTACAATAACTGTTAACTTTTTACATTCATGTTAGATTTCAAATTAATTCATAGTGCCCATTTTGCATTTTACTGCCTGTTAGATTTCGGTGTATTTTTATTTGTGCATATCCAAGTTTGTTGGGACTGGTCACACAGGCTGGAGAGCATTGACTCAGCCAACAACATATTTTCACTTTCTTTAAAGCATACACCTATAAATGCTTCTCACTATTCTTTTAAGTTGCTTCAAACCTCTTGTATAGGGAAACATAGGCGCTTTTATAGACTTATAATTATATGACTATAGTTAATAATATACTCCTTCTGTCCCAATTTGTCTGAATATAAATCCTCATCTTACTTTTAATATCGACTTCATGCTCCACCAACTGTAGTATGTCATGTGTCAAATTGTTTTTCATTTTAAACTTTGGTTACTTTATAAGGGAAAAAAATGTGTGCCAAGTTGCGATTGATGGAGCATAAAGTAGAACACTTGTGCTCTATTGCCTCCAAACATATGACAAAAGCAATTTCTTCTCAAGTATGGTTGCCTTCAATTTTTTTAAAAAAAAAATCCTAAATCAGGCAAATGATCTTTTTCTGGGTTATCTTAGTTATTATCATTTATTTTTCTTGTATTGTGTAACTGATTAGCTAATTTGAATGTACAGGGTTCCTGCCAGAAGAGTGGGATAAATTCTTTGTGAAGTATTTGTATCCATCCTTCACTCCAACAGTCTTCTTGTTTGTTGCTGGAACAGTAGCTTATGGAGTGCTCAAGTACCTGCAGAATGAGAATCTTGGAGATCAGAAATAATATATTTAGTTAATTTAAAATAATAATTTCAGGTTCTATAAGGAGAAATTTGTCATAGTTTCTAAGTAACATTTCTTTAGTTTCTTTAGATTGTATGAGGGCCTTTCATGCTTGATACAAAGATGAATACCAAAAGAAAATTAGAGTCTTTTGCAAACATGTCAATGACACCCTCTCTCTCTCTCTCTTAATCAAAGTCTTTTTCTAGGGAATGGTTTACCTTAGGCAATTCTATGTGTCATAAATTGATTCCTTTGGCCTTTATGAGCAAAATGGTTCTCTTTCATTTGGATACAGTCAGCTGAAAATGAGTACAATACGTACTGAATGAATTTATTTATAGTGGTTGCTAGTTACTAATTAATTTCTATAATGTTGATAGTATAATTACTCAGAATAAAGTCCAAGAATAGTTGTAATTATTCTCATTTAGTTAGTTAGTTATATCCACTCTCATAATTATTTTTAAAAATTTTAGGACATTCAAATTGCATTATTAAAATAGATCTATATAATAGTTCAGATTAAATATTATAAATGATGTCACTTTATATATAGTTAGATCTAGAAAATAAAATCATCACCGAAAAGTAGACTATTCTCATTTGAAGTGAAATAGAGAGGATATTGTTAGCTTGAAGTGAGAATATTATAGCCTTTCAGTTTAAGAATATGATGGCCATGATGTTCTTTTTAATCTATTGATGTAAATTCTTCAAGATATTGGCATTGTCACGGAATTACTCAAAGAAAGAAGATCTTGAAGATCTTGATATATATATATATATGTGTGTGTGTGTCAAAATAGCAAGTTGACCTGAACTTGATATTTTTTTAATTTGATTGAATTTGTTAGAGATCATCATATTTCTTTTGGTGCACTCTAAAGTCATTTTGTAGAGGACCACCCAACCATGGATCACCATCGCTCGCCACATTCCAGTTGGCTTCTATTTCTCAAAACTCAACCCATTAAATGTTGCTAGTGTTAATTCACCATAGTCGTGTGAGACTTTAAATGAAATTTAGACTAAGGTCCCTCTTCTAATTATTGTTCCTACCACCTTGCCCTTATCCCCATTTAATGCTAACCAGCCTTCACCAATCATTACGTATATGCCTTATTCCCTTTTCTTTTTGGGCCAGGCTTAGGTCCAGTAGTATTAGACCCGTTGAGATGATAACATGTATTCATTTTTGAACACGTGTTACCATCTGACCGGATTTAGTGCACTGATGCACTAGACCTAAACCGAGTCCTTTCTTTTTTGGTATTTAATTTGTTTAGGTTCTATTAACGGATGTTTTGTTAATGAACTATTTAAAAAAAAATAAAAATAAAAATAATACCACGACTTTCATTGAAAATATAAAAAAAAACTGTTAAAAGAGTTAATAATTTTTTTTTTCCATAAAACTTTCTAAAAATAGTTTCTAAACCAATGTTTTTAGGTTTTCTGTTAACTTTTCTCAATTTGTTTTGTATGATAAGTTTTGATATAGGTATGATTGGTACCTAGTTCACAATCATCTACTCAATTTAGTTAAATCAAGATAAGTTCAGCAAATTACCTACTCGATCAATACAATCTAAGAGAGAGAATACAAATCTCAGCTCAAAGACTAGTAAACCCATGAATTAATTTCGTTCTAAAGTTACATTCCGTTATTTGCTATTAATCACAACAATAAAATTTAAGAAAATATTTTTCCATAATTACCCACCAAAAAAACTTTTTTTTTTTATTTTTTTATTTTTATCTTATAATAAAAAATATTAAGATTTGGTATTAATAAATTGAGCTATAGGGCTCCTACCAAAAAAAAAACTTTTAACTAGATGTAAAGTCTTCAACAATGTGTGACACTAAAATCATCCAAAAATACTGACCTTGGAGGATCGATCACACCGTTGACACTTTGATTACTTCTTTTATAGGTGTCTATTTGTCAATTCAAACAACCAGCCAACTCATTCATATTCCTAATACAACATACAGCATAGGTACATACATATTTATACGTACGCATGCAATAAGCTAATTATTAAGATTCGAGTGTTTTTTTTGCTGAAAGATTCAAGTATGTTCAATGCTAGCTTTATGACCCAGTGAAGAGAGACACACTCGAAAAAAATCAAAATAAAATAACAAACAATGTAATGATAATTAAAATAATAAAAAAGAGTGAACATTTTTTCCAAGCACGCCAGAGCTTAAGGTCAAAGACCAAGCCCAGCGCCGCTAATGCTTTTTGCGCCGGTGCCTACCATTGATGATTGATGAGTCCTACTATATACATATACTATAATTAATGAAATGCATATTTTTTTGGTAGTGCACTTTGCCTTTACAGCTTATATTCAACCTACTCTAGGAGACTAGGATTATTGGTTTCACTCGAGGTCAAATATATTTCTTTCAGTTTTGCAATTTGATTGATTTTGATACCACTAGTTGAAGAAGTGAGAGCCAGCTGGCTTTCCCAAACTACGTTTACCGATGACTTTGATGAACTCAGATTATTTTTGTGTCTTCAATCCAAAATTTGTCTTTTTATTTTATTTTATTGGTGGGGTTGCCCAAATTGGGTCGACAAGAATGCTACTAAAGAACAATAATAATAATAGACAAATGCAACTTTATGTCTTGAACATTAGGTTTTTTGATAATAAGTCTTGAACATTAGGTGAAGTGTTAAGTCCTCGGAATCTAATAATAGAGTAGAGTTGCTGATGTTTTTGTGATGTAATAGGGTGACAATTTTATCTTATTAAAATTGGGAATGTACTAGGCCCGTTTGGTGATATTATTTTAGTAATGTTGTTTGTATTTTATGGAAATACGTATGGATGAAAAAGTGTGTGAAAATACGTATAATATTGTTTAAAAACTGAAAACATGTGTTTAAATACATGTACCAAACGGGCCTTAGAATCTAGAAATGCGTGGATTATAAATTGAAAGTTATTGTACTATTTTATTATTGTTTTCTAAAACTATATTTTTATCAATAAAGAGGAATGAAAATGAAAACCTATAACTATTTGTTGGAACATTTTAATATTAAAATATAATTTTAATAAATTAATTTGGTAGATTAAGTGAGAAGCAAAGTGAGTTTAATGTGGTTAATGAGTCTTAAGTGAAGAGTTAGTCTCTTCATTAAAATAAAAAAAATTGAATCCCATGGTTAGAAATACCGAATAAGTGTATTATATTTCTCAAATAAGAGTATCTACAAGAGTACTTTTATATAGGAGGCAACTAGCAAATGTGTTATTCAAGTATGTGTGTTAAGCAAAACAAGTAAAACGAGCCTAAAACTCACAAACCTATTACACGTTAACACTCACAATGATAATGAGATAATATGTTTATTTATTTGTTAAGTATGGTGAATTATTCGTAAGTGTAATGTATGAGAAAATGGGTCTAACGCACGCGTATGAAAAATGAGCCTATAAATAGACAATATAAGAACTAAGGATGGCAATGGGGCGGGACGGGGTGGGTACGAAGGATGGGGTCTTCCCCCCTACCCCGTATGGTTTTGTCTTACCCTATTCTCGCCCCGTCTCGTATGACGGTGAAATTTTTCTTACCCCATCCCCATCCCTTGGGGCCCCGCAAAGCCCTGCCCCACCCCATAAAACTCTACTTTTTGTTAATTTGCCCATAACTATTACAATTGTTTTTAATAAAACCTTTTTGTTAATAAAAAATATACTTGAAATTACAAATAAATTTATCCCATTAAATCAAACTAATTTTTAGCAAAAATTGAATAATGTTATTAAAGTGTTTAACAAGACAATATCACAACAAAAACAAAAATCTCATAATACAAAATCAATGATTCAATAGTATATAAATTTGTTTATAATAAAGATAAAAGAAAATTTTAAATTGGTACCTTATTTCCAACTTTGCTAGGAAAAAAAAAAAAAAAAAAAGGCAAAAAGCCTTGTTGGGTAGAATAAAATAAGCTGATGATATGTTTGTTTAAATAGTAAAGTTTTAAGATATGAAAAATTTACAATTTAACTCTTATCAATGCGGGACGGGGATGGGGCGAGGTAAGGCGGGACGGATGTCTAGAAGAACCATATAATATGAGGTGATAGACAAAGCGTGGCGGTAAATGGGTTTGAGCTTTTCCATGTTGGATTTGCAAGAATTATACTTAAAAAATCATAAAGTAAAAACACTTCTATTCCTCCTCTAGGTGTTTTACCCTAGTTTTGGTTGAATTGATATGAACCATGCTGTTTTATTACCTACATAAATAATTAAATATTCATTTCGATGAATTGATAGCGTAAGATTCAGCTCCCTTAATTATTCAATTGTTACTGTCACAAATCACAATCCTCTCTTTGAACCCCTAACCCTAAGACAAACGTTTTTATTGGATTATATAGCAAATTCAATGACAACACATGCAATAATCTCAACGTATAATCTTCTAGAAAATACTTTGCTTACTCATTCAGATAACGATGTGTATGAATGAGCATGCACTGAAAATGAAAGAGAATACTAGCTAGTAGCTGCAACTTGCTTGTCCATATCAATGGCAACAACAATAACTATAGCAATAATATATATACTAAACTAAAATTTCATCCATGGAGTTCAACTTTTCGTCTTTTCCTTACTTGGAGACCCTTCTAATAATAGCACCGCACTTCAAGTCACAGTCGTAGTGTGAAAGTGAAACCATATATATATACACTAACTTTGATTTGCTTTCGTTGATTTATATGTGAAATCCTTTTTTTTTTTGGGGCTAAAAATACGTGTGAAATCAAATGCTACCACTTGCTGACCTTTACACTCTTCTCTGATGGGTTAAGCATTTGGTGATTACTACCTAACAAAACGTGCCCAGTGCCCTTTAAAGAAAGGAAACTGAAAAATGAGTGTTCAAATTTGTCCCTCAAAATTAAAAAGAAAAGAAAAGGATTGCATCACAAGCCTTAGCAGCTCAAATCCCAATAAAGCTAGCTTAGAAAATGGCGAAAAGAAGAGTAGATGGGTCCCATTTTAGATACGCAATAAAGGAAAGGTTTGCCCGGAGTTGTTAGATATATTAACCAGCATAGGTTTAGCTGAATATGACGCAAGGTTTTTTACTACAAGATATTTTTTTTATGAAGAGATCTTCTGAGGTTATTGTACAACAAAATAGAGGAAGTCTCCCACCAAAACATGTATAGGACTCGTTTTTTCAAGCTAATATATTTAGCTTATTCGGTTCATGTAGTAGAATTTTATGAATCTTCACATATTTTTGTTACCCAATGAATCAATTAAAATATGCTCTCAAGTCTCAAATAAACACATAGCTAGTAACACATGAACTTACACGTACTTAGAAGAGTATATCATTGATACAAAGTTTTAGCATAACCTACTTATCCATGAAAAGTATCTTATACAACTGAGATATTTATCATCTCTCACAAAATATGCATTTCATAGTTGCATGACATCCACGTATTTTAAAAAAGATGATAGGTACATATATCATTGATACAAAGTTTTAGCGTAACCTACTTATCTATTGCTGAAAGTATCTTATACAACTGAGATATTTATCATCTCTCACAAAATATGCATTTCATAGTTGCATGATATCCACATATTTTAAGAAAGATGATAGGTACATATATCGAATGTATAAGATAATCATGCATCACCAAAATGATTTGGATGCATCCTAATTGAAATGAAAACAGAAAAATGGAGTCAAATCCAAATCAGAATCGAGAGATATGAAATTTCACTACAAGTTACATATATTGAAATGATGGCAAATAATTGACATTAAATCATGAAAGAAACAAAACAAATATAAACAATATATATATATAGAGGACAGAACTTCCGTCTAATACTCAAGTCCATTGTATCAAAATCATGTGTCGTGTCTGACGTGCATTATAAGCCAGCCAAACCAATAGAAAAAACGTACTATAAACCTAAAAATCATAAGCAGCACAGTATAAATAGAGAACATAATATAACTCCAAACAGAAAAGAATCGAAAGAATGAATGACCACACGAGAGAGCATACAAAATCCTCTTTCTCGTCTTTGTCTTTGTCGATTCCAGCACCAAAAACCTAGGGCCCCACAACTTCTATAGTAAAGTGGGCCACCCACAATGCAATGTAAAATTTAATTCTAAAACGATAAAAATATATACTATCTTTTAAGCTCAGCACCATCACCACCTAACTCACTTAAAAATGAGGCGGGAACACCATCTATCTGTATACAAAGATCGTATACAATAATTTTTATAGTAATAACAATATGCTTATTACAGAATTAACAAACTTAACTAATCTTAACTAAATCAAAAACATTAACAAAAGTAACAAACCTCGCCAAAACCCAAACCCCCATTTAATAACAACACCAAAAAAAAAAAAAAAAACACCCAAATACACGAAAAATAGAGAGAGTGGTGATGGACCAGCGGTATTGCTATTACTATTACTATTACTGATCAAGTGCATTTGGTCCAGAACAATAATTAACCACGTGATTCCAGACCCACTGAACCAAGTACCGCCGCCTGATCCCATTCATGTTAAACGTGGCACCATCCTCACCGTTGAATAGCTGTCCGGTGTAGGATCCACCACCGCCGGTACCATAGATTCCTTCACACAAATCAGCAATCTCTACTGGGAAGCTCGGGTCTTGCCCAGCGTACCAAGCGTTCACCAACGGGTTCGTTGCCAGCTCAGCAATCTCATGCCCAATCACGCTCACCATGCCATCCACACCCACGTCACCGTTCGGTGACTTTAGCGGCTTCAGCCCCGGGATATAATCCGGTACGGCGAACGGGTACGCACACACGCCCGGGCAAAACTTCTGAGAGTTCCCCACCCACGCGTACGGGAGCGTGTACCCCACGATTGACGGGAATGTAAAATAATGGAACCCACAAACTTGTCCGCAAAAATCCTGAACGACCACGTCATCAGATGTGAGCAACAGATACAAACCGCTTTTCGCGTTAACGGGTAACGGTTTCGTCCTGGCCGTTACGGCGCTCTTAATCACGCTCTGAATGGATAAGCGCGTGAGAGACTTTCCGTGCGAGTAAAACCTGTCGTTCTTCTCCTGCCCCAAACGCACCGTTTTGGAAATGTTCGAGCCGGTTTGGTCCGTGTACATCTGTACAGTCCTCCACCACCCAGCGACCGAAGGGTGCCGAGAATCCACGGCTGAGATCGAGCTGATGAACTCGCGGATGATCTTCTTCTGGCTACGCTGCCACGTGCCGTACCAGATTGTGTGGACTGTTATGTTGGCGGTTAAGACAGGTCCCATGTGGTATTTCAAGTGGACAAACTCCGATGAGCCCTCGAATTTCTTCGAGTCTCCGAAGATTGCATCTTGAGCGTTCGTTTTGTTGTGGGGCCATGGGCGCCACGCAATCGTAGTGCCGAGAAAGAGTAGCACTGTGACGGCGAGGAGCGCCGGATACAGGTGAACACAGCCCTGGCGCATTTCAGTGAGAGTGGGAGAGTGTGAGTGTTTTTTGTGTTCTTGAGGTTTTATACAATATAGACTACGAAATGTGAAGCAGATGAAACTGAGGCTTATATATAGTGGGGGATTTGAATTTCTGGTTTTGTTTTCGAAAAATAAATTTTTTTTTAATTTGTTAGTGTTTTTTGAAATTTTAAAAAAAGTATGGGGCATTGATTTGCGGGTAATGGAGGACAGGTAGATTCTTAAAAGTGGGGAAGGAGGTGGGGCCTACTAGTCAGAGAGGTGGGGTTAGGAGAAAGGAGCGTCGTTGGGATTATCATGATCATCATAGTGGGTTGTCGTCATTTGATCTGATGTTATCTTTAACTCTGTAGTATTATTCTGTTTTTCTATCTCGTATGCTTAAGCTTAGCGCGGGAAACGGGCGGGAAGGGTAATTTGGGGATTTAGTTTTATGTCTTACGTACTTTAGAAAATCAATAAATTGCACACCTTTTTTGCAATATTTTAATAAGTTTAGAATTACAATATTTTTCATATTAATTAAAGGCAATCAATCTCCAAAAAACAAAAAAAAGTGGTATTAAAAACTAACGTTTTAGTGTTTTTTTATTATTTATTTTATGGAACTAACGTACTAGTGTTGGTTTTATCTTTTAAATAAAAAATTGTGTTAGTGTGACTCATATAATAATCAATAATAACTTTATAAACCCAATGGTTATAAAAAATATTTTGTCATCGTAATATCACCTTAACCATTCAACTACTTGTTAAAGATATAGCTCATACTAATCTCTAGTTTAGAGGCTTGTGCAAATTTATACTCAAACTTGGGTCTTTTTTGATAGTGTAAATATGTTGTAAACTTAAAATTTTCATATAGTCAAATTCTTAATTGCTCACGGATGTAAGTATATAGTTGAACCACGTACTGCATGTTGAATTTTTACATAGAATGTCAATCTTCAACACCAATCAATGTATCTCCTTACAATGGACAATAAACACTTTCCCCCCATGTTGCTCATATTTTTGTTAAATGTAACTCCAAAAATCAATTTTCATCATTTTTTTTTTTTAGTTGAATTTGATTGCAATTCCAAAAGTAGATACAAAATGCTTATTACCAATATTCAAAAGAGAAAACCTTACTAAAGTAGCCAACGGGAGTTGATTCAGTTGGTAAGGCTCAAGTGCTTCTTCCAAAAAGTCTAAGTTCGAGTCTCGCTTTCAATAGTCGTCTTTGGTGGACGATCTATAAGTCCAATGTAAGTCCTCTCTGAGGCATACAGCTTACCTGGATGGTATAGGGTAACCTCCCATCACTTAAACTATTCTTTTCTACCAAAAAAAAAAACATTGCTCAAAGTATTTTTGAAGTTCAAGGGACATTATAATTGTACCATACTACAAGTTAAAGACAAAATACAATTAACCCAAAGAGGAAAATTTTCTCTATAGGGGACCATGAGGTACAGTGTGTGGTCCGAGACTGAGGCTGAGCCGCTGAGCTAGAGAGGTGGTGTGTACCGACCCCGGATTAAACAAGGCTCCAAGTATTGACACCTGGCTAGCCATTATCTGTCAAGATCAGTTGGTGCTAAGATAAGCTGTTGGTTTGTTTCTTGGCACCAATTGAAAATTTAATAACCACTTTGTTTGCAAGCTCTGTGCGAAAGACACGTTTCCTTTGTTTTGTTATTGGATAATAAAATACATTTGACCCCTCAACTCTTTAGGATTAAGAAATTGAACTTGACCCGTAAAATCTTCCTCTCCACATATATAAGAGCACTATCTTAGAGAGAGTCATAGAGAAGAGAATCGTACATTGTTTAAATCTTATAGATGAGCTTTGTATAATTGCTTTAGCCCATAGGACATTGATTTAGGTGATTGATTAAAAAAAACAGTGAGATTGAATAATGATTTTTATAGGTCAATTCAATAAGCATGTGAATAGCTTTTGAGAGGCTTTTGTTAAATGGAATGGGGGCTTCAAAAATCTATGAGAATGTTTATTGCGTTAATTAAGGAGTTCTGGATTAGGGCATCATTTTGTGAAAGATGCTATTAGCAATACTTAGGGAATAACACACATTTGGTGTATATAAAATTTGCTTGTGTCGTATCAAAAAAAAAAAAAAAAAAATTGCTTGTGTTTCGAAATTGGAGAAATTATACTCCCCCCCCCCCCCCACTAAATTTGCACCTCATTTAGAGTATTAGTATTGATGGTGCCAAAATTTAGCAATTTGACACCACAAAAAACTATTTTATCTATTTTATCATTTCACTTTACAAAACACTCAATATCAATGGTTTTATTTTAGCATTCAACACAATAAAATAATATATCTATTACAATAAACAACAACCACAACCACTAACACAATAGAATAATATAAATTTTAATAAAATATATATATATATATATTTTTACCATCTTAGCTACAGTGTACAGACATTTTTCGCTGTGCATTGTAGCTCAACAACTAAATTTTTTGGCTTTCCCTCCACCATTGCAGTATGCTTTTTAGGATTGGTGGTACTAAAAATAGCAATATGACTTTTTAGCACCACCAATGCTAAGATAAAATGAGAGAATTATATCAGTGTTCCCCATTATTTAAATTAAAGATAAAATGAGGTAGAAATAGGGTGTAATGACAAAATTACCCACACTAAATGAAATGAAAAATCACCATATTCATTTCATTTAACATTTGATATGATTTAGATAATAGAGAGTACATGATGTAATTCTCTTAAATTGGGGTGTCAATCTTGTGAAAATGAGATAAAATTTTAGAATGGAAATTGAAAAGTATAAAGTATAAACTACCTTTTCAAAAATCATTGCAAATAATCGACACTGATGAATTTCAGTCTCTTTTTTTTTTTTTTTTTGGGTGTTCAAATTCATCTATACAATACAATATGACCTCATGAATGGTTGTTCTACGTCTTGTCCTCAATAATTTAACAAAACAAGGACAATCAGTACACGATTCACCGCCTTTGCAGTGATAGGATAGGAGAACAGAAATAAGAATGGGGGTAGATGAAGGTGGATCCCACTTTGACTAGGCTATAAAGAAAAGTAGGGTAAGAATTTATAATAGGGTTTTATATACGTGTGTACTTTGAGAATATATTAATAAATTATTTTTAAAAAAATTTATGAAAAAAAAAAAATTTACTATTTTGACAGATTTTTCAATTCTTCACAAATTTTTTTTCCAAAATAGATGGTGAATGTATGCCCTAAGAGCATTCCCATCAGCTCATGGAAAGTCTTTTAAAATAGAAAAAGATACAAGTTTTACACATTTTAGGCAAAAAAACACCCACATCAGTGGGTGTAAAGATGTGTAAAATATACACCCGGAGGTGTAAAGGAACAGTAACCGTGCATATATGCACGGTTACTGTTCAATGTGTAAATAATTTTTTATTATTTGTTTCTCTCTCCTCTATCAAATTGCAACAAACTAACGCGACAAGGAAGAAGAATATCCAAGCGCCACCGCCAGCGCCAAACTACAACAAATCCAACCACCAAACCCAGCGCCACCACCAAACACCGCAACCTAGCACAGAAAAATATCCCAAAATCAACAGAAACCCAAAAATCAACCCAACCCAAAATCAACAAAAACCCAAAAATCAACCCAACTCAAAATCAATTAAAAATCACCGGGAAACTAAACCCAAAAACAACACCAACCCACCGGAAAACCCAGACCAACGGAGCCGGATCTGCTGCCACTGCTGCCGTCGGGTCTTCCATTGCTGCCGCCGGATCGTCCACTGCTGTCGTCGGTTGGAGGTGGGAGGCGAAGGGTCGGTTGTGGAGGAGAGAGGGAGGGCGAAAGTGAAAGGAGGCCAATTCGACTGGTGGCTGAGGTAGCGGCGGCGGCGAGCTGGATCGGCGAGCTGGGAGTGAGCTGGGTCGGCTGGGTCGGCTGGGTCGGCGAGCTGGGAGTGAGTGAAGGAAAGAGAGAAAAGGATGACTGAGCTGAAAGAGAGAAAAGGATGACTTTGCTGAAGAGAGAATGGGTGAGAAATGAGAGAAACGGGTAGGGAAAGAGAGAAAAACTGTTTTAATAACTAATAATAAAAAAATAATAAATAATATTATTTAATTAGAATAGATTTGTAAAATAGATGAACTGATGTGGGTGTTTTAAAAATGTGATAGTGTAAAATAGAAAAAGTAGTTTTTTTTGTGTAAAATAGATGATAATTTTACACGAGCTGGTGTGGATGCTCTAAGGATATATATTAACTGTATTTTTTTAATCCTAAAATTCACATTTCTTTTCTTTTCTGGCTTTTGTGTTACAATAATAAGAGGATCAAATAGTTAATTTTGGAAGAATTTAGGATGAATCTCGCTTTTACCACTAAACTATAATTGTTACGTGATTATTTATCGTATATAAATGAAAGTAAACCTAAGAGTATCTCCGGAGGGCCCCTTGTCAATGCCTGTGAACTGAAAAGAAGGAATTTCAACCGAGAATTAAGGTAAACGGTCGTAAATATCTTGACACCTAAATCTATTATAAAATTGTGTATAAAACTAGATGAATCAACAAAGTTGTTGTCTTATCAAAAAAAAAAAAAAAACAAAGTTGTTGTTTGTGTTATGGTGAGCCCAAACGAGGTGCCAATGCCATGCAAAAGAGTGCGAATGTGAGTGCCTATAGCAAAATTGAAGAATTTAGATAGCATTGTTAGTTGTTTTTGAAATTCTCTCTGCAGACAAGGGAATTACTTTTTTCACATACCAATCACAATTTAACACATTAATATATTATAAAATTGTGTAAAACTAGGTGAATCAATGGAGTTATAGTTTATGTTATGATGAGCCCAAATGAAGTACATGTAAATAAGCACAAATATATATATATATATATATATATATATATATATGTATATTTTGTTTTTTTACAAGATAAAAATTCTATAATATTGTTAGTCAATTTTGAAATTCTCTTAGCTCTTTTTTTTTTTTTTTTTTTTTTACTACTTACTCATCTTTGACTATAATCCATTGTTAATTGCTGACAAGGGAATTATTTTTGTCACGTACCAATCACAATTTAACACATTAATATATTATAAAAGTGTGTAAAACTAGGTGAATTAGAGCATCCACAGCAGATGTGCCAAATGTGCCAAATGCTAAATATTTGGCACATTTGGCACACCAAACACAAAAACGAAACTTTATCAGATGTGCCAAATTTTTGCAACATGCTACAGTATCGTTGCATTTTGCCACGGTACGGACTCAAATGGCATTTGTACTTAATTATTTTTTTATTATTCATCTTTCTCTCTCATTTCACTCAGCCACTCCATCTCCACTTCTCCAGATCCTGCTCTCTCTCCTCCCTCTCTGTCTAATCGCCCTCTCTCTAGTGAAGGATGGGTTTCGATATGGGTATATTCTGGCGTGGGCTCCAGCATGGGTCAGTTGACGGTGTGGGTCGTGGGTATGGCGGCGTGGTGGGTCGCGGCGAGCTAAGTCATGGCGAGGTGGGTCGTGGCAATGGTTGTTGGTGGTTGTTGTTGCGGCAGTGGTGGATGTGTTGTTGCTGAGTTGAGTTTCGGGTTGCTGAGTTGATGGGTCTGGTCCTGAGGAGGGGGTTTTGGGTTTGAGTTTCGGGTTGCTGAGTTGTTGGATTCTGGTTTGAGAATCGATGGCAGCTAGCTGTTTGGTTGGTTGGTACTTCGCGTGGTGGTGGTTTGATGGTTGTGGGATTGAGGTTTGGGTTTGATGGATTGAGGTTTGGGTCTGATGGTCTGATGGATTGAGGTTTGGGTCAATGGGTTTTGGTTGATTTTGTGCGTTTTGTGGTTTGGGTCAGTGGTTGATCGTGGTTTGGATCAATGGGTTTTGGTTGATATTCAGAGTTTTTTGGTTTGTTGCGATACTCAGCGAGGTTGGTCGTTGATCGTGGGTTTGGTGGTTTGTTGTGAATCATGTTATGTTTGGCGGTGCTATGGTGGTGGTTCGGTTGGTTTGGTATGGGTTTTTGGGGTGGTTCTCGGTATTTTTCTATGTGAATGGTGGTGGGTCTTGGTGTTTTGCTGGGTTTATGGTGGTGGGTCTTGGTGGTTTGTTGTGTTTGTGCTGGTGGTGGCTATCGGTGTTGTTGCAGCAGGGTTGTTGGTGGCTGTTGTTGCAGCAGTGGTGGATGTGCCGTTGTTGTGGTTGATGTTGTTGATGGTGATGAGAGGGAGGAGATAATATATTATTTTAATGTGTAATAAATATTATTTTAATGTATAGAATTGAATAATAGAACATCTGATAAATGAGATATTGTAAAATGATGTGGTAAAATAATAAAGTAGGCTTTTGGTGTGTCAAAATGACATTTTTTTTGCAACATCTGCTACGGATGCTCTAAATGGAGTTATTGTTTATGTTATGATGAGCCCAAATGAGGTACCATGTAAAAGAGTGCAAATATTCTTTAATTCTTTTATAAGATAAAAATTATACTCTAGCCTAAACTCTGTGTATACACGCGGGAAACTCCTTCATGTAGACTTGAATTTCGTTTTTTAAATCCATACCTCACAAGCGCTTATACTTATGGAATGAGCACCGTACCAAAGATGCACAGTGATAGAGGGCAATATTCTTATTATAAACAATGTAATAGCACTTAAGACAGACAATTCTATATTTATTATGTACCAATAATAACATACTACTTCTATAATAAAAAAATAATAATAATAATAGTAACATACTACTCAATAATTATGCAAAAAATTACGAAAAAAAAAAAAAAAAATTGTGTGATATTTTGTTTGAAATATTTTATTTTCTTCCATGGGATTTCATCTCTGTTGTACGATATGACAGGACTTACCGGTAGATATAGAGTTGTCGGTAGAAATTTTAGTACCATTAAATTGGGTGAAATCAATATTCAATTATTTCTGTATTCTTCTCCTGCCCAATCCAACATAGTACGCAATATTTCCTGCTCACATTGACTCCATTCAAACAGAATGACAGCCAGTGCAGATTTCTGGTTTCATTGAGCAAATAACAGTGCCCTAGTACTTAGAAACGTTTTTTTTTTTTTTATTTAACATCATTTCATATGACAAAACTGTAAGGATTGGAATTTGGAGCGGGAATGTATGAGAAAAAATGTTACCCCAAAATAGAGCCACATACCTTGACAGCCTAAATATGGATGAATCGGTAAAAAAAAAAAACTAAGAAGTTAGACATTTTATTTAAGATATTGTACTCGTGTTATACTTGTATCATATCGACGTTATCATATTATAATTTTTCAAAAATTACTCTTGTTGCTATTTTATATCCATACCCATACTCATTTCTATGTTCGTATCACTGCTTCATAGGTAAAAAGTGTACATCAAAGTTTAACTTTTTTAAAGATTTAAGGCTGTTTTGTGACAGAAGAAAGGAAAGGTACTTATTTATAATGATTAAAAACGAACAAAATGAGAAACATCAAACAATTTGGCCATGATCCCAAAATTGGTCTTTCCCCCAATTTAGGATTACTGCCTTTTGCTTTATTATTATTATTGTACGGTACAAAACTACAAATAACGAAAGGAACGGGACCTCTCTCAATGGTAGGACAGTTCTTACAAGTTACAACAACAAGGGCATTCTTGAAATTATGATTTCTTTTGGGGTAAAGAAAGAAAAGGAATTCCATTGTCTCTTATGACAAATTTTTTAAAAATAATTTGATAATTACAGTGACGAAAAAATGGTTTGAATTATGGATATTTTTGTTTGAAATATCTGAAGATATTAGTTGAATTACAAAATATTTATAAAACAAGTACTGCTACAGTTACAAACTAATTTAAAACATTTTTACAAATTATTGATGAGGCAAATTTATACTGGTTCTCATTTGGGTTCATTACTAACACTATCTTTTCATTTATCAGTAATCACTCATCATATCATCAGTTTATAAAATATTTTGTGTCTGTAACATTACTCAAAACTAAAATCAATATAGATTTAGCTTTATGCATGCATCTAGTTTATCATGATGGAAGAGTTATCAAATTTGTGACTTAAATCCTGTTTGTATCATAGCTAATTATGAGAAAGCAAACGTGAGCACTAAGCAACATGGCATTTCAATAGTTCTATACTTTTATTCCCCCGGAAAGAAAGTAAAAATTATCTAGAACTCAAGAAGGTATTGATCAATGGATTGTAACCTAATCGTATTTCATCTCATTTTAGGAAAAAGATTTAGGATTTGGACAACTCTAGTGTTAGGTGTAAAGGACTCTTCCAATGAAAAAAAAAGAAGCTTTAAACCATTTCTTGTTTTGGATCATGTGGTATCTTTACCCAATAAAAGGTACAATTCTCCACAATATATCATTTATTGGTTTAGAGTATAACTATGATCTTTTTTATTTAGAGATAACTATGATCCTTTTAAATTAGAAGTTGTTTGGTTTAGTTCAATGCAGTGAGTGAATATTGCGGATTTTAAGATTTTGGGAGCACTGTTTAGCAAGTTGAATTCAATGACTATCAAGGGGAGGGGCTTCTATACGATTTGAATCAATCCAGTATTCTTTTGGTTTTAATTTTTTGTAGACAATCATTATAATGTCATACTTTACACAAGCAAGGTGCAAGGAGCACCCTTCACAGGCTTCACCTTTTATTTGAGAGAGAAAAGAAGATAGCTTTTTAAAAAAAAAAACAATACATAAGGTTCCCCACGCAAGAAAAGAAAAACAAGAAGAAAAGAACACAGTAGATGTAGAGGTAAGTCATTATATTAACTTACAAAAAGTAAAAAACAATATTGAAAGCAAAAGATTGTACAATATTAATGATTGTGATCTCACAAAAATGATGGGGAGAGATTTGCCTATTTTTGGACAGAGGGAGAAGAAGATGCCACACACTTCCCCTCTCCTTTTTCTTTTTCTTTTTTTTTCTTTTTTTTTTTTTTTTCTAAACATACCTTCAACTTAAATTCTGTACATATAATGTTTTCTTTCTTAGATAACATTAAAATATCTAACTCTTAAAATCATGTTGAATCACACTTCTTGTACTTCTTGTATTATCTCTTTTTTTTTCCCTCCAATTTTATATTTCTTACCATTTCTAAATGGGTATTTTATGTACAAAATTTGTATGAATAATAGTTTATTTTCCATTAAAAACCTAAAATCTTAGTCTCTTCAAACCACTAATTATTATTATTATTATTATTTAATTAATAAGTGAAAGAGAGTGGATTCAAATCCAAGTTCTTATAATAAGAAAAATGAGATGATATCATTAAGTCACAAGACTCTTGACATGGGTAAGCTTAAAAGAGAAGACGTCATCCACTTAACTTGGTTAGATTTCATTTACTCAATCAACTCTGTTAATGTAGAGCTCTTTTGCTTACTCTAGATCATCGACTCTACAAGATTAGCTCATCAAATATTGTACCTAATAACTGGCATCAACTCTTAGCATGAGAAGCCAATAAAGAAACGACCATTATGCTTCGAAATCAACTCTAGCATTTACAAGCTGTTACAAATCATTACTCATCATTTAACAAAATAACGAAATTCAAGGAACCAATTCTCTATCAGTAACTTACTAAAACAACCATAAAACGGAAAATTAATAAGAAGACAAGGCATGCATTGAAAAATTGTCAATATAATTTTCTTACTTTTGACAAAGTAAACATTTAACAAAATAACAAAATTCAAGAAAACGGCTCTCTATCAATAACTGCCTAAAACAACCATAAAAAAAGGGAAATTAATAAGAAGACAAAACATGGGTTGAAAAATTGCCCAAAATATCATTTTTCTTGCTTTTGATAAAGTAAACTTGATTTTTCACTAAATCATCATAATCTTACTGGTTGACACTAGAACGCTATCCCCTGATTATCTCTCTCTCTTGACAAATACACATCTTCAAAATCAATCGTACAAACAAATGATTCTTTAAACCACTATTGTACTTGTATTAATTATCATCGAGAATATAGACTACACATGCATTGGAATTGTCTTCTCAAAACAAAGGTAAAAGGAGTAGAGGACCCAAGTTAGCTCTTTGAGAGGAGACACAAAGGGGAAGTGGCTTAAGGATTAGGGTATAGAGATTAGAGGTGTTCCTAATCACGGAGTGAATTGCGGGCCTCTCTTCCCTATGACGAGTGAGACTGTGAGAGAGTGGCACTGTGGCAAAGTAGCAACTAGCAAAATAGTACAGCTGAGATTAACAAACGACGACAATTATGTGGGGCCCACATGCAATCACAGCTCTGCACGAACAAAAACTGTGAGAAAGAAAGAAAAAGAAAAAGAAAAGATAAGCAAAGCAAAGCAAAGAGAACTCAGTTTGGGTCCCACTGGCTTTGAATACGACCGCGCACGAGTGAGGACAACACACGCGTGCGTGTGCTGACATGTCTGTAAGAGTGTCTGTGCATCACGCGCTCAGTATATGTGTGTGTCTGATGATGGGTGAGACAAAGTTGCGGAAACTTTGGGGAGTTTGTGGGATCATAGGCTACAATGTTTTTCCATGCTCAGAGTGAGTGACTTCAGTATTACTGTACTCTCAGTAATAGGAGCGTGGATTACACGAATATATTGAAAGAAAAAATGTAGTATTTTAGGTAAAAAGGTGGGCCTGTAGGGGGCTGTATTCCGTACTCTCCAGCCACTTGATTTGGTCAAGTCCAAATGACTTTGCTTTCGTCCTTCTGTCTGATGGATGGTGGAGTTTTTGTTTTTCACTGTTATTATTATTATTATTTTTTTTTTCTTTTGGATGGTAATGAGGTTGCTTTTCCTTTCCCCTTTTGATTTTTATGGGATTTTTATTTTTTTTACACATTTAAAAAAAAATTATTGTAGATATTAATATAGTTTTTTGTATTTTCAATATAAATCATTAATCTATAAATATTATTTCTCATTTCTCTCCAAATCAGTTCGAAATGTGACAAGTTAAATAAGTATTTATGTGTATTTTTAGTCACATAATTTATTTTATAGCCATATGACTTGTTTAAATGATTTAATGAACAATATAATTTTATATGTGTGAATAGTTTTATGAACCACCACTTAATAAATTGGAAAATATTCATTCAATCTAGTTTGAAGGAAACTTTTGTTTCTATTTCTTGCTTTTCTTCTTAAGAAATGTTTTTTGATTTTTTTTTTAATGTAAAACTGACATGTTTTCATGTGTTTTGTTACGACCTTAAAAATGAATCAAAAAACATTGTTTATTGTTTGACTAACATGAAATTCATCACTATTTTTTATAATTTCAACCAATTATATGAACAAAACTTTTAATAATGAAACATGTTGAGAAAACATTTTAATATATATATATATATATATATATATATATAACTTTTTGGGAGCATCAAATAGGAAAACAAGCCCCATATTTGGAATCTACACGGAAAAAATTATGTGAAGAAGTAATTGGTTTGAGCAAAAGAGAAGAAAAAAAAAGAAAAAAGAAAAGAAAAAAGTCAATGATTGGCAAAGTTGTTCATTGACGATCAGTGGTGTATAGAGAGAAAAAGAGAATTGGCAAGTTACCATTGGACTCATTTTATTTTGTTAATCATAGAATATGTTTTCCTCCATACCAAATAGGGAAAAAAAAGTTTTCCATTCAAATAAGCGGATCATATATTTATGTCAAATTAATCATCCTGTTGATACTTTCTTTTAAGTAATTCTTAGTTTCTCTCGGAGTACGGAGAATGATACTCCATTCTCTCACATTCACAGTGGGTCCATCATGAATATGAAAAGAGAGAATATTATTTTTCTGTATTTTGGGAGTACTTAAGAATTTTCCCTTTTTGTTAAAGTTTAGTAAAAAACTTTTTGTACAAGTCTAAGATATCTAATTTCATGATATGCATTGAGCATTTAATCCAGTCTTTTTAACCAAATCTTTGGCCCATGGTTTGCATGATGCACACTTAATTTTGTCATATCTCTAACAATTTTTAAAATATCATTATTCGTTATCACAATATACACATACACATACACATAGTACATGATTAAATTTGTTACACTTTAATAAAAATGTTTGGGAGGTTAATTGTTCAAACTAAAACTCCGAGAATTAGATTGACACTCACGCTCTTAAAAAAATTAAAATAAAAAATTAACACTCATGTCAAAGTCTTATCCTTTTTTATTATTATTTAAGATGAAATTTCTGCATCTTTTGCATCTTTTGGATCGACATTGATAAACATGTATTATATTAACATTTTTTTTCTCCAAATAACAAGTTCCATTAAACAACACACAATTGTCATCGGCTACAATTTTATCTCTAGAGTTTTACCACAAAAGAATCAAGGAATTTCTTAATATAGTTTACTTGATAATCTTCAAATGTTGTTAGCCTTGAAACCTCATTGCATGGTAGCTTTTACCACATTCGTAGAACACATACATTTAAAGATGCTATTTCGTCATTTTTCAGCAGTTTTACCCCAAGATTGAGGGATACTATGTATTGATGCAATATTTAATGATTGTGTAGATCAAATTGCAAATAGACATAGAAATATAGGTGTTAACGTGAATTGTTCACTAGATTCATTGGACATATGTTGTTTAAATCAAGGCCATGCTTCAAAAGCAGTTATAGTTGGAACAACTAGCTGAGTTACTATACAATGTGCAGTGCCACCTGTTATTAGTTTCTTCCAATATTTCAATATTTGTTATCAAGAGTCTTGTAACTCAATTGGTTGGCACCTCCTAGTGTTTTGACATCTAAGGATCAAATCGTCCCACCCCCAACTATCGATGTATAAAAAAAAAATCAATAATTTTTGTAAAAAATTGTAATCTTTAGTATTCTATTTTATAAACAAAATAAAAAAACAAAGTAGTGTAGTGATTTGATCATATTATATGTGTTTGCAAACTTGAAATTGCATAATATAGTGATTGATATAGATGCACATGTTTCATGTCTACTCAAAAATGCAAATATCATTTTTATAAAAAAAAAATGCAAAAAAATTTCAATTATTTTTTTACATTCTTGATTGTGTTTTATTTAAAAAAAAAAAAAAAATTGTTGGATGTCATTTCAATTGTTGCAAAAGCAACTAAATTTGAGCAAGAACGCTATATTTCAAATCAATTGTTTCTCATACAAATCATAAAAAATTGACATCAAGAGTTCAATATACTTAATAATTAATGCATTACTTAAATTAATTAATATAATAAAACAAATGTATTTATCATATCAATAATATTTTTAATTACATAGAATAAAGACGACAATGTTGGTTTCATCTAAATGGTTAAGATTTGTAAGGACGCATTTTGGACCCAGTACCCAAAGTATGATTAGATCCGAGCCCAATACAATGAATTTGTAGAGAGTGGGTTGAACAACTAGGCTCTAATGAATGTAATAACAGTTAGAATGGATTTTAAAAGATAATCAAACAGAAATGGACTGGAGTTATCTAAGTAAATTTGTCCTCAGCACAATCTGAGGAAGTTTGTTCTAGTATATATTGATTGAAAATGGTTACAGATATGGTTCAAGCTGCTACAATGTTTTCTCTTACAAATTTCCAATCCTTTCTCTCATTACTTCTTTCTTCTTTTATACTCTTTTTTGCTTTCATCTCCACCCACCACATGCAGGCCAAATGGTTCGTCTTGATACTTGTCCCATCCGCCCCTTCCTAAAGTCTTTGGGTAGTAGTTGTAAGGCTGGAAGCCACTGTTCAGGTATCACCTCCACATTAATGCGGTCAGAGAGTTAGCTGCAGAGCAATTAATGCGATAGTAACAGCTTTCTCCCTAGATATTTTGGGACTTCCCTCTGTCCTTTGTTTTTGCAATGCTTATCTATGCCAGCAAAACTTCCTAGAACACCCCCCTGGACGGCAGACCACCTCTACGGACCTCGGCTTAGGTTAGCCGAGGAGGCACTCGTCCTCAGCCTATCCTCCAGGGCCATTGTGATCAAAACTAACTTTTTCATTCACTAATTCAGGCTCCATTTACAATGTTTATTCCTCCTCGGATGATTTCTAGTCCTTGGCTTGGGCTTTAGGCCCAATACATACATGGAGAATAAGCCACTGGGCCCAATACCCCTACAAGATTAATTTTAGTGAATTCACAAATATTTAATTTTAGATGGCTTGTATGTCAATTGTTGTAAAAAAAAAAAAAATATATATATATATATATATATATATGAGGAAGAATATCATATTCTATTATTATTATTATTCCAAATAAAGAAATTCTTATACAGTATTTATAAATAATAATCATATGAATTCCTTTAATGTAAATAATTAATGAACAGTTATAGATAACTAATATATGCATATAATGAATTAATAATTTGATATAAATGCAAATTTTGTTGAGGTTTTGAGAAGGCCTAAATAAAATGAATTTTAAGGAATGCGTCACATGGTAGAAGTACCTTTTATATATATATATATATATATATATATATATATATATATATATATTTATATATATTACGAAAATTGAATTTTTAAATAACACTATATAGCTAAAACATACTAATAGTTATATTCTACAAAACGAAGAAAATAATGTCTTGTAAAATTATTATTATTTACAATGCATAAAAAAATTCATTATAAATTAAAAGAATTTGTTATTGCATTTGGAATTGAAAATGTTCTCCAACATGCTACTCTTGATCTCACTTAAAAATAAAATCTATAAAATAGGAATTTAATACATTAAAAAAGTTTTATATCCCTAAACTTATTGTTTAACAGATGTCTATTGTAGCAACCTACTCATCGATAAAACCACAAACGCCTTAATCCCACACCATCATTTGATTTGAGAAATTTGGTTAAAATCCATAATTCATATCCCATAGCGCCCACAGATTCCCATTTAAATATTAAAAAAATAAAAAACAAAGCATCAAACATATCAAATTCTATACCCATTTAACAAAATTTGCTCTATTATATTCAACAACAAAACCTTAAAATAACCAAACTTAAATTTGGAATGGTGAATACTATTAGTAGATAGCAATAAACACAAAGATCATCCCTTCTGATTGCCTACAATAGCAGGCTAAATGCTATAGTAAATTTTTCATTTTTGTATATAGAGAACAGCCTTATTGTTTAAACCTATACTAAATGGCTGGATTGATAATACATTTTCACCAAGTAGAGAAAGAGAGTACAAAATAAATAAATAATTACGTAAATCAAGCACCCTTGTCTGTCATGTCTCCAACATCAAGTTTTTGGTCTTTAGTCTTTACTTTATTTAAACCCTTTTTTTTCCACTAAAACCAGTGAACACTTTTTTTTCACCAAAAACCAAATCAGTCATGCAGGGATTTCAAGCAATGAATTACCCCCAATGAGAAAACCACGGCCAAACATACCACAGGGGACCTAAAATAAAACAAAACAAATACTGACTTCCAAACAGAAAAGACTAAACAATTTTATAAAAAATCCAAAAATCCTCTTCTTAACCAATAACATACCTAAATCATCAATGACTTGTGCTCTAGGAAAATTGTTAAACATTCTCTAATTTTTATGTACCATGCCATAGAAAAGTCATTATCAAGCTCTAATTTTATGTACCATATAGAAAATCCATTATCAAGATAACATTCAAGAAAGCTCAGGCAAGAAAGTAGCCAAAGCAGAAATCAAGATAAATAAATATTGATTTCCAATCCTAATTCTCAAAGGATTAAATTTTGTTGGCTGTGAAATTTAGGGTCAGCTTGATTCATTTCAAAATCTAAAACAACAACTTTAAGCGAAACATTTATTTTAATATTTAAATAAATTTAAGAAATATTTTTTTTATACTTGAAAAATTCATTTATTTATCCAATCTTTATGAGATTCACTTAATTTTTCTATTACTCTCACTCTCGTCTCTACTTTTTCTTTCGTTAAAGTTTTTAATAACTAGAATCATATGTTCATGTAGATATACTTATATTAAAAAATATTTACAAATAAAAGAAATATTATCTACATTATAAAAAAAAATGTCTAAAACAAAATAAATTTTAAGTTGTAATACAGTAGAAGCTAATGAGCTTTTAACAAGAGAATGATAGAATCAGTCGACAGGAGAGAGAGAGAGAGAAAGAGGTTTAAAGGAAATATTATTTCTTTTAATTTATTGGAAATAAAAGTATTGAGTTTCTTTATTTTCTAGTTAAACATGCTCATTCTCTTAGGAAAAATGGATATGATATACAGTTTGTTTAGATTACTATATAAATATAATGTTACATGAGAATCTTGTTATTATTAGTATAGATATATTATATATAGGATAAAAATTAAGGGGACTTCTTCCATTGTTGCCTTTGACAATTGCTTTGCGTGGATTTTCACATCCATAAAGTCTTTCAATCTAAACTTATACGTACCTATTGCTACCTTGAAGGCTATATTATTCAATTTGTCGTCCTTGACTTGGGAGTACACCTATAGCTATAGCCTATAAGCTCCTTTCTATTCTTCTTTTTTAGGGTGAAAGATCCAAACATTTAGGCCGAAAATGTATTATTACCGGCTCCTATGCCTCAATCAAAGTAATTGAAATGGTATATTTATTTTTTTGTTGGAGTAAGTACGATACTGGATTGAACATTAATTGGAATGGAAGATTTTGTCTAAATTTTAGTCCGTGATTCTTCTTTCTTCATGCCCTTGCCATAGGGTATTTGAATTTGAAGATGAAACTTTTTTTTTTCTTTTTTTTTTTTATGGAATTGAAGATGAAACTTTAGAAGCATGACTTTTGTGAAAGTTCCCTATCCTAAATGTTGGACTTTGTTTTCCTTTATACTAAACCAATCGTAAATGACAATAGATTCCATAACCAAAAGTAGATGTTTCCCCATCAAGAGCTCTTTTCTTTTCTTGTATTGAACTTTTTTGGCTTTTAATTTTAAACCTGAAAAGATAACGCAATTAGTTAAAGATTATGTTTCTTGAAAATAAATGTCATTGATTCAATTGGAATAGATTGTACGTAGGATGGAAAAGTGTAAATGTCATTGATTTAATTGGAATCAAATTTGTAGGGTGGAAAACTATAAGAGGAAGTATGGGCACAACAAAATCTCACAATTTCTTACAATAATATTGTTTTGAGTTATCGTGAATTTGGGTGTAATATTTTATTTATTTTGATTCATGGTGAGCTAACATCTCAGCTTATTAGAAAATGTGGTGAGATTTTATTGCGGCATAAAAGAACTCTTTCCTTAGGACTAAGCTCACTCATTAAAAAAAATGCAGAAAAAAATAGATTATTTTCTTTCTTTGTTATTGAGATTTGAGAGAGATAATATTTTATTTCTAAAAAAATTAAATTAAATCATTATGTGAACCTGTTTATGCTTCAACTGAAACTTATTTTGGTATATAAACAAAAATACTTATTTTCTCATACATAAAATTAGATCTCATATATTGGGTTGAGTAAGACCCTATTATTAGTATTATATTTATTTTATTTTATTTTCTTAAAAGACCCTATTATTGAAGTATTGAATATCTGCACCTTAAATAAATTTATACTACATAAAAAAATAAAAATAAATTGTGCACTATAATGGGAGGACAATCAAGCTGTCCTCCAAAATAATAAAAATAAATAATTTTTAATCAACTTCTAATTTCAAGTGACTCATGTAGTCGCTAAAACCCACAATAATTTACCGATATTAGTTAGGGGGATCATGTATATGTTTCAGGGGAGGAATGAATAAATTTCTCAAATTGCTGATGATTTCATCATACATATGATTAAATCATAGTAATACGTCTCCCTCTTCAAATTTATAGAAAAAATTTTAACTCATGAGCTTGCATTTCCATGTGCATAACATAAGATGTAACATGGTCATGTCTCATGCATGCATATAAAGCTGTAAAAAACATATATGTGCTTTGTATGTATGTGGCTTCGTCAAAGTGACACAACTAATACCTTTCACTGCATGACACAACTGTTTGTCAAGTATAGAATTCATGATTATGTGCGCCCATAGATTCATCTCCACCAATCCGCTTCCAAAAACATAAATGAGAAGACAAATATATCATTTTGATCGTTACATTTTTGAATCACTTTCAATTTAGTCTTTATATTTTGTTAGCAGTCAATTTGATCCATACATCAACTCGCTAATGGAAATTGAGACCCAAATAGTATTTTGGCCAAGTGAGAATTATATGAAACAGTAGTTGACCCTGTTTTAGACAATAAAATATTCAAATCCCAAAAGAAATGCTTCAAGATACAAAACCATACACACCTAAAGCTGTCCCCCTTATATTTGGGGCTATGTGTTGGATTGAATAAAGGGCATATGAGATATTTTCTGGCTATGGTTCTTAGAAGCTAGAACTGGTGTGTAAAGGTGGTTTCAGAAGCTTTGTATTGGAGATATGTTATGTAGTTTTCACCTTTATTTTTAGAATCCTTTACATAGATCATGGTAGACATTATTGTACCTTTATGCGAAAGAACGGTACGAGTACAATGTTCAATACAGGGTATATGTCGATCAGCATTGTGTCAGAGACCAACAAAAGTTTGTAAATAGAGATTGAAGAAAATGAAATTTGAAAGGAATCACTCACCGCTGCATCAAGGTCAAGGCCCCCACCACCATAGGCTTTGTGTTGTGAAATTTTAGTCACCACCATGACCATAGGCCCATAGACAAAGACCCTTTTGTGAATGTGTTATTTGAGCCTGAAATTTTGTATAATTATAATGTCAATGAACTTTTTTTCCTAGACCCAGAGCGGCGCTTTTGTTGGTACTACCATATTATGCAGAAAAAACCACTTGGCTTTGGTGCTTGAATTTTGTGCCATTTAGTCTCCACAGAAATCATCATTATCATATAGGTCTTGTTCTTATTCAATTTTGTCCAAGCTTAGGTTACAGAAAATCTTCAGCAAATGATTTTGTTAGATGATTGATTGCGATATCATGCTTAATTTTACCGAGAATGAATTATCCAATAAAGTCTTTTAACTGCTAATCCTTGTCGCTGACTAAAAATCTTGTGTACATTAAAAAAAAAGTAGGAAAAAACTTGTGCTATTGTGCAGGCAAAGGAATAATACCAATAATGCAGAAATGTAAGAGGGAAGAAATGAATCAATCAGTAGATATAGATAATATTTACTATGGTAGTTGAAATCTGTTATAATGTTTGTAAAATCGTAGGTGAACATTTAATGTATGTAGTCAATTTTCACTAAAGGCCATGTTTTTTACATCCCATATTGAACAGAGATTTTATTTATTTTTCCCTAGGGGAGACAAGAAATTGAATGGATTGAAGAAGTTGTAGGTGAAAATTCAAGATGACAAGTATGGCCGAGCAATGGAGCCATCCAAATTGTTTAAAAAAAAAAAAAAAAAAACCTAGTTTTTTGTATGTAAGTAGTGTACAAATCACTGATGATCATGGATCTTCTTTATCTATCACTATTTTAGATAAATAACTAAATTTAGGTAATAAGAGTTAGGGAGATTATGTGGGAAAAAAAAAATATATATGATGGCAAGTTAGGGAGGAGAGATTTGAATCATGAATGCCTCTGTTAGAATTTGAAAACATCAAAAGATGTAAATTAATTAAACTATAAGGCTCTCTTAGTATTTTTTTTTTTTTTTTTTTTTTTTGTGGGTGAGATTGTTAAATTTTTACTCATTAGGCAATTTTGTTGTAGTACACTTTTATTGCAAGGTACTTTTTATCTATGGAGGGAACTCATTGCCTATGATTTTTATTATGGAGGCCACTTCTTGTCAAATTTTTACTAAAGAATTAGTGCATTCTTGTTTCTCCAAAATTTTGCTTGAAATTAATAACTAATTTATGGTGCATCCTATCTCGTACAATGATAACCATGTTAGAGGACAAAATTGAATGCTTCAGTGAATTGAATTGTATTTTTAGAATTTTGCTAAAAAATTCTGAAAATACGTATGAGTGAAAAAGTGTATGGAAGTACATGTAATGTTGTTTAAAAACTGAAAATTGTTGCTCAAAATTCCATACCAAACGGCCCCTAAAGCTAACATTTTATTTAGCTCAAATTCAACGACATAATTTCTTTATAGGAAAACATGATATGGAAAAGCTTATATTGTGATGTAACGATCCAACCAAAAGCAAATCCACCAATGATGATTATTGGCATGAATGACTAAAGAAACTGCAGCAATCCTGTTAAGAAAAAAAGAACCGAAAGAATCCTTACAAGTCATGATTTTTTTGGTAAACAAAAGCTTATCAATCAAATGATGTTGTTTTTCATGAATTATTACAATGGATCTGTGTTCATTGGTATGTATGTGATTGGATAAAAGATGCTTATCAGGAATCTGCTTTGGTTTTTGTCATTTGATTAGACCCAGAAATCCTCAATCACTCCAAAATTTTGCTACAACTACAACACGAGGTTTTCATTGCCGTCTTGTACAGTTGTACGGTTATACATCAGCAAATATCTTCAATTGTTGATCCTGATTCATTAATTGTTGGTACATAAAATGGTGTAACTTTAATTGAGTGTCTGAAATTGCTAGCCAAATTTTACTAGGAGTTCAGACATTTGTAGTACAAGTGTACAACCATGTTAATTTTCTCATCAACTTATGGTAGTGCTTTTTTCTTTACATAAATATTTTCAGAGTATACTATTTTCATTGCTTCTCTCTCTCTTTGAAAGTGGAGATGTCTAGAGATAATAATATTATCAGAGAGGGTTTTCAGAGAAGTGATGGCCTGATGGGTACCGTTTTATTTGACTTACGACCAATTATTGCTATTTTACTTTAAAACTAAAATAAAATATAGCTAAAATTGCATGTGTGATAACTGCTTTCACATCACTTAAACTTTCACATTGCATTATGACGTGAGATCACCTAATTACTAATGTACCTTATCAGTACTCAAACTCACAATTTTTAGACTTATAAGTGTAATGGGTTACAAGGGCTTTCTATTACTAAACAACCTCTCCTGTTTTGGTAAATTCAATGAATAGGTTGATCACATAATAAAGGGTAACTAGCAAACTAGCAAAAATTAAAGATCAAGGTGTATTCATATGATGGAGTACGTGGAAAGAAAAATAATGAGAATGGAAAATTATTTATCTCAGGCCAACATACTGTGAAGGAGCAGCTATTATAGCCGCTCCATGAGATGACACCTCCAATAAGATAAGGAGAATTTTTTTACATTGGAGAAAATGCATATGAAAAAGTGTGAGGTATAAATCCAAGGACTAAAATTATGTCTCATATAGGATGAAAATTATTTGCATCTATTATATTTATATATATATATATATATACAACGGGTGTCTCATTGCGTGTGAGTTTCCGTGGAACACTCACTAGCTACTAAATAAGCTTTAAAAAATCATATACATCTATTTCTTGTTTCATTAACCAAAATTGATTTAACCTTTTGCCCATTCTATTTTCATGAATGTTGATATTCACATTTATTTTAACAATTAAGAATGGACCTACAATTTTGAAGAGAAGAATAATTGTGGATCAAAATCCGTGAAACTTTTTTTTTTTTTTTAGAATACTAAGTATTTTAATATTTTTAGAATACTAAGTATTTTAATACACACACGGGGAGAATATTAAGTATTTTTTTTTAGAATACTTAGTATTTTAATACTAAGTATTTTCTTCCCTCTCCCCCGTATGTGTGTATTAAAATACAACTGACCTTCTCAATCACTCCAAAATTTGCTACAACTACAACACGAGGTTTTCATTGCCGTCTTGTACAGTTATACATAAGCAAATATCTTCAATTATTGATCCTGATTCATTAATTGTTGGTACATAAAATAGTGTAACTTTAATTGAGTGTGAGTTTGGATAGCAAATGCGGCTGGCGTTTGCGTTTTTTCCTGAGTCCCGTACACTGTTCATGGGACTGTAAGTACAGAAAAACACAAATATAACTTTAAAACTGGGTCCCACAGGCACTATTCATAGTTTAAAAATTATTTTGCTACAGTGTTTTCAACAATAAGTGGTATCCAAACAGACCCTGAGTGTTTGAAATTGTTGGCCAAATTTTACTAGGAGTTCAGACATGTGTAGTACAAGTGTACAACCATGTTAATTTTCTCATCAACTTATGGTAGTGCCTTTTTTTTTACATAAATATTTTCGGAGTATACTATTTTCATTGCTTCTCTCTCTTTGAAAATGGAGAAGTCTAGAGATAATAATATTATCAGAGAGGATTTTCAGAGAAGTGATGGCCTGATGGGTACTGTTTTATTTGACCTATGACCAATTATTGCTATTTCACTTAAAAACTAAAATAAAATATAGCTAAAATTACAGGTGTGATCACTGATCTCACATCACTTAAACTTTCACATTACGTTATGATGTGAGACCTCGTAATTACTAATGTACCTTATCACTACTCAAACTCACAATTCTTAGACTTATAAGTGTGATGAGTTACAAGGGCTTTCTATTACTAAAAAACCTCCCCTATTTTGGTAAATTCAATGAATAGGTTGATCACATAATAAAGGGTAACTAGCGAACTAGCAAACATTAAAAGATCAAGGTTGATTCATATGATAAGAGTACATGGAAAGAAAAATAAAGAGGATGGAAAATTATTTATCTCGAGCCAACATACTGTGAAGGAGCAGCTATTGTAGCCGCTCCATGAGATGACACATCCAATGAGATAAGGAGAATTTTGTTACATTTGAGAAAATGCATATGAGAAAGTGTGAGGTATAGATCCAAGGACTAAAATTATGTCTCATATAGGATGAAAATTATTTGCATCTATTATATATATATACACAACGGGTGTCTCATTGCGTGAGAGTTTCCGTGGAGCACTCACTAGCTACTAAATAAGTACATATAATGAATGCATAGGATACCACCTTCATCTAGTAAAGCTTTTTGAGAATGCTTTAGCTATAAAAAATCATATACATCTATTTCTTGTTTCATAAGCCAAAATTGCTTTAACCTTTTGCCCATTCTATTTTCATGAATGTTGATATTCACATTTATTTTAACAATTAAGAATGGATCTACAATTTTGAAGAGAGAAGAATAATTGTGGATCAAAATCCATGAAACACTTTTTTTTTTTAGAATACTAAGTATTTTAACACACATACACAGGAAGAGATGAGAAGGTCTTAAAGAAACTGACAATGATGTATATCCAAAATGACCTAATTTTTGGATACACAGCACAGACTTTAAACCTTTTTAACTCATTCATTTTTTGATGTGGGATTAACTCACTATTTTTCTTTTGAAAATATTAAGTATTTTAACACACACACACAGAGAGGGGAGAGGGTCTTGAAAATATAAGTTTGTGAAAGTTGAAAAACAATACCTAAAAAAAATTATTTGACATTGTCTATCGAGACAGAAAATACTTACGATTAAATCATAACTAGCTTATAATCCTTCCATATACACAAAATATAATTAACCAAAACCTAATAAGTGAGAAAGTGCGCATTCATAGCATTGCTTCTTGAATATGCACAGGTCCTTTTTTCGTTAATTTAATTTAATTTTAAAAATTTTAATTTGGGAAAAAGTTATAATATATTGCTATTTTGGGATTGAACCTTTTCAAATTAGACAATCGATGAATCACTGAAAATAGCTACATGAAGATAAATAAAAACAAGTAAGGAATTAATTACACAAACACACACACACACACAAAAGGCAGCAAGGTAGATAAACTTGGTTTGGTAGGTAGAAAATATGCAAAATTTTCCAGATTTTACAAAATGAAAGTGAGGAACTGCTTGAAGGCCAATTGGGCCTGGGCTTAGTTTAAAAAGTTGTAGATAAACCAGGCCTAGTCATAGTAGTCATGTTTTGAGCAAATATCAAGCTTCAAATTATTAATGGCCTCCTCAAGCCCATAGAAAGCATCAAAACATAGATGACAAGCAGCCTATATTTGTAACAAAACACATAGGCTGCTTGTTTTGCCCATTGTCTGATATGGATTACAATTCTCTGATCTATACTATCAAAATTTATGCCCTGTTTCTTAAATTGTGAGAGATCTTCAGCCACTACTGAAATGTTCCATGGTAGAATGTCCCTCCCTGCCATTACTGCACTAGTTTGTACCCTGGCACTTATAAGTAAAATTTTCCAATCTTTGTGGATGCTACTTTCTGCTTAATCTTTCTTGCTTGCTTGTCTTGACTTAACTTCCTCCCCTGCCTTGAATGCCTCAAGTGCCTGTCAATCAAGCATTTGCTAGACATTAGTGCTTCTATGGGATCAATTTGCTTGCCTTCAAATATGAGCTGATTTCTACACTTCCAAATTGTCCAGAGAGTGATCACAATGGTGGTTTCAAAAATGGGGGTTCACTTCTCTAAGGTTTTGTATATCTTGTAGCCAGTACATTAGTACTAGATTCAATATGACATAAAAAAAAGTAATGTGAAAAGGTTGTAACCCCTGAAAATGCAAAGATTCATTCAGATAAGTAGAACTATACTTCATGATCCATGTAGCAAGGGGTCCCTGAACACTGTAACTTGTGAGCTTGAATGACACACAAGTACACGAATCAACAATAAAATTCTGAAATTATATCCTAAAGTTTGCCCACACATTACATCCCAAAAGCTTCTGGCCATCCATATCTTGGTTTGAAATTCTGAAATTACATAAAAGTTCATTAAAATCCTTCATATGGCAGTATCATTAGAAATGGCCTTCATAAGAAAAGATTTATGGCTTTTTTAACATCAAACCATTTTTTCAACTCACAACATTAAATATTCTTCATAGTGTATCCTTAATATTAGCTACATTGATAATTCTCTTCTCTCATCTTCTCACAATTCCATTACACTTTCATGAACCAGGAAATCACACAAATTGGGTTGTTTAGCATGTATATACAAATTTTACCCCGACTCCAATTTCCTTTCCCACTAGCATTTTCTCGGGTGACAAACAATTTTTAAAAAGGTTAAAACACATGTCAAATGTCATTCTTTTGCCAACTTCAATGTCAAGTGCTTGAACTCTACAAATTGGTGGGCAGTCCCCCAACCAAAAAAACTATCACCATCCTCCTATATTTGGAACCCCTACCTCTTGATGTGTGATCAATTTTGAATCTTAATTAATGACAGGAAGAACTATTGATTTCTTCCACCCAAAATTTCTTTGTATATCACAGTAAAACAAAACTATTGTATCCATGATGTGACTTGTGAGCTTGATGATGCAGGAAGCATTGGTACTTGACCACCCTAGTCCTATTTTAGCAGCCACATAGCATAGTTACGATACGGAGACCAAATTGTTACTCAATAGTGTAGACAAGAGTGTAACTGTGCCAAGTGCATGAACTAAGCAGTAAGCACACATGAAAGAAAGACCTATTATAATAAATTATGGGTTGTGTTAGTTGCTTGTTAAGAAATTGTTTTATATCAAATTTTTTGACTTTTAATTTTAAATCTAAAAAGATAACGTAATTGGTTAAAAATTATGTTTCATGAAAATAAATTTCATTGATTCAATTGTACATAGTGAAAGTACAGTAGATAAAGTTAAAATAGTATAGTGAGACTCATGAATAGTAGCAAAAATAAATTAAATATTAAATAAATAAATAAAACCAATATCAAACACAACCCAAGTGTGTAAAGTGAAAAACTATAAGAGGAAGTATGGATCAAATTGACGGTGCCAAATATAAAGCCTTTTAATTCTCCCTCTTAGAAAACTTAGGAATTTCGTACTAATCCCAATACTAATCCCAACGATCTACACCTTCTTTCTCCCCTTCAAGATGTATACTAAAACATAAATATCTCTAAGAGATAAATATAAACACAACACTCAATTATCCCAACACAAATAATGATGATCAGCACAAAACTCTTTTTTTTTTGTTCCGTATAACTAACGTTTGAAACCAACCAAAACCAAATCAAACCTAGAACTTCCAAACCTTCCTGCGCATATATTTTCACCAAGAAAAACACACAAAACATGGAAAAGGAAAACAAACGCAAACCCAAATTATGGCACCGCTTCTCTGCCCAAAAAGTTACCATGAGTTTTTCATTCCTCGTCGTTTTCATCCTCCTCTTCATCTTTCTCCACAAACCTTCATCTCCCACCTCCAAGTCCCCAATCCAACGCATCGTCAAAGAAACTCATTCCATCATTCACTCCAAGCCCTCATCTGCCTCGCCCGCGAGCCTAGAGCGCGTTGTTTTCAATACCGAACACATCTGGAAAAACGATGTACTCAACTCCGTCACTCCCAGAGGTTCCATCAGCGACCACCACAAAGTTGTTCTGGTCACCGGTGCAGCTGGTTTCGTTGGCACCCACGTGTCCCTCGCGCTAAAACGGCGCGGAGATAGTGTCGTAGGCCTTGACAACTTCAACAGATACTATGACCCTAAACTCAAACGCAGTCGCCAAGATCTCCTCCTAAACGAAGGCGTTTACGTGGTCGAAGGAGACATAAACGACATGGCGCTCCTTAATCGGCTTTTCGATACTGTTCGGTTCACCCATGTGATGCATCTGGCGGCTCAAGCTGGAGTTCGTTATGCTATGAAAAACCCAAGTTCCTATATTAACAGCAACATTGCTGGGTTCGTTAGTCTACTCGAAGTGTGTAAATCTTTGAATCCAAAACCTGCCATCGTGTGGGCTTCGTCTAGTTCTGTCTATGGTTTAAACACCAAATTGCCGTTTTCAGAAGAAGACCGTACTGACCAACCAGCAAGTCTCTATGCTGCTACAAAGAAAGCTGACGAAGAAATAGCACACAGTTATAATCATATCTACGGGCTTTCATTAACGGGGTTGAGATTTTTCACTGTGTACGGACCATGGGGGAGACCAGACATGGCGTACTTTGAATTCACTAAGAATATATTGAAAGGGAAAAACATAACTGTGTTTCAAGGGCCTGGAGGTATTTCTGTAGGCAGAGATTTTACGTACATTGATGATGTTGTGAAGGGTTGCGTGGCTGCATTGGATACCGCTGGGAAAAGCATTGGGAGGGAAGGAAAAAGAAAGGGTTTAAAGGCGCCTTTGAGAGTTTTCAATATAGGGAATACTTCGCCGGAGAGTGTTGAGAAGCTTGTGGGGATTTTGGAGAGGTTGTTGAAGAAAAAAGCGGTGAGGGATGTACAAGAAATGCCTAAGAATGGAGATGTGATGTTTACGCATGCTAATATAAGCTTGGCAACAAGGGAGCTTGGGTATAAGCCTACTACAGATTTGGAGACTGGGTTGAAGAAATTTGTGGAGTGGTATGTTGATTGGATCCAAAAAGATTAGATATGGTTACTTAGGTACTATTGATTAGGTTTATTGATTAAATTCAAATACATTGGCGACACATTTTGTATTGTATTAGTCAATGCAACTGTGTTTTTTGAATCTAATTGAGAAATCTAAGGTATAGTTCTTAAGGAATCCGTAAAATTTTAATTTTTTTAATTTTAATTTTTTTTTTGTTAATTCGATATTTGGGGTCGGGGATTTGAACCTTGTACCTACCTTTTGTTGGAAACATAGCTTAATTTTGTTAGGTTTTCTTTGTGTGGTAGGTTCATTTGGATGGTATATTTATTGAATATTTTTAATAACAATTTTTATTGAATTTGATGTTAGAGTTTGTTGGATTTATAGAGTAGTTGGAAAAACGTATGCTTGCATATAACCAGGAATTTTATGCTGTTCACAGGTTCTAATATTGCTCTTTCTCTAGTAAATTAAACACTGATATTGGCAGATATATTTTACGTTTTTATGCTGGCTATTTCTGTAGCATTGGTGCATAAGAAATGCAGGATTATATGGCCACGCAAGATTGGTTTGTAAATCATACAGATTCAAAGAATGACATAGTGGACAATCACCAATGACATTAATCGGCTTTAGTTCTATATATATATATATATATATATATATTTTTTTTTTTTTTTTTTTGGAGCAAAAGTTCTATATATTCTAATGACAGTAATATTGCTCGCTTTCACATTTAGGTTTATATGCATATCCTGAAATGTTCAATAATTACATTCAAAGAAACATTGATCTTTCTCTTAACCATTTTTTTTTACTCATAAGAAATATAAACATGACAAGTATTCCATTATGATTTGCCTAGACCATAGCTTGGTTGCTATCACTTAATGTAGTGAATTATTTATAAAATTAGACCATAAAATTCTTAAATGGTTGGTCTGTTGTTTTTAATGTCTTAGCCATTGATTTGAGCTTTGTTATACTGGAATTATTATTATTATTATTATTATTATTATTATTATGCACAGTGTTGGTAATTCTGTTTTTATTTTCTAAATATGGTTTGGGGTGTATAAGTTTGTTTTATACCAGAAAGTATGTTTAAAGTAGTTTGAGAATATTAATTCCCAATATTAGCATTTTTAGCATTTTAAAACGTATTTAGCAGATCGACACCTACTCTTGCCTTTATTTGTAGTATTGGACATTGCAGATAGTCTTGGACACCAAAGTTCCAAAGCCATTTGTCATGTCCACAATCATATTGCAATAGATGCTATTTTGTCAAACTTGTTTACATGAGTTGTGATGGAACATCTTATGTTGTCTAATGTTATAATGCATCAATTAAGATTATTACCACTTAATAAACGTGATGACAGTAGAAGATCATCACAGCTAAGGCAATGATTTCTTCTACAAGCAGCCAAGGTGACTTTGGCATTGACTCTCTCTTGCAATGTAGCCCAAAGTCATTCAATTCACTTTGGTGCACTTACTTAAGAATTGGAACAACACCACATTAATCAACGTGAATGTGAGATAGTTTCAAATGGTGAAACCTTTTTTTCCCCCAACAAATGACCTAGGAAGCTCTGAGATTGACATAAATTGAACCTGTAAAAACAACCACTTGTCACCACATCAATTTCTTCCAAGAGAAAGAACATCTCAACTTAAAAGACATTTGATAGGAAAAAAATTCCACTTGGTATTTAATATCAAATATGATAACAAATAGTCATTTAAACATCTCAACTAAAGGCAACTGCAAAAACAAACCCCAAAATCCCTCTTCACTGATGTCTTTTGATTCAAGAAAAATGCAAGAAAAACACACACTGCTTTAACACTTAATCAAGCTTGGGGTATGTTCCAAGACAACATAATGTAAAGATTTCTAATTAACTAAGGAGGATCAGAAAAGTGATATTTTTAAAATAGGCCATGTTCAAGAGTCGGCAATTGTAACTTTGACTTCCACGCCAGGTTCAATAGTGATGGAGGTAATCTGCTTAACAACTTCAGGGGAGCTGAAGAGTTCAATAACTTGTTTGTGGACACGAAGTTCAAATCTATCCCAAGTGTTGGAACCTGCAAACCCAAAACCAAATCAGTTGAAAATAGTTTTCCAATAAACAAAACACACTTAACAAAAAACAAGTTACACAATAAACCTATATCAACACCAAGCACAAAGGATTCTTCAGTTATTCAGAAGCTTAAGTATGTATGAGCACATATTAGTTGACCGATGATAATGAAATTGTTTATTCTATTTTTCTGGGCCACAATGAAACAAGGTATGGTATGATCAACTATGATATGCAAGCAACAACCACCCATGGCACATACATTTTAGTCATTAGCTCTTCCCTTTCAAAGTATAAATTGAGTTGCTACAGGTTGACTTCAATTAGTGGTTCAAAGCAGAGTAATTCTAATTTGGCTTTCAGCTGCGAGGCATGCAGGGATAAATAAGGCTATAGCATCAAAGTTTGTTTTCAATATTCTATGACCTCAACATCAAAGACAAAACAATAAGGGTTCTCCATTTTAATATTATTGAGACAACTGAACCTCAACGCAAACCCTGGATCTCTCCCTGCTGTCTTTGAATTATGATACAAAGGACCTTGTGAGACGCCACTAACAATTTCCTTAAGCAGAGGATATACAGGTAATAGCAGGCTAAGTAATAAACCAAAAGAGAAATACTTAAAATGAATAGAATAGGATTATTATCAAATGAATATTGAAGAATAATGAGGAATATAGTGATTTTTTTTTTTTTTTTTTTTTAATGAAGCCAAGCATCTGAACCCAAAAACAGTAAGATAAAAAAGAAATATACCTTCACCACAGGGGGACTTCCTGGTGGTGATGTGCAGAACCTTGGTGGGCAATGCCCACTGGGCATACACTCAGGCTCATAGATGCAAGATCACATGAGAGTTTAAACCCTAAATAAAATCAGAGATTATTCTGAAAACCCATAAGATTAAATTAAATTAATAAAAAAATACAACTACAAAGTCATAGTCCCAAAATTTTGGGGTCAGCTGCGGATCCTCAACGAACTAGTCAAAATTGGTCACATATATTTTTTTCTGCCTATGCTATGTATCCAAGAGTTAAGCTCTTTTGGATATACACCATTGTCAGTTTCTTTAAAACCTTTTCCCCTCTCCCCGTATGTGTGTGTGTTAAAATACACAGTATTCTCAAAAAAAAAAAAAAAAAAAAAAGGTCACTCTACCTAAAAATTGTTACTAACATAGTATAATATTGAAAAACCATAAATAAAAATAAAATAAAATAACCAACAACAAAACTGGTTTTAAACCATAAAATCCCAAATGGGTCATCTCCAATAGATAAGATAAACCTTAAATTCAAACTCAAACCAACTAAACCCAAATCAATCCTCAGATAAAACTAAAAGAGTGTGTCTAATCTCTGAACTTAAATCAAAACAAACTTTGTGGTGGATCATCTCTAACTCTAATAGGGATGATAAACCTTAACTCAAACCGCCAAATCAATCCTAATATCTGAAATTAAATCATTACAAACTTCATCAAATTGGCCATGCTGATTAGAAGTGAAAGATAACAAAAGCAAGAAACAAACTTTGTGGTGGGTCATCTCTAATAGAAAAGATAAACCTTAACTCAAACCAACTAAACCCAAAGATAAACATTCAATGAAGGACAAAGAAACCAAAAAAAAAAAAGGCAACATAATGATAAAGTTGCATTTGGATTTATTTAAAATTAAAGAATTTGAAGAAAATTCGAAATGTAAATTGTCTAATATGAATTTAACAGCATATAATGGGTTTAAGTGTTAAGTTTTAAGATTTTCCTTCAACGAAAATACTACATTTCAAAATGTCATCTTACACTTGATAATTTCACATATATGTATTAATAAAATATAAATTTATCTATGAATTTCAATAATAGAAAAAAAAAATCATCATTTCATAATTTATTCAATTAATTTATGAGAAAATAAAATTTTATGCATTCTCTTTAAATATTTCCATTCACATGATCAAAAATTTTGTAAAAAAGAGAAGCACATTCAATTGTTAATAATGGTGACTCAAACTTCATATACTTCTACTTTTACGGTAATGTAAATAACTTTTCCAATAATGTTTGATGAAATGATTGTAGATGTGAAGCTTACCCTATCTTTTTTGGACAAAGTTTAATTACAAAATTAGTTGTAGCCTACAAAATTAGTTGTAGCCTAAAACTACAACCTTACTAAATATCATTAACATTACTATATATTTTGAAAATTTAACCGTTGAATTGCATGTTCTTTACGCTTTTAATATACATGTCAAATTTTGAGTTAATCGGATATTATTTACTATATAATCTATAAACTTATATTTTATGCATAGTTTTAAACTATAAAAACTTGCAATTAAAAAATTTATTGATGACATAACTATTGATTTTTAATTTTCTAGAAATTTTGCAAGTATAGAGTGTGGGGGCCAAAGAATTTATGACCTCGGCCCACTTCATTTTGGGGCCCAAGGCCCGAGCCGAGGAGGGATATCGCCGAGGACATACAATGAGAACCCAAACGGCCTTGGGACATAGCCAAGGACTATTCTGTCCTCGGCATCCCAAAACGCCCCTGAGGGAAAGGGCAAATAAGGTATAGGAACAGTTCATGGAAATGCTAAACTCCTCCGCATTAACGCAGAAAAGACCCTTGAATAGGATAGCGACAAAGGACAAGGGAAAAGCAACCATTACTGCAATGAAGTACTCTGCGCCTGACAGAGTAATGCTTTTCAGCTTTTACAACCACCCCCAACCACTTTGGGTATGGGTTGATAGGACAAGTATCAGCCCTAGAAAGTTGAACCTACACGTGGACGTAGGAAGGAAGGAAAAAGGCTAGTATAAAAAGGAAAGAGAAGCAACTAAAGAAGGGGGGGACAAACCGTCTCCCAGCCCCTGGAGCCCTAAACAGGGGAGAGTTATAAGAATACCAATCCCCTCGGACAAGGTCTGAGGACCGGAGCCGCTCAGGCCGTGCCGGAGGAAAGGTCTTATTAGATACGCTACTACCATGAACATCATGACTAACCACCGTCCAGTGACCAAGGCCTAGCCTTTCAGCCCACGCTCTATAAATTTTGTTGCAAGGGCCTTTAACGCGCGAAGCCCATATCAGTTGGGATCGTCACAATTTGAGTCCTTACAATTGGCGCCGTCTGTGGGAAGGCTTGTGCGTTGGCACAGGCAGCAGTTAGTCATGGGGGGATTAAGCCCTTGCTGACAAGGGTCCCTCAAAAGAAATAGTTTTGGCGAGAAGGGCTAGCTAGGCAAAAGCCTCCCCATCGTTCCCAATAGTTGTGGTTCTAACTCAGCACCTACTCGGATCTACCGTACAAAGTGCCAGGGGCACGGGTAGTTCTAGGGGCTTCGAACATCAAGCCAAATGCCCGTACCCTTGTCAAGGGGCTAGCCACCAACTACTTAATGAAAATCTAAGTTTTGGACAGAACCAAGGTATTGCATAGTCCTCGGACTCAAACCTATGGGGAAACCAAGTACATCAGAATGAAAATCTAAGTTTTGGACAGAACCAAGGTATTGCATAGTCCTCGGACTCAAACCTATGGGGAAACCAAGTACATCAGAATGAAAATCTAAGTTTTGGACAGAATCAAGGTATTGCATAGTCCTCGGACTCAAACCTATGGGGAAACCAAGTACATCAGAATGAAAATCTAAGTTTTGGACAGAACCAAGGTATTGCATAGTCCTCGGACTCAAACCTATGAGGAAACCAAGTACATCAGAATGAAAATCTAAGTTTTGGACAGAACCAAGGTATTGCATAGTCCTCGGACTCAAACCTATGGGGAAACCAAGTACATTAGAATGAAAATCTAAGTTTTGGACAGAACCAAGGTATTGTATAGTCCTCGGACTCAAACTTATGGGGAAACCAAGTACATTAGAATGAAAATCTAAGTTTTGGACAGAACCAAGGTATTGCATAGTCCTCGGACTCAAACCTATGGGGAAACCAAGTACATTAGAATGAAAATCTAAGTTTTGGACAGAACCAAGGTATTGCATAGTCCTCGGACTCAAACCTATAGGGAAACCAAGTACATTAGAATGAAAATCTAAGTCTTGGAGAGAACCAAGGTATTGCATAGTCCTCGGACTCAAATCTATGGGGAAACCAAGTACATTAGAATGAAAATCTAAGTTTTAGACAGAACCAAGGTATTGCATAGTCCTCGGACTCAAATCTATGGGGAAACCAAGTACATTAGAATGAAAATCTAAGTTTTGGACAGAACCAAGGTATTGCATAGTCCTCGGACTCAAACCTATGGGGAAACCAAGTACATTAGAATGAAAATCTAAGTTTTGGACAGAACCAAGGTATTGCACAGTCCTCAGACTCAAACCTATGGGGAAACCAAGTACATTAGAATGAAAATCTAAGTTTTGGACAGAACCAAGGTATTGCAAAGTCCTCGGACTGAAACCTATGGGGAAACCAAGTACATCAGATTGAAAATCTAAGTTTTGGACAGAACCAAGGTATTGCATAGTCCTCGGACTCAAACCTATGGGGAAACCAAGTACATTAGAATGAAAATCTAAGTTTTGGACAGAACCAAGGTATTGCATAGTCCTCGGACTCAAACCTATGGGGAAACCAAGTACATTAGAATGAAAATCTAAGTTTTGGACAGAACCAAGGTATTGCACAGTCCTCAGACTCAAACCTATGGGGAAACCAAGTACATTAGAATGAAAATCTAAGTTTTGGACAGAACCAAGGTATTGCACAGTCCTCAGACTCAAACCTATGGGGAAACCAAGTACATTAGAATGAAAATCTAAGTTTTGGACAGAACCAAGGTATTGCATAGTCCTCGGACTCAAACCTATGGGGAAACCAAGTACATCAGATTGAAAATCTAAGTTTTGGACAGAACCAAGGTATTGCATAGTCCTCGGACTCAAACCTATGGGGAAACCAAGTACATCAAAAAGAAAAGATAAGTTTTGGACAGAACCAATGTATTGCATGGTCCTCAGACTCAAACCTATAGGGAGATTAGTCATTAGAAAATGAATTAAGTTTTAGACAGGATGGAAATCTCGTCCTGTCCTCGGATCCCTAGCTCTGAAGATACCAATAGAAACGAGTGTTTAGGCCCGGTATAGTCATACCTCAGTCCTCGGACCGCATGTCAAAAATGGTTAAGGCCATGAATGTAGGTAGGAGTGTGTTTAAGCATCCTAGTACACGGCGATCATCTCGGATAGTTCATTTTGGGTTACCCATCCTAGGATGATCGCCTCATGCGCAATACAGAAACGTTCAGCTGTTATCTCGGTTAGTCTTATATGTATAACATTTTTCATGTCGGCATTATTATGCGTGCTAGTCTCAGTAAGTTCAAAATAATAGCTTTTTGTTAACGGGGGGCTCGGCCCCAAGTATCGTTCAGAAAAAATATATCTATGGGTATAAATGCATAGCACATCTATTCACAGCATAACCATTGCAGAAAAGAAAGAATACTTAGAATAAAATAAAGATAAAATCATCTTTTATTAATACAAAGAAATAGTACAGCGTATAATGAAGGGCTCAAGCAAGCCTATACCAGAAGCTAACCACAAAGGCAAAAAGAAAAGCAAAAAGGAAAAAGACACAAGGAAACCATAAATCCTTCGAAATTCTGCTCTTATGGCGACTAAGTGTGTCAGGATAACCCCATTGATGGAAGGGGAGAAAAGGCAGAAGAAGAAGCATAAGCACCAGGATGCCCCTAGTGATGGAAGAGAAGAAGAAGCAGAGGCAAAAGGGGGCACCAGAGAAAGAGGAGAGGAGGAAGCGGGGATGCCTAGTCCCCGTGCCAACTCTGACTCCCATTAGGCCAGTGCCATGTTAGCAGCGCTCAAGAGAGAGCGGATGGTACCGACGATGAGCAACCTCGATGCTATCGCACCAAAAATCTGATGCGACCAGTGCCTGCTTCGGATTTTGACTAAAGGAAGAAGAGGCTTCTTTCCCACTTTGTCAAGGGGGAGAGATGTTTTGAGTCTCTGTCTCCCTTGCCCTGATCGGGCCATCTTGAGTCTCGGAGAGACCCAGTGCTTCTGGAGATGGTGTGGCCCCTTCACCCCCATCTTCGCCCCAACCATATCACTTCCTAAGGCTTAATCCCACTATCAGTGAGGACTTTGAACATAGCAGGTGGTTTAGGAACTTGAAAGTTGAGGGGTTTGTACGTAAAGAAAATGATCTCCTACCTTGCTTCTTATATGGAAGGCAAGTCTGGTGGCATTTAATCTGGACAGATTTCCAAGAAAAGCTACAAACGAGACAATTCCCGTTCGACTCCCAACGTCATTTTCAACCGTTGGATTTGCGTCGCCTCGTAAAGGAAACTTAATAAAGGTGTGCCTCGTGCACTGAAACGGCAAGAACGCGGCGCGAGCAAAGCTAAAGGAATGTCCCATGACCAGGAACATGTCCCAAGCAAATGGAGAGGCACTGACATTGATGAGGGATGAGGCTTGGCAAGCTGTAACATAAGCCCGACGTCACCAAAACCCTTCTCTCCGTCCGAGGGGCCGGACAGCAGGGCTTTGAGGGGCTATTGTGGGGGCCAAAGAATTTATGACCCCGGCCCACTTCATTTTGGGGCCCAAGGCCCGAGCCGAGGAGGGATATCGCCGAGGACATACAATGAGAACCCAAACGGCCTAGGGACATAGCCAAGGACTATTCTGTCCTCGGCATCCCAAAACGCCCCTGAGGGAAAGGGCAAATACGGTATAGGAACAGTTTATGGAAATGCTAAACTCTTCCGCATTAACGCGGAAAAGACCCTTGAATAGGATAGCGACAAAGGACAAGGGAAAAGCAACCATTACTGCAATGAAGTACTCTGCGCCTGACAGAGCAATACTTTTCAGCTTTTACAACCACCCCCAACCACTTTGGGTATGGGCTGATAGAACAAGTATCAGCCCTAGAAAGTTGAACCTACACGTGGACGTAGGAAGGAAGGAAAAAGACTAGTATAAAAAGGAAAGAGAAGCAACTAAAGAAGGGGGGGACAAACCGTCTCCCAGCCCCTGGAGCCCTAAACAGGGGAGAGTTATAAGAATACCAATCCCCTCGGACAAGGTCTAAGGACCGGAGCCGCTCAGGCTGTGCCGGAGGAAAGGTCTTATTAGATACGCTACTACCATGAACACCATGACTAACCACCGTCCAGTGACCAAGGCCTAGCCTTTCAGCCCACACTCTATAAATTTTGTTGCAAGGGCCTTTAACACGCGAAGCCCATATCAGTTGGGATCGTCACAATTTGAGTCCTTACATAGAGGATATAAGAAGAAGATGTAATTCAATGGTGGATTTGTCAAAATTCACCTCCAATAAAAAGATATCGAGTAAGGTTGTAGCCTTATGCTACAATTAATTTTATAGCTAAACTTTGTCCATCTTTTTTATTGGTTCCCTACCTGTCAAAATATTACTAAATTGCATTACATAATTTAGTTTGCTGATTTTAACAAGAGGTGGTGCCATTGCCCATTTGAAATACAATTAAAATAATTTTGAGGGCTTATTTGATTGGACTGATCCATGTACAAAAATGTCAAAGGAGCCTTGTCATGCCTTAAAAGAAAAATAAGAATTAAGTAATGAGTAAAATAGCATGTCAAGGCTTCAAATGTTTACAGTTTGACAGTTTGTTATACCTTTTTTTTTTACTTGATAAAACCAACTCTCATTAAGAGAATACAAGATCTTTCTTACAGTTCAACCCACTACTAGTATCAAAGATTCAAAATAGTATTTGACATGAGCATGAACTACACCATTTAACTCTCTTCTAACCCAATTATAAGAGCAAATAGTATTATGAACTCTAGAGCATTGCTTAGTAAGTTTGGAATGGACCAAAAGCTCCCTCTATTAGAGCTGTTCAAGGGTTCAATGCACAACTTTTTGTTTAGCTAAAAGCTAAAAGTTAAGCTTATAATTAGCTTTAGCTTTTACGTACAGCCAGTGGCGACTCCAGAAATTTTTCTAAGGATGTTCCTAAATTTTTTTTTTTTAGTTGAAATATCCAAAGCCATCATCAAGAAGATGAAGATGAATCTTGCACAGGAGATGAATCATGGGTACGTGGTTTTTTTTTATCAAATATTTGTCCATAATTCTAGCAAAAGAATAAACAATAAACTATAAGTTCATTTGAAATATTAATAAAATTATTAATTATTGTTATTTAGTTGTTTCATTAATTTGTTTGTCTTTTATAAACTATAATTTGTTATATTGTTGTTTCATTAATTATAAAATTATTAATTGTTATTTAGCCTAACATAATTTAATTTGTTTATCTTTTATAATATATTGGGTAATTAAATTATTGATTATTGTTTATTAGTTGCTTTCCTTAATTAATTATTGGTTAATTAAATTATTGTTTATTAGTTGCACTAGCACACATTCCATGTGCATTTACTTCCCCCAATTCAAATTCCTCACCCGGCCCCATGTGCCCCATCCACCCCCCACCCCACTCAACAGACAATGAGACAAGCCCCCCAATCACAAGAGCTAGCTGCCAATCAGAAAATTTCACAATCACAAATCACAATAAGACAATTAATTGTATCTCACCAAGTCTCACCAACACCAACGGATAAAGCCAAAAAGAAAAAGTCAAGAACAGGGCCAAAATATTAATAAAGTTAAAACTAAGCTGAGCCAATCACAGTTGTTCAAAAGAATCAGATAAATTATTAAAGTTAAACTATTAAAGTCTTAAAAGAATAAAGAGAGAGAGAGAGAGTCATTCATTTCATTTCAGTCTAATTTCATATTTCACTTTCATTTTCATTTTTCAAATAAAGAGAGAGAGACTGAGAGAGTCAGAGAGAAAAAGAGAGAGAAGTTATGAAATACCTTGAGGTTGAGGTTGAGGTTGAGGGGGCACCAGAGCAAGCCGAGCAACGAGCGACGGAGCGAGCGACGTGACCAAGCCAAGCGACAAGCGATGGAGCGAGCAACATGACCGATCGGAGATCTCCGATGCCCGAATCTCGATGCGATGTGCACTGGATTGGAGCTCGAGTTGTGTTGGTTGACCGATCTCCGATGCGGTGATGCCCAATTCGTCTGTTGGCTTGTGTTGCAGCGTTGCTCTGTTGACGTTTTTGTCTTTAGGTTTGCTTTAGTGATATCTGATTTAGTGATTTGAGGTTTTTGATTTAGTGATTTGCAGCGTATATTGGGTTTTGGTTTTTTGGTTTTTTTTTTTTTTTTTTTTTTTTTTTGAGAATCCGTGGGTTTGCTTTACCTATTTACCATCTGTTAGGTTGTTTTTTTGTTTAGACTGGGTTTGCTTTACGTTTAGGATTGATGTTGGGCTTTTTTTTGGGCTTGCTCTGTTACAATTTTTTTTTTTTTTTTTCCAGATTTTAGTTCAAAATTTTTTTGGGCTTTTTTTTAAAAAAAATTTTTGCTTGAAAGTAGAACAAATATATATATATATTTTTTAATTTGAGAGTGTTCCTAATTTTGCTTGAGGGTGTTCCTCAATTTTTTTTAAGGGTAAACAAATAAAAAAAATTTAATTAATATATATAATTTTTTTTTTCAAGTTAGGGTGTTCCTGGGAACACCCTGAGTCCAACGTGGCGTCACCACTGCGTACAGCTTTTTAAAAGCTCATTTTTTCTTACTTTTTCTCATTCTTTTCAAAATACAAGTATACTTTAGAACACTTAACAAAAAGCTAAATAAGCTATTACCAAACGGACATAGTCTCCTTCCATCACTATGGCTAAATAATTTTCTAATAGTGCCAATTGCAAAGCCCAAAGAATAGCACTTGTTTCTGCCACTAGTGAGTCACTCACAAGAATGCAAATCCTTGCGCGTGAATCATTAATAGCAACATTAACATTTAGCTTAATCATACCTAGAGGGGGCGTTGCTAATGTATATGTTTGATTTGGCCTTGCTCTTGCTTTGGCTCAATTCAATTGACTTGCTCCTCTATCCTCCATTTCAAGTTGTTGATGGTTGAAGCATATTATTCGCTTTGGTGCTGTCATGAGCAGTTGCCAATGTACAATTTGCAATACTAAGCTTTTTTTAAAAGGTACAAATGTAATTTTTTTTTTTTTTTTTTTTTTTTTTTTTGAGAATGAGGCACATATGTAATTGATGTCACCTCAACAACAAAAACACCACAAAAACACCAAATGTAAAATGGGTCTACCAAAAAATTTGCTGCAAAAGATATTTGTTTATTGAAGTGGGGAGATCTAAGTGGGGAGGGGGAATTTAATCCCAATTTCTTCTCTATAGGAGAATTGGACAATGCCTTGTATAATTCTTAATATAATATAAAATCCGCATGAAAGGTAAATAATAATAATAATAATAATAGGGCAAGATTTAAGTACTGTACTTTGGTGCTGTTCCTTAGATTTTCCTTTTAAGATTCTGTCACTTGGATTTTTTCTCATAGAATGGAAATGTATTTTTTAATTCAGTAGCCACATAGCTGAATCTTAAGAGAGGAATCTAAAGATCAGCAATTAAGGTATTGTAACTAAGTTTTGTCCATCTATATATATCTAAAAGCTGAAGTGTAGCATTCATTGTTGCTTCGCTCCAATTAAATCACATCAGCGTCCACGTCATTATCCTTTTATTTTTTATTAATTTTCTTATAATTTTTTTAACATTCGCTTATTATTTTTAATATTTACACTTTCTTCAACCTTTCTCCCTCTCTTATCTTTTCATCTCCCCACTACCCTCTAACTTAATATCACTATTCATCTTCCTTTATTTTGTCTCTTCTTATTTACACTCTCTTATTCTCCAACATTTCTCCTTTCCTTATCTTTTCATCTCCCCACTATCCTCTACCTTAGTATCACTGTTAATCTCTCCCTTCATCTTCCTTTATTTTATCTCTTCTTATTCACGCCATGTTATTATAAATTTGTCATTCACTCTTCCATTCTTTGCATAGTTTCCCTTCACAAAAAGGTTCTCTCTCTCTTTCTCTCTCTCAATTTTTTGGTGGATTTTTTATTTTTCTTGCATCTATGCTTTAGGTTGATAAATTTTGTATTTTTTAGAACTCTAATTTGGGTTGATGCAATATAGTTTTGTGTTTTAAGTGTTTTTTTTTTTTTTTTATTGTTAAATATTATCCTATTGCATTATAAAAAATTTAAGATAGTAGATAAAAATATAATATTATTATATTACATAACATGATTTGGATAATTTAGTGTTTATTGTTATATCTTTTATTTTTACTTTTTTTCCTATTCTCATCTTATTTTATTCAACATTAGACTAGGATTGGTATTTAGTTATTAACATGTCGGTCATGGTTGCAAATTTAGAATTCGAGTTGGGTCATGACATGTTTTTCTGGCAATAGGTGCTAATGATCTTTACATGGTATATGTGGAGTCTTCTTAATATTTTAGTTTTCACCTTAACAATATAGAAATTGTTTCATCAATGATTGAGTGTTTATATGTTACACATTTTTGCAAATCTTTTCAATGCACTGCATAGATTAGCGATTATTACAAATAATAATTATCCAATCACTTTAAATTTGGGTTTGGATAAGAATAAAATCTAACTTATATATGATTACTTCTCAAATTATTTCTTTATGGGATGTACAACTTTACACTTATATAGCTTTTTAAATAAATAAATAAAAGCAATCTCAAATGAATGTGAAGCCATTGAAAATTAATATTTCATCACTGAATTAGAAAAAATATAATATACAGAAACATGGTATACAATCAAAATTAGGCAAGAACTTATTTAAATACACAGTTGTTTTAATGAAAAGAAAACAGTCATTATTTTTCTCAATATTGATCACTTCTAAAATCAAGAAAAAAATAATATTTAAAACAAATAACAACTAAAGCTACATATGAATTTATTCAAATTACAAAACAGCCATAATAAAAAGAAACTAATGGTTACATTTTTTTAAAGTGATGAAGAAAAAAATTTGGAATATTGAACATATATATTTTTGAAAGTTATGAAACTAATGGTCACACCTCATATATTTTGTCTCCTTTTTATTTTAAAAAATTAAACATATAACATTTTACTTAGATTCAATAAAAAAAAAAAAATTGTCCTCATAAAGTGGAGTAATACTAGGGAAACACTCATTCTCACACCAATACGTTAAAGAAAAAATAGAATACAAAACTAATGCCAATTTAGAAACACTATATTAAAAAAATTAATGAGGATATCAAACCAAATATAATATAAAGAAACTAAACAATACAATGTAATAAAGAGTAGATAAAGAAAAAAAAATCAAACGTCATTAGAAACCGTTAATTGGAAAAAAAGAGGTTGTAAGGGGAAGTAAAAAACAAAATAGAGATGATCATACCGAGAATATTAAAACTTTACAATGCAGTAAAATAAACCGTTTCGTTCACTTTAAAAATTAAATCAACAATTATATACAATTATAGTGCGTAAAAAACAAAATAGAGATGATCATACGAAGAATATTAAAATTTTACAGTGCAATAAAACAAATCGTTTCATTCACTTTAAAAATTAAATCAATAATCAACAATTAAATACAATCATAGTACTAAATTTAAATTTAAAAATAATCAAACTTTAACCATGGAAACCATATTTCCAATCATAACTAAAAAAGTGATGTTCTCCAGTAATAATAGAAATTGCATAAGAAATCAATTATATATATATACACACACATATATAATTTTGATACACTATAAATTTTTAAAAATCTAATGAACGATACTACCTCTCATTTAACGTCTTTGTTATGTAAATTATCAATAAATATATAATAATAGTAAGAAGTATTACAAATGAGATTATTAAAAACATGATAAAATTAATTAGTGACTATCATTATGGAGTAGTAGTCTATAGTTTTATGCATCTAAAGAAGTGAGATATATCTTCGTATTAAAATAGTTTCTCTGTCGCTAAGAAAGTCCTCTAACTTCTCTTAGGCAGTAGAATTGTTGTCCCTTCACTTTGAAGGCTTGTATTTCTTCCATGTTTTTAACAGTGTTAATTCGTGGACTAGTTGGGTTTTTTTCAAGGGTTATTGGGAAACAGATTATCTTTTTCTCTCTTACACTTCTGATCTGCATTCATAAGTTTACCATGTCTGCAATGGATGAACTAACAAGCGATTGGACCAAATTCACGCTTTCAGAGAGGGAGGGGCCTGGGTGTTGCTTAGAGAGTGATCTTAGCTCTCAAGACCATATCATTGCAGCCAAGTTTTTGACAAAGCGAGCCCTCAATATCGATGCAATAGCAAGAACTTTTACTCCTCTTTGGAGATTGCGAAATGGCTTTCAGGTTCGCAAAATTGGAGAACATAAAATGTTGTTCATCTTCGAATCAGCAGCTGATAGAGATAAGGTCATTAATACCGAACCTTGGAGTTTCGACAAACACCTCATGATCATGCAGCGATATGACAAAAGTAAGGTAGTGGAGGAATTAAGTTTTGATAGGACATTGTTTTGGGTGCAAGTCCACGGGCTGCCATACCGTTACATGAACGTAAAAGCTGCTGAAAAAATCTGCAATGTCCTTGGCCAGGTATTTCATTCCGCGGATCCAACAAAAACAGAAGGGGGTAACTTTATAAGGATTAGGGTGTTGATGGATGTTACCCTGCCTCTTTGCCGTGGTCGGATAATTTCTTTGGAGAATGGTAAAACCATGTGGATAACTTTCAAATATGAGCGCCTCCCAAATATTTGCTACTGGTGTGGCCGTCTTGAACATGATGATAGGGATTGCAATCTATGGCTAGAGAGCGAAGGTTGCTTAACTGCCGATCAAAAGCAATACGGACCCACTCTTTGACCTCACCTTTTGTTTCTTCACAGAAGGCTGTCGTCTCTGTTCCAGGTTTTTTCAAATCGAAACAAGGCTCGTCTTCAAAACCTACTGATCGTGACACTGGTGTTGAGGCTGAACCGGTGGCGATGAATGATGTGAATCCGATGCCTGTTCATTGTCCAACGGCGGTGAGCAAGTCGGAAACTCCAAGGGACGTCTTGCAGAAGCATTCAAGAGATGAAACCATTACTTTGGACTCTCCAATTGTAACGCAAAACGTACGAGAGATTCCGTAATCAATAATACCGTTGAAAGCTCACAATTTTTGGAAAGTCATAACTCCAATATTCATGGGACAGCTGCCTTCCCCGATTTGTTTGAAGTCCGAATTAATGAGATTGATTCAGAGCTGACCAAATTTGATCACATTAAACTCACGAACCAATCAACTACTATTGCCAAAAATACTTCTAGTCAGTCACATGAGGAGCAAGAGGTAGCAAAGTCACTAAATACTCAGCGTATGTGGACCCAATTGGCAAGGAAAAACACTGAAGGCAGTGCTCAGGAAAACGCAGGAAACAAAGGGAGAGACAAAGGTGAATACATTGGTGGAGAAAAGAGAATTATTTCACAGGTTGAAGGTCCTTCTGAATGACCTCGCAAGAAAAAGCAAGTTTTAAGGGAGGATGGGGTCTTACATTCTATATTGGCGGAGGCTGGTAATCAGCCCTGCCAAGAATCATGAATCTCAGAGGATGGAACTGTCGTGGGCTTGGGATCCTACGTACAGGGAAGGAGCTTGGAAATATTATCCGAGCAAAAGATCCCTCTATAGTGTTTAGAGCCGAAACACTTACAGATGAAGCAAGGCTAGACCGAGTAGTGCAGGAAATTGAGGTACAAGACAAAAGCCTTTGGATGGGGTTTTGGTCACTCTACGTTCTAAATAAGATAAAAAGTTTTATTTGGCTTGCTTGTCGAAAATCCCTACCGACAAAGTAGAATTTAGTGCGATGGACCATCATTGACGACCTTCATTGCAATAGATGCTGTGAAACGAAGGAGCATTCCCTCCATGCAATTTGGTCGTGTCCTTTGCTTGACACAGTGTGGCTAAACACTGATTTCTGGGCTTGCCAAATATCCAAACAGTTTCTGGACTTCAGGGAGTTGCTGTCTTGGATTATGCAGAATCACCAACAGCCAGTTTTGTTTGCTTGCACGGCATGGGCGATATGGACCAACAGGAGTCAGACCCGCTTGCATTTGCCGTGTTGCAACCTGCAGCAGATGATTCAAGAGTGTGAACAACGAATGGCAGAGTTCCTCAATATCAACCAGCATCCTCAGCTCAATCGTCCACAGCCTCAAGCTCTTTGGCATCCTCCACCGACAACTTTGGTGAAGGTAAACTTTGATGGAAGAATTTTTTCAAGGGTGAACTATTCGGGAGTTATTGGGGTTGTTCGCGACAGTGATGGATCGGTTATCACTTCTTTGTCGCAAGCTTATACACCGGATGAGTTTGAAACTATGCTGTCCTTTTGTGGTTCACTGCTAGATGATGTACATCAATGCTCTTGTCTTTTTAATCAATTACGTAATTACGTTACTCTCATATTAAGAGAGAAGGTAATAGGGTTACTAACAGTCTAGTCAGACATGTTGCGCATATGTCAGACTTAGTTGTGTGGATGGAGGATGTTCCACCACAATGTTTTCCAGTCATCCAAGCTGATTTAGCTGGATTTTCTTAATAAAGGTTTATGATGTTCTTTCTCAAAAAAAAAAAAAAAAAAAAAAAAAAGGAAGAAGTGAGATATATAAAGTTTACTTGAAGGTATATGTAAAGATTCACATTAAATACAAATAAATAAATATATATATATATAAAGGTTTTTTTTTTTTAAGTTATATTTAAGGTTTTTATTAACTTAAAAGATAATGAAAACCAATTGTTAATAACTAAAACAATAATATTAATAAAAATATATTTAATGAGAACGCCAAAAAAAAAAAAAAAAAATTATCACGCACAACGCGCGGGTTTGCAACTAGTAATAATAATAGTTTTATCACAATCCAACAAATAATCATTGAAAAAAAAAGTGTATCTTTTTGCTTTGACAATACCTTCATCATCAACAAAATTTCTTGTATATACCTTCCATAGTTCTTTCATCAACAAAATTTCTTATTGCTTGGACAAATGCGACACCTATTTACTTATTGAACTCCCGCAAATGTGGGGAAATTACAAGGTGATGACAAAGTGTTTTTCAGGATTTTTTATGTACCTTGATCATCACTTTGTTGGTGGAAGAAGCATTCCATCACTCAATGATCTTGTAAGCATGCTCTTTTATGCGTAAAATAGCTTCCTTGATTTTGCATGGTTCTCTTGCATCTTTTTTGTCTATTATCACCTTCCTTTTCTGGTTAAGGCTTGTAGACAACCCATAGGCTATAGCTAAGTTTTAAAGATGCTGCAATTTCCCTTGTACGTTGACATGCTATATTAATTTTGTGTGTCTAGTTCAACAGGAGCGGAATGGTAAACAGGTCCAACAAGCTTTGCTGAAGAATGTCTTGAATTTTTTTGCAGAAATTGCAGAGGGGAAAATAGACTACTGTAGAACATTTGAGCAGCGCATGCTTGAAGATGCAGCTGTTTACTACTCTAAATTAGTTTCAAAGTTGCTTTGCTGCATATCATATACAGAGTACATTCGAAAGGTTGTTCTTTATTAACGGTAGCAGCTTGAAAAGTTCATATATTTTATACAAAGTAAAAGTTGTGGGCGTACTTTTTCTGAATGATCCAGGTTGTGTGGTTATTGATTCAAGAGAAAGAAAGAGCTTTTTGGTACTTACAGCAGGCCGCTAGATAATTTACTTGAGGTATTTCTTTTGTTTTATTAATTTTTTACCACCAATGCATAGTTGTTGATCATTGGACTTCCTGATGGTGCCTCAAATTGATCTTACATGAAGGTGAAGAACTCAGCAAAGTAAATTAGTTGAAGCAACTCTATGTTTGATGATTAATTTGCTATGGAAGCTGGTCCATTTTCAAACATGTAAGGTGAAAGGTATTCTAACCGGGTTGAGTTTTCCATGCTTTCACAATTGGTCTTTACAGTTATAACTTGAATTAGCCATTGCATTCCTTGAAAAAGATTACAAAAGCTAGCACATTTAAAAAATAATTTCCTCCTAGAAGCACTTTTTGGTTTTATAGTTTTTGGATTATTTGTTTCTCAAAAGAAGTTCACATTTATATCCACTCTTCCCTGCCAAATTCTATACACTGGGTATGCTGCTTCTTTGTTTTGAGCTTTTCAGCATTGTGCGTAGGTAACTTGAAAGGATACATCTGTGCACACTAATACTGGGATCTGAAATCTGGTTCTTATTACATAGGGAATGATCTCTCTCCTGAACAAACTGGTCCATTGATGTTCTGCTCTCTCTGGTATCTCTTGCAGATTGTGAAATGGAAGTTGATGGGTGAAATTGCACAAGTATTGATTGAAAAACAAAAGACTAAGAGTCGTGACACAGAAATATGCTAAGTGCTAACATGAGCCTTGAAGAGGGAAGTTCTGTGTCGCTTTCAAAACAATGGCCCATGCAACAGTGAAAGCTCATCTTTTAGTAATTAGGATGTGTTAGGGGAACAAGCAATACAAATACACTGATTTTTGTAAGCAAATCAATGAAGCATAATCTATGCTAGAAGTGATAGGATTAACATCCCATTTGGAAATTAAAAGTCCATATGTGTGTACATGTATGCGCCTTTCTTCTACTCTAAAGCAATTTTGGTTGGGATTAAGTGTGTTGATTCATTAATCTACTGGTAAACACCAACAATTTTGAAAATTTTCCCACTTGCAAATAGTTTCTCTTTTGGTAGAAGATCAAGTTAACTTTAGGTATGGTGGTGGTGGCTGAACAGCTCTTAGTGGCTGGAATTATGTAATAGACTAATAGTGGCCACTTAGTGAAAAGTGTTAGTATGGACAACCAAGCAAAAAGAAAGAAAGCGTAAATGTTAGTATGAAATTTGGACTTGGATTAAAAAGATTAAATAGAAGAGAATAAATAAGTCTAAGTTAGCAAGCAAGCGAGCATAAATGCCTTGCTTGCATATTTCTCTTGTTCCACATGAGTTATACAAGTCTAAGTTGGCAAGCTAGCATAAATGTCTTGCTTTGCCTACTTACTTATCTTTTTTGGCACAATGACATAATAATCTTCTATATATAAGGTCAGTTTGGATTCACGTCCACGTTTGCGTTTGGGGCTTTTTTTTTTTTTTTTTTTAAACCAATGTGTTATGCACTGTTCATTGGCCATGAACAGTGAATTTAGACTAATAAACAGTGCCAAACAGTAATAAACAGTAAAAAAATTATTTTTTTATTGTTTTCAGTTTTCAGTTTTCAGCAAAATAAGCTATATCCAAACGCACACATAGTTGAAGTTACATAGATGATTTCTACATGAATTTGGCTTTCACAAAATTAAAATTGAGGCTAACTTAAAAGCTTTCTTAGGGTGTTTTGAAGCCAAAATTGTATTCTTCTCTTTTTAAGTATTGGTAGTTGTTTCTACAAATTTGTTCATATATATGTGTGTGTTTTTCTATTGTTATTCATAAATGATAGAGTGCTTTACTTGCTTAAAATTTGTCATATAGATGTTAAATGTGGTAACATTTCATTGCACTTGAAATTGACACTATATTTGTGTGAGAGATATTACTACTTAATAGTTTAGTTTATGTTACATTTAATGTATCTTTGATAAAATGTATATGACTTACGTAATTTTTTTTTTTTTTTTTTTTTAAGAAAGAAGTAACTATTTTCTTGAATCCAATTTTTATTTAATATCAATTATAGGTTAATCACACGCAATATTTCAAAATAACCGGTTGTAATTACTATTAAATCTATAAGATTACACGCCAAAAAAAATACAAAGATTAGTAAGCTTTATATGCCTAATTACCTCTATTTTTTAAAGATAATTAATAAATCACCTTAGCAAGTTGGTTATAGAAAAGGCATTTATTCCACTGTGGGTTTAGCAAACTACTGTTATAAAAAAAATTAAAAATAAAAATTTGATGAATATAACTTTTGTAAAAATTACCCAAAGTTTAACTTGAATCCAATCTCTATCAAATGTTTGTTTAAGGTTTATGTGAAACTCTAAACAATTTTACACATACATCTTTTATCCTCAAACTAAAGTTCCTACTAAAATTTCTCCCAGAATTTTTGTTGTATTAGCTTTGTTGTTTTGAGTTGTATTGGTTGATTGAGATTAAGTAAAATCTTGCCTAAAAAATAAACTATATCATATATAAAGGCGAACTTAAAATTGGGTTAGATTTCAATAAATGATGACAATTAACATAAAACAAAAAGAAATAAAGTAAAAAAAATATATACAGTATATTTTTTCTAATCACAAGAATAATCACAGTTATAGATATGGTTTGAATTTTTGTTGTGCATAACTAATATTTATTTTTAACTTTTTAGGTGCATTTCTTTTAATAAATAAAAAAATTTTGTTTTATTTTATTTAAAATTTTAAGAAATCAATTAAAAGAATTCTTATATACGTGAATACAATAGTGTTAAGTTTTTCACTTTTAACATTGCCTCCCACCATTTATTTACATTATAAAATTGAAAATTAAATACCAAGCCGGCCAACCCATGCCTTCAAAATTTTAAGATTTAAACAATCAGGTCCAAATTTCCTAATTTCATTGTAGATCCAATTTCTTTTCTTTTTATTAGACCCAACATCAACAGTAAACACACTCAATCCCAAAAAAAAACCCACCCGTGCAAGCCCATCCTTTAAATTAAAACAAACTCGAACACCTGATGTGCAGCAGCGTCTTAATCACCTCAATCAATATCTCTATCTCGCAGCCAAACTCCAAAATCGGTCATTTTACATCCAAATTTAAAGAAAATGGTGTTTGTTAGATAGATTCGAAACCAATTCTGACGCATCACTATTTTGATGATTATGTCATAGAACAAGAAGATGGAGCAGCCGCAGTAGCTTCTACATTTTTGCGATTCAAAGCATCCATTGGCCTTCTATCTAGACCTCAGAGGTGGATATACTTGTTGGGGGTGCCAAGAATCAGTTTATGGTCCTACCAACTATTGTGGAGAATGTTGGGATAAAAATCACTGGGTTCATCATAAATCATGTGCAGAAGTACCCCTTGAGTTGCACCATCCCTTGCACCCAATCCATCCTCTCATTTTCTTTGATGAAAAGACACATTATCCTGAAGAAGAAGACAAACAAAAGACCAAATGCCAACTCTGCAATGAATCTCGCCGACAATACACTTATCGGTGTTACCACTGTGACTTCAACCTTCACGCCACATGTGCTTCCTTATTGCCCACCATCGAATCTCAAGTCCACCACCACCCATTAACCCCCTTTTGGAAGTGGATGTCGTTCACTTGTGACCTTTGTGCTAAAGAAGTCAAGGGTATACCTAATTTGTGTGCCCTATGTAGTTATTGCATTCATAATACTTGTGCTTCTTTGCCATGCACACTCAAAGTTCTAGTTCACAAGCACCCCCTCCGCCTCATCCATTCTTCTCTTGAAGTTAAACTCCATCAATTTGACTCTCAATTTTGTCAGCTCTATGCTCAAAAAGTGAACATAAACTATGGGTTTTACTATTGCTCCAAATGCGATTTCGTTGCCCATCTTGATTGTGATGCGGACTACAAAAATAGGGAGAACATAAATTTGCAGGAACTTAAAGAGGAGGAGAATGAAGATTCAAAGCTCTACCAATCTGTTGACTCAACAGCTTACAATGTTAAAAATATCAAAGTAGGGATGGACGAAACTGAAATAGCCACAGAAATCCAACACTTCAGTCATGCGCATGACTTAGAGCTTTCTGATGATGAGGTTCACTATAACAAAAAATGCAATGGGTGCGTAAAAGCCATTCTCCCTCTGTTTTATACTTGTGTAAAGCGTAGCTTCTTTCTTCATAAATCTTGTGTTGATTTACCAAAAAAAAATCGACACCCACTTTATCAACACCTACTCAGCCTCTCCGAAAAAGTACCTCCATACATTTTATACTTCAGGTAGGGTAGATTAGAACGACCTCAGAACACATTTTCGTGTTCTGCTTGTCATTGTCGTTGCAATGGCTTCAACTATAGTTGTAAGACATGTAGGTTTAGTCTCGATGTTTCATGTTGTTTAATCTCGGACATCCTTACCCACCCTGGTCATGAGCATTGCCTTCTTCTCGCTAGCATAAAATATAAATAGAATTGCAGTTGTTGTGATTCTAAAGTTTTCCCAATATTCCGTTGTACCACTTGCGAATTTGCTTTGGACTTCAAATGTGTTACACTACCACAAATCGTAAGATAAAAACAACATTAGCATCCCTTCACTCTCTATTATACTACTAAAAATGACTCCAGTGAATATTATTGTGATATATGTGAAAAAGAACGAGACCCAAAGCATTGGTTTCATTATTGTGCAAATTGCAATTATCCTGCACATACCAAATATATTATTGGGGAAGACCCAAATGTCAAGTAATACATGTAATGGGCACCTATTTGGAGGTGCTAACACATTGAGTGTCACCCACACTTCCTTACGTTTATTGAGGAAACAAAAGACTACCCTCAATATAATAGTTTTTGTGAAGAGTTGATCCACCAATGTGCCCAATGTAATTTCTACATGCACTATTATTGTACATAGAAAAGGCAAATGTTGTTTTAGTTTTTATTCTATACTATACTTAGTCCACAAAATTTTTGGTCAGGAAAAGGACAAAGCAGTTGGGCAAGCTGGGTTCCTGGCGTTATGGCTTAGCAAGTTTCTATTCAGTGAGTTTCCCGAGTATGGAATCAAATCCATTTTCTTTCCTCTTGCAATCAGACTGTCCCGAGGTGCCCAGTATCCCTTAGCCCCCATGTTTTTAGGCCATGTGTACTCCCAGTTAGACTTGCTTCATGGGATGAGGTTGAGGGCAATTCCTATTACACTATTACTTCGTCCCTCCACTATGCCATTCTCTAGGTGTTCATGTGGGACCGTTCTTCTGTCACCTTAGCAAAGTGCAGGAACTTGAAATATGTGAAAGATAAGTTCCAGAGATCCCTAGACGTGATTAAGGGTCTGTGTGGCAGTTCTACTGACAGCCATCCCATCATCTTCTGCTGGTCTAACCTGAAGGGTGGCAGCCTCAATTTGGTGGAATTTTTTGATTAGGCAGGGCACTTAAGTTGACGTTCTTCTCAAGAGTTCAGTCCTGGGTTCGCCTATGATTCTGTGTTGGCCTCTTTCCTCAACTCCCTAGGGAATGCCTTTGATCTGTGTTGAGGAGATGAAGGCAACTTGGCATACTTAGCCTGTACCAACCCCTCGTGGCTTCCAGTTCCCTCATCAAGTGGTCCAAGGTATACTCACTATTTAGCACACCGGGTACTTAGGCAATTTGGTTTTGATCAGGACATCCTACCGGTGTTCAAGGAGGTAGTGCCTTCTCTCCCTTCCCTGGATCCATTTCTAAGGTCCCAAGCTTTTTCTTACTAGTCATGGAGGAGCCCTCAATTTGCGGTGCCAAACTCCTAGCGGGGGGTCTTTGCTTCCAATGGCTTTGCTGGCTACTGGAGAAGGGTTTAGAAGTCCTTTTCAGATTTTGTTGGTTCCGGTAAGATTGGGAGGGTTCCTGATTCTAGTCTTTTCTCTACTCCTAGTTTCAACAAGCGTCTGGCCCTCCCTACTTTCGGCATTGTGTCTGCTGCAATAAGCAGCAAAACAGGATTTGCGGAGTGGCATGCCTCTAGAGGTGGTTGGGTATGCTATGCGAATGATTTTCCTGATGCTTGGTCAAGATATGACCTTATTGTGAGCGCTTCTTCTGGTGTGCCAATCAAGAAAGGGGTGGTAGAGGCAATTGGTGCTGCAACTCCTGTGGGCAAAGGTAAGGAAAAGAAGATTAAGCAGGAAGCTGTCAAGAGAGCCGAGATTGAAGGAAGCGTTGAGGGTACCGAAGCTGGCCCTGAGACTAAGAAAATGAAAATTGCTAAGTCTCGCAACAAAATAATCATTGAAAAAAAAAAAAGTGTATCTTATTGCTCTGACAATACCTTCATCATCAACAAAATTTCTTTCATCAACAAAATTTCTTGTATATACCTTCCATAGTTGCACATGACCTGATCCCAATAATTAAGTTGGTTTAAAAAATATCCCTAAAAATGAATAAATGTGACCCCATCCTTTAAAAAGAAAGAAAAGAAAAGAAAAGAAAAAGTGGTGTTATCGCATAGAACATGTCAATCACCTCAAGAAGTGTTGTCAACTTGCCTACGAACCACCAATAAATTTATTTGTACGTTTTGGGGGGTTGATAAAACTAAGATGAAAAATAAATTATATTCTTGGTCCTACATGTTGTGAGAGAGATAATGCATACACTAGATCTTACAGATGTACAAACTCCTGATGCAATCTTCCAAGATAATCTTTCTGCGAACTAATGCCCTAGGGGTTTACATTCAAATTCTCAACATGTAAGCTTGAGAAAAGTTTGCACCCAAGGGATCGTGCCATTTTCCCAAACCAATCTCATCTATCATTTGGGGTGTGTTGATTTTTATCCTCAAGTTCAGGGCTATTGCAGTGTCAAATTTACCTGGTGAGGGAAGGGATCCAGTGAAAATTTCCTCAAGGTTTGTATGGAGTGACTTTGGAATTGGAATGGCTTCAATGACGTTCTATTATAGAGGTGGACAACATCAACTACAAGATAAAGTAAAAGAACATAAAATCAAAAGAAGCCCAGCAAGAAAATAGGGTTGGGATTCTCAAGTATTGTTGGCTACACTCATACAGCCGGATGGATATGGCATTCAATGATTCAAGAAAAAGTTGGAGTGATACACTAATATAAAGAGTTAATCACCACCTGTCAGTGTCACCACATCAATTTCTTACAGATTACTTCCATGAAAATGTAAGACAGCATCTACTTGAAATATAAGACTGGATAACATTTCTAATGCTATTTAGTCAAACATGGAAATAAGTATTCATTCAAATTAATCCACAACTGAAGAATTCTTTCCAACAAAAAAAACAACTAAAATCCTTCCTCTTTCACATAAAAAATGTGCTAAAAACACTCATACTACCACCTAAAGCAATTGTTCTGATAAACTAAAGAGTACAGGGAATCGATATTATGGAAGTAGCGCATTTTCAATTATCCGCAATGGTAACCTCAACCTCCACGCCAGGTTCAATTGTAATGGAGGTAATCTGCTTAACAACTTCTGGCGAGCTGAAGAGGTCAATAACTCGCTTGTGGATACGAAGTTCAAATCTATCCCAAGTGTTGGTACCTGCAAAACCAAAACAAAGAGTTAACTATAATTTCAAAACAAGAATTAAACTTCACCACAAAACATCTTTCTTAATAGCTATGTGATTATGCCTATAATAGCAACTAGCAAATAGGATTCCATCATGAGCACAACATAGCTGGCCTACAGGGCTACAACTATAAAATAAAATAATTATTTTATTTTCCAGGCAACAATGAAATAAGGTATAGGATTGATCAGAAGCAAATATATTTGAGCCCCTAGGTCTTTCCTATCAAACTATATATAAAAAGATTATATGATGGGAAAATGTTTAAAAGGGTCTTAAGTGTGATATAGAGATACTGAAAGTACAATAAGTTGCACAAAATCCAACTGAAGATCAGTCTAGAGTTAAGTCACAAGGAACCATAAGCAGCATTTGTAGAAAAATGACATAAATTGCTGAATCACATGCTAATTTTATAGGTTAACTTCAATTAGTGGCATGAGAGAGTATTAAGGGTATAGCTTCAAAGTTTGTCACCAGTTTGTTCTCTACAAGCCTCAAAATCAAAGGCAAAACAATAAGGATCATTTTTTATTTTTACATACATCATGAGATGCACAACTCAACCCAAACCTTACAAGGGTTATTTTGGATCTCTACCTGCTGCCTTTTGATTTTGAAACAAAACCCCTATGGAACACCACTAACAATTTCAACCTTCTTTCAATTCTAATGCCCAGTTTCCTTAAAAGTTCTTGCAAGGGGCACTAGCTAATATACCAACTTAAAATATAGGAATGCTTAAAATTGAATTACGTAGGATTATCAAATGAATATTGGTAAACAATGGCGCAATGATATATTTGTCAAGGCAATCAACTGAATACTACAGTAAGATATAGAAATATACCTTCACCGCAAGGGGACTTCCTGGTGGTGATGTGCAGAACCTTAGTGGGGATTCTCACTGGGCCCTTAACCCTCAACATCTTGTCCTTGGCACCACGAACCAAATCCGTACAAACTATCAATAAAAAAATAAAATAGAATAAAAAGCCAAACCATCAGCTTAGTACTCTTCTTGTTCCAACTTCCAAACATACCCAAGATGCTAAACAGGTTTACACTCTCACATAAAAACCAAACAAAATCAGCTTAGAACTGACTCAAAAGTTAACACCCAAATTGAAAAAAATCATGGCCAAAAACAGATACTAACATACAAGGTATTAAAATTACCAGGACTGATAACATTCAATAATAAAATGCCAAATGGGTCATATCAGTATAACAATTACAAAACAAATTCATCTCAAAACACATACTACATGAAACTAAACCAATCAAATAAATCAGAATTAAAAAAAGGCTAAAACCTGATACTAACATATAACATCAGAAAAACTCAATTATATCATATATCAGTACAAGAATTATAAACCATATTCATCTCAAAACACTAAGAATGTTTCATCTCTGAAACTAAACCATTGCCATAACCATATTAGTATTATTATTATTGTCTAATCACCATTTTCATTATATGGGTCAAAGCAGATTAGAACTAAAAAAAAAGAAGGTTTTTTGGGGTACCCTTCTCGAGATTCTTGACACTTTTTGAGGTCAGGGTTATCCTGATCTTGTGAATTTGTTCCGGACCTTCATCCGCACCCAACTGCTTCGCCGGCTTCAATGCGTACGCCATTGTTTCTTTGCTTCCTTTCCCTGAAAAACAAATACCAATAAATAAAAAAAGACTTATTTCTCATCATCTTTCATCGATTCAAAAGCATCATCATCACATCACGGTAGAAATAAAGCAAACCCAAGAGGCTCTTTTTGATACCTTGAGCTGAGCGTGGGGGCTGGAAGTAGGGGCGGCCGGCCTCTTTCGCTCTTTCTCTGAGAACAGGAAGGAAGTGGAATTCGATGTAACTCTTTCTTATAAGCGGGTTAGGTTCAATGGGCTTTTTAACCCAGCCCAAATGCAAATTTTTAATATTTAGATTTTTTTTTTTAGATGATTTAAACATTAAAGGTCTAAATTAAAAATAACAAAAATGTCACTTAAGGTACAAACTTCTTGCAGTTCTCTAAAGGATTTGCAAGAGGTTTAGAAGCTGTTTGGATTTGTGGGTTTCCATCACTCATCATCCAAAATAAGTGGGTCCGATGGAGAAGGTGCTTGTTTGGATGGGTTTTGAGGTTTTGTTTCCATCACTCCGTTCTCACCAAAATGAGTAATGAGTTATTGAAAACAAAAACAAGTTTTAGGTGTTTTTGAGTTACAAAAACAGAGTAACAGGTTGCAATTTCGTAAATACCCTCACATCAGCAGGCTCCACAATTAGAGAAGAGTCAAATCCACAACTCCTTTTCGTACTCCCTACCAACGGCTTTAATGAGCATTTGCTTCCACAACTACAAGCCCATTTGCACAGTCACATCACTACACTCCCAATCTTTATGAAAATTGGAAAAGTTGGGTTTTGGGGTAAGTGGAGTGAAGAGAGGGGGGGGTGGTTCTAAGAGCGCTAGTAGCCTAGGTCAAAGTGTGGGTCCCACATTTTTGAGTTTTTGGATTTGAAAACATAACCGGGTTTAGGTGCCAACTGGGCTTAGGTGATATTTGGGGATTTTTAAGGGATAAGAAATGAGTTATAGGGTGATGAGTGATGATATTTTTCCACCCAAACAAGACCTTAATTTCACATTTTAAATCCGCTACAGTTTGAAAATTGTTTGGGCTTAGTAATTATATTATTCATACTAAAATTCAACCTAATTAACTTAAATTACAACAAATTAAAAATAAAACAAAAAAAAATATATAAGAGTCTTTATAGCGTATATTTGTACCGGTGTAATTTAAAATTTTAGGGGCAAAGCTTTAATTTATTTATTATATAAGTATATTTGTTACGAGAGATTTAAATTTGGAGTTAAAAGAGCTGCTTGGAGGTATGCATGATTGTTCAATTTAGGTTGGGTCCTATCCTCTTGAGTCTTGACAACCCATATCACACACTTTTCTTCTATGAGTTAGTACACAATATCATATTTTGTTAGTTGTGAATTCATGTAAAAGTCCAGGAAAATTGGCATAGCTTCGAGTCTAATGGCTGAGCTGTGGGCTATTCGGGATGGACTTATGCTTTGTGTGGGCAGGAATCTGGCTATGGTGGGTGGAGATTGAGCTAGATGCGAAGGCTATTGTGGATATGTTAGGAAATTCCCAGTATTTGAATAGATCAATTTCTTCTCTCCTTGAGAACTGCAGGAAACTAATCTATGAAATCCCTCGAGTTCGGATAAAGCATTGTTACCGCGAAGCCAATAGATGTGTAGACTTCATGGCTAGGAAGGGGACGGTTCAAGACCAGAGTTTCATTGTTTTCGAGAGTCCCCCTAAGGATATGATCGATTTTGTAGAGTCTGATCTAACTAGGGCTAGTGTGGCCAGGCGCTGTTCTGAGATGAGTGTTTGTCCTTAGTTTCTTTTCTTGTATTCCTTCTGACCAAAAAAAAAAAAAGAAAAAGAAAAAAGAATTCATGTAAAAGTGTGATTGCAATTATCATATCTTGTAATCTTAGCAAGTTGAGAAAAAATTCATCTCTCTTATTAATTTTTAAAATTAATTGAAAATGTGTATGCAACTTTAATTTCTCGGTCATTAGATTAACCTCCATGCCAATTTGGGAAAAAAAAAGTCCTTAGAATTCATTACGTGCCATTTAATAAAAGCTATCTAAATATACTTTTAGTTACATAACATATGTATTGAGTCATGTTGACTTGTTAATAAATCCTAATGTGGTAGGTTGGAGGAGAATTAAGGCCGACAACGGGTGAAATTTATTTGATGAACCGATATTCTTGTAATAATAAAGTTTTGCGTTTTTTTTTTTTTAATAAATGTATTTTAAGATCAAATTTTTAACCTCATAGGATTCCAAAAGGAATTAGATCTTACCATTGACTCGATTATAGAATCACATTATTAAAATATTCACATTACTATTGTTAATTATTTAAAAATATTTATATTATTTATTAAAAAATTTAAATTAAAAAAAAAAACATTGATTTTCTTTTTCTTTTTTTATAACCATTTCATTTTTCTTATCCATTCAACTAGGTATTAGTATGGCACTCATACTATACGTGCACAAACGTTAAATCAAAAGACTTGCTGCTATTGATTTCCCTAGATTTCACATTAAGAACCAAACAGGATTCCACCTAATAACACCTAGAGCGAAATTTGCAGATATATTTCTAGTAACACCTAGCAAACTTTGCAGATATATTTCTAATAATACACTAATACCTAGCAAATAAAATATATTTCGGTATTCATTAGAGGGAAAGAATTAGATGGACTCCTAATGAACCTAGTGAACCTCACAGCGAACTTTGCAGGATTCCATCTTATTAGCAAGATATATTTCAGCTGCAAAGTTTACTTTAGGTCCTAATTTAAACTGCAACAACCATAGTCACCAATGGAGACTGATATCTGATTCTGATGTGAGCAAAACTATAAAAATTATAACAGCAAAATATTGGGAAGGAATCACAGACTGTGTAACAAAACAAAACACACTTAGGCCAAGGTAAGGTTCTCACGCATCTCAAACTGGACAACTCTTTCAAAATAACCCCATTTTCAAACTCTGAAAAATAAGTTATATATCAAACGGGCACATATATATAAAGTTATAGCACACATACTAATTGGTATTTAGAATCAAATATGTCAATAAACATTCAAACATCACAACTGAATAATGACAATAAAAAACCCCTCTTCTCTTTCACTTCAAAATTGTGCTAAAAAACAGACTGCCAACAATCAAAGTTGAGGCATATGTTCTGGGATAACAGTGCAACATAAGACAAATATTTCTACCAAACTAACGAGATTAGAAAAGCAATAACGTTGAAGTATGCCATGTTTAAGAGTCGGCAATAGTTACTTCCACCTCCACACCAGGCTCAATCGTAATGGAGGTAATCTGCTTAACAACATCTGGGGAGCTAAACAGGTCAATAACACGCTTGTGGATACGAAGTTCAAATCTATCCCAAGTGTTGGTACCTACAAACCAGAAACGAAAAGAATTCACAATTATATTCATAATTTCATACAAGGAAATGAACAACACAAAAACATCTTTCATAATAGATACATTTCTAATAACACCTAGCATACAAGATTCCATCTGCTATTCAGATTTATTATGCATGTGCACAACATATCAGGCCCACAGCCATTAAATTGTTCATTTAATTCATTCAGGCAACAATGAAACAAGGTATAGTATGATTGAAACGCAAAAACCCATGGCATTCTTAAGGGAAAGCATTAAAAGGGGTGATAAGTGTGATATACAGACACTGAAGAATACAATGAGTTGGCGCAAAATCCAACTGAAGATTAATCCAGAATTAAGTCACAAGGAACCTTAGCATACCACTTAAACATACATATAACCAACATCTGTAGAACAATGACATAAATTATTAAATAACAGGCTAATTTTATAGGTTGACTTCAATTTTTAGTTCAAAATGAAAACAACAATTAGGTGCATTCAGTTATGTGGCATGCTGAGTATTGAGGCTATAGCTTCAAACTTCCAAAGTATTTTTTTTTCAGTTTATTCTATACAAGAGTCAAAATCAAAGAGATAAGGACGGACAAACACATTTTACGTACATGAAGAGAATACTCAACCCAAACCCCACAAGGGTTAACTTTCCAACCTCTCCCTGCTGCCTTAAGATTCTGATACAAAACCAATATGGGACACCACTAACAATTTCATTTTCTTTCGATTCCAATGCTCACATTCATTACAGGAACTAGCTAATACATAGGATTATCAAATGAATAAAAGTACAGTAAGATATTAAAAATAGGGATCATTTTTTATTTTTACATACATCTTGAGACAGACAACTCAACCCAAACCATACAAAGGTTAACTTTTGGATCTCTACCTGCTCCCTTTTGATTGTGACACAAAACCCCTATGGAACACCACTAGCTAATATACCAACTTAAAAATAGGCATGCTTAAAATTGAATTAGATAGGATTATCAAATGAATATTGGTAAACAATGGTGATGATATATTTGTGAAGGCAATCAATTGAATTCTACATTAAGATATAGAAAATATACCTTCACCACAAGGGGACTTCCTGGTGGTGATGTGCAGAACCTTGGTGGGGATTCTCACTGGGCCCTTAACCCTCAACATCTTATCCTTGGCGCCACGAACCAAATCAGCACAAACTATCAATAAAAAAAACCATCAGTCAAATTGTTGCGTTATTATTCTTGTTCTAAACAGATCTAAGATGCTAAAAAGGTTTAAAACCTCATATATAAACCAATTAAAATCAAATCAGAACTGAATAAGAAAAAAAATTATAGCTAAAAACTGATACAAACATATAACACTGAAAATTCATTAATAATACCATTTGTGAAACTAACCCATTTCCATAACCAACTAAATAAATCAGATTTAACTCAGAAAACGCACATTAAAAAAAATGAAAATACCTGATACTAACATACAAGATTTAACAAAAATTCACATATACTCTAAGAGTGTTTCATCTCTGAAACTAAACCATACTCAGATCCACATTATTATTGTTTAATCACCATTTTCATCATATGGGTCTACGCAGATTAGAACTAAAAATCCAAAACAAGAAAACAAAAGCAAGAAAGAAAGTATTTCGGAGGTACCCTTTTCAATGTTTTTAACATTCTTTGAAGTGAGAGTGATCCTGATTTTGTGAATTTGTTCCTCGCCACCATCTGGACCCAGCTGCTTCGCGGGTTTCACAGCATAAGGAGGAGCAGCCATCTTTCAGTGCTTTTTTTTTTTCTCTGCAAAATAATAATCACAAATAAATAAAAAGAGCTAAAACCCATATTTGATATTGCAGAGAGAGAGAGAGAGAGAGAGAGAGAACGAACTTGAGAGTTGAGAGAGCTGGAGATGGCGGCGGCTCTTCTCACAGAGAATGCAAAATGGGGAATTGATGAAACATACGGTTATACTTATACATGCGTGTGTGTGAGTTTTTTTAGGTTTAGGGTTTTAAGGTTTTTTTTTGTTTTTTTGTTTGGTGGGTTGGGTTTTTAGTAGGCTGGGCTGTTTTGGAAGATTTTATGAATTGGGCTTGAGTTTGGCTAGCTAGCTAGCCCAAATAATTGATGAGGTGGGTTTAAAAATTACTATTAAGAAAATAAAAACATAAATTGGATTTTTCTTTTCTTTTTTTTTTGGAGGGAGGAAAATAAATTTGTTTTGAGAAAGCAAAAATGTTTCGGAAAACCTATAAATAAAGGTAAGATTTCGAAATGAAGTTGTTGTAATTAGTAGTGTTTTTTGAAACTTTTTATTATTGGTAAAGATATTTCAAAAATTTTTTAGGAAAGCATAAATGAGCATGTTATGAAAGTGTAAGTAATATGCAATGCATGTGTACAAATATTTTATTACAAATATATATATATATATATATATATATATATTTTATTAAACACAAATTTGATGCTTCAATGATAGTTCATTTGAGCTGACAGAGGCACTACTACACATTTCACATGAGAGCAAAGGGAGGTTTCTGGAATTATTTAAAATAACAAGTTTATGTAATTGAGTAAACAAAATAATAATACTAACATCAACAACAATGAGTTAAAATATATTAAATATAAACCATGATGTTATAGGTAGAGTTCGACTTTATCAAAAGTGAGCATGAACTATCACCAAATGTTGTAAGTTATCAAAACCAACATAGATAGTAGATACCAACAGGGGCTTGGTTGAGTGGGTAAGGTTTGTTCACTTCGTGCACCACACCTAGGTTCGAATCCCGCTGCCCGCAGGAATCTGTTGGTGGGCATCCTTAGTGGGGTAACTCCCCACACAGAGGTACAGGCGGGCCCCCGAGATCGGGCTACCCCGTCCGAGGCCTCTGGCGCCCTGCCGGGGGATGTAATATAGCCATAAAGGCCCTCATTTTTCGTTTCTCAAAAAAAAAAAAAAAATAGATAGTAGATTGTTTGGCACCTAATTTTGCGTGTGTGCACATTTATTGGCTTTCCAATATATGTGATCAAAGCTTTATTGAAGAAGGTCCTCAAGAGACTCCTTTTTTTTTACAAATATGATAGAAGGTCGTCAAAAGATGTGGTTCATCATTCCACTAAAAGACTCTCATTTGTTTGAAATTACTGAGTTAGAAAAATTTTTAAAATAGAAACTGATTATTGACTTAGTAATTTTAAACAAGTGAGAATCTTTTAGTGGAATGATGGACAAGTGACGTGGTCCACCAGAGGACTATATAATTTCTTCCTCAAGAGACTCCTCAAGAGACTCCTACTATCAATAAGTATAAGTTGTATTAGAAGGTTATCAAATGAACTATTATTATTATTATTATTTTGTTTCTTTTATAGTCTTTTTTATGTTTAAATAAAGCTTCCATCCAATGCTTTTATGCATTAGATGCGATGCTAAACTAATTCATGGTTATTTTAAGATACATCATACATGTCATATTTATGCCTCCACTAGTGTACAAGAACACTATAGGTAAGTTGAACTCTTAATACACCTCTAGTAGTCTAGCTAACTATATAATGTGTGATAAAGTGAAGTTATTTTTTAATATGAAGAGAATTATCACCTATTAATAAAGGTGACCAAGTTACATTGAGGTGATACCCTATTATCATTATTATCCAAAATGACAAAAGAGAAGAAAAATAAAAAAAATAAAATTTATCATTGGATTCAGCATATTACTATTCTATTTAACCACATTATAAATTTAGAATGGAAAAATTAATAACAATTATTAGAAAAAATTATAAAATTACATGTGAGTTACCTTGATTTGAAAATTAACTATTACGCGGATCTCTATTCTCTAATAGAGGTACCCTGCACATAAATGTGAATATTTTAAAATATTCCTATCATTTTTGTTTTTTTAGTCCTTCATTATATTATTTTATCATTTTTTTTTTTGAGAGAGAGTTTCAACCTATGGCGTCCGCTCCTGATAATAGCTCTTTATTATCAGACCAAGACATCAATCAGTTTTTGGTGTAGGCGGGGATTGAACCCCAAATCTCTTACACAACCATCAGAGATTTTATCAGTTGAGCTAACTGAAACCCACTATTATTTTATCATTCGCATAGCTATTGATAAAAATAAATAAATAATCGTAATCATTAGTTAAAAAAATAATAATTAAAAAGTCATTATTATTACCATTATCATCAAGATTTAATATTCAATGCTTTCTACCTATTCAGTCAAAATATATATATATTCAATGCCAAAGTCCCCTCTTTAATCCCATTAAATTAAAAAAATTAAAAAAAGCCAAAATCCCCTCTTCGGACCCAAGAATCATTTATTCCCCCCGAAATACAAAAGGAGAACAAAAGAAAAGAAACTCAACATCAAACTATAGTTGTCCTCTTTGATAATTCTGCTCTCACGATGGCATTGTTAAAACAATGTCATTTTATTATTCAATTAACAAATTTACCAATCACTCTGATTTTTCAATCAATTATTTTTAAATAACAAGATTTCATAAAGAGGGGCCATGGCATGAGTGTAAGATTTTAAAAAGATTTTACGTAGCCCACATTTAATTGATAAATAAAAAACTCATGTTTTAAGGATTTTATTTGTGAAAGACATTGTGGTGAATAACAATTTTTAGGTAACTCTAAATTGGTATAATCCATTTGATTAATAAACACCTTGAAGTTACAAGTTTTAAACTCCTTGATGGAAGGAGGGTTATTGAGTAAATCTTAATTTAAAAGAATCCCTAGTTTAGCCTATATATATAACCTGTTTCCATCAAAAGGAAATATGTGAGATAAAAGTCATAGACTAGAAGACATCTTTTATAGATTCACTATCATACCGTGAGTCTTTCTTTTTCCTATACACTTAGACAATTATAGCTGAAGGTATATTTATTTTCTTCCGCTGCTCTCTAAATTTTATTCTTACATTTGGTATTAGAGCCACCCTTCGTGTTATGTTGTTTAGTGATTTTAGTTTTAGAAATTTTTATTATTTCCAATTGTCGGATAATTGTACAGTAAAATTTTGTTTGCACTAATTTCATTTTGGGATGAAATTTAAGTTGTCCTGAATGCAAATATAGAGCATTTGTACACTAAATCCTAGAGAACGAATTACCATTGAGTTTAATTTTGAGATTGGAAGTATCAATTTGAAATCCATAGCATTATTATCTATATAGAACTGGATACGTTCAAAGGTAGATATGTTGTATCTATTTGTTTCTTCATTACATGTGTGACTCAAGGACTTTGTTTTCTCTAATCTTAAATTGTTCACATATAGTATTTTACAATATGCTAATGTGGACTAGTGGGTAATTCGACTAAAATACATGCCAAGGCACTTAAAGTGTTTGTAAATTTGATTTTGATTTTGATATTCATCAAGTACTCATCCAAGTATTTATGTTTGTTTCCTGGATATAAAATCTTAATTATTTGGAAAATAATTTGTGACAATATGGTGGCTCATATGACAAACATGCCTCAATAATTTGTATAATTTTCAATTGTGAATTGCTTTATAGACTATTTTTGTGGATCAATATATTTGGCATGATAATACAAATGATCCTTATGTTTTGGAAACCATAACGCTTTACAATAAATTATGGGGATAAATGTGTTGCATGTAAGTTTGCAATTATTTCATAAAGTTTATTGTTACGTATGAGATTTGGATCATTGAAGTAAGTAATTTATTTAAGTGCATTTTAGGTTTCTCTGCACTTATCATGTTGTGAAATATTATTTCATATCAATTTTGGGTGTATACTGTCATGATCAACATAAGAATTTGTTGATCTTTATGATGCTTTTTGAAGTAATGAATATCAAAATGACGTGAGAGTGGCCATACAGGGCCGACCCTTCCACTAGGCCAATAAGGCCATTGCCTAAAGCCCCCAAGTGGAAAGGGGGCCCCAAAATTTTGGAAAAGAAAGGGTAGTAGGAAAAAAAAGAGAAAATTAGTTTCAGATGAAACTCAAAAAATCTGGTACATTTAGGGCCGGCCCTTCCACTAGGCCAATTAGGCCATTGCCTAAGGCCCCCAAGTGGAAGGGGGCCCCAAAATTTTGGAAAAGGAGTAGTAGGGGGGAAAAATAGTTTCAGATGAAACTCAAAAAATCTGGTATATGATCATCAGCTAAATCAACCTCTACCATGATGGTGAATATCTCAAAAAGCCAGGGAATTAGTCCTAAAGTTGTTGCTTCTATGAAGGACTGTGTGGAGGAGTTTAGTGATTCAGTGTACGAGCTGAACAAGTCTATAAGAGAGATGAACAATGTTAAGGGCTCTTCAGCTTATGATAAATGATATACAGACTTGGGTTAGTGCTGCTTTGACGAATGAGACTACTTGCACTGATGGGTTTCAAGGGAAAGCCATGAACGGGAACGTGAAGACCCTTGTGAGGGGTAGAATTGTGAACGTTGCACAATTGACTAGCAATGCCTTGGCTTTGATTAATCGATATGCCTCTCTTCATGGTTAATTAGCTTACCTTAAGTGTGATTATATCATTTTATTTTTGCATAATATAGACCCAAAAAAACAAAAAACAAAAAACAAAAAAAACTATAGGACTCGATGCCTATGCAATATCATTTTAGTGTTGTACCCACGTATGAAATTGGTTGATGTATAGTGTAAGTTGTGATCCGTGGAGCTAAGAGCATGAGATTATTTGCGTTAGAAAGTTGCATTAAAATAGTGACTAGTGAGTTCTTCTCTGCTTAATATCTGTGAACAAGTTGCAAATTGCAACTTTTGCTATTGTAAAATGCAAAATTCAGTAATTGAGATTCCTTTGTACAATTGATCATAGAGGACAGGAAAAGCAAACATTTCACATGCTCTGCCCAAGAATATGCAAATGGGGATCTTTTAGCCCCAAAAAAAAGTAGGGATCTTTGGTATTTTATGTTTCTTCAACGAAACCATGTAAAATTATCCAAAGGGCTTCACATTTATATTCTTTTTCTATTGATTTTTCATTTGATAAGTCCACTCATCTTGACTTGTGCCAAACTGTTTAATTCCCTACCTGGTGTTTACATCTTTTTACAATAAGTTGAGGATGGCAAATGTTGGATGTGGCTCTCTTAAAGCAATACTAATGTACCTTCATTTTCATTTACCATTTAAGTTTATAGCTTGCAAAGATAATGCCAATCGTTGATAATAATGTGCCAATTGCAAATTGCTAGGATAGTGCTGATTGGTGCCATGTTCTTATGGTGCAATGCAGTTGCTAATAAATAGACTTTGACAAAACAATGGTGGCCTAATTGAACCCTTTTCCTAGAATATATTAGGGCTACACACACATCACTAGGAAATATAACAGGAGGTCCCTAATTTATGTTAATCAATACAATGGAGCTAAAGTCATTATTACATCCTGAACCTGAAACATATACATTTTTGTTTCTTGGCTAGCTCTGCTCTTGGTCCCAAAATATTCCAACTTCAATAGTTAAGTAAAATAGTCCTAGCATCATCATGATTATTACTATCAAAGAGCTTTTCAACATTTGAATAATAAAGCTTTTGAATAATAAAGCATTAAATATATCTTAAATTGAACTGTTACAAAGTCCGTAATATATTAATCCTGAACAACAAAGTGTTTTAACTTGACCTTGATGGCTATACTGCCACCACTACCATTTTCCATTAAGCTCTTAGGCCAAAAACAAAATGTAATCAAGGATAAACACAATGAAGAGGAATCAGGCCACTAGACAAGTTAGATGTTTTAGCCCATTATCAAGATAGGGGCTACACTTGGCCCGTGGCCTAGGGTACTTAAACCTACTACCATACCCACACGAGTGTATGACATCACTTATTAAGGGTTCATCCCATTACCTACCAATAGGATTCATATTAGTTGACTATGCCAGTACCTTGAGCATAAGCTATGAAATGAAATATTCATTCTAATTATGGGGCTCAGCAGACTAATAATCAAGAAAGTAAAATGAAGGAATCAGACTTTCTTAATTTATATAATTTATGAAGCACTCAAAAAAAAAAATTTCTTTTAGCCGTTGACATGGAGAGTTTGTTCTAGGTAAGAAGCGGTTAAGAGGCCCTTTTTGGAGGAGACATGTTACTGATAAGAGAAATTGTTGTTCCAATTGTAAATATTTGTATCAGCAATCCTGTGAAAGTTCAATGAAAGGAGATTAAACATGCAATCCAAATGTAAAATAAACATCACACTTACAATCAGCATAAAAAGATAAATAACTCACCAATTAGAATGCGAGCAGTCTCCAAAAGTTCAAACTTATATTTTTCCCAGTTACTTGGATCTTGGATAACCTACTCAGTAATTAAAAATAACAATCAGGAAAATTTCATGGGAATAATATGGAAGCTCCAAGAGTAAGTAATTGGTTCCCACTACATATATAAAATCCTGCAAGGACACCCATCATTGAGTTCTCGTGCTTAGTAACTATTTTACATGTGATTTAATGCCTGGACATACGAGAAGGGAAGATTTTACCACAGGTTAGACCTGATAAGTCACAAGTCAAGTTTGAAAAGATTCTATACAATTACAAAATATTAGCATCTTGGAAACATGACAACATGCAGTACATGTCTTATACATATTTTGTTAATAGTAATACAATCATTAAAGTAAAATTAAATATAAAGTACAACTACTGGCATTTATACACACTAACACCTATCTAAGTAATTAAGTAGTAACTAGCACATTGCAAACAGACATCAAGCATCTAACATAAGATGAAACAGTCATGTATTCAATTACATAAAAAGTTATAATGATAAATGAGTTGCAGCAGTTTGAGTTTCTTGCTTTAAGAATTTTATACTTACAGGAGAAATTCAGATAGGAAAGAATTATATTAAGGAAAGAGAGACAGGGCTTGCTCAAGTTATGGGGTTTGTAGGGCATAATATGGAGAAGATTTATCTAAATTATGACCGAGTGGACAACCACTTGGTCAGTGACTGAGGTCAATCAAACTAGAATACTTTAGTTTAGTTGATTGAAGAAAAGTACAGAAATATGGGGTTACTACCATTAGCTTCAATTTCCTTTGTTGACCTCAAAAATTCAGATAATGAAACAGTTATTTAGTGTTGACAAGAAGTATATTTGTTTAAAAACACACGTCAAGGACTTTGACTAAAAGCTAATACTAAAAAGGAGACTTCCTTCAATCTATAAGTAGATTAAAAATGGAATAGTTGATTTTTTTTATTTTTATTATTATTTATAATTCCCCAAGTAAACTTTGAAGACCTACACAACATCACTAACAGCTACATTAAGGAAATGTTTACAGGATGAAAGACTATGACTATGAACACATTCTCCATTATTCAAGAAAAGAGGCTGCACAATACTAGCAGGGTCTACTTGCTTCAGCAAACAACCTGTGGGTGGGATCAGCTAGGGTTCTTCCAGCTCAATTGGAGTCCACTCCATTGGGGATTTCCTTTTAATACCTCACCCCAAAAACACAAAGTGAGGTTGGGGGAAGAAAAACTATATGATGCTGCAATATATAGATCAATCATAGGCAATAACAGAAGAAGAGGAAGAGAAGTGAGCCAGTCAAATGACTACGGAGCATTCAGAATATGAGAAGCTTGAGATAGGTGTAAGTCACATAAACTAAAGAAAAAGTTGATAGGAAGAAAACAAAGACGTGAAGATGGGGATTGTGGGTACACGACTCACACTAAGCAGTTTTTGTCCGCTTTGGGGAGCCAGTCCCTCACGGTTTTGTCACGAAGGGGTGAGAGCCGAGGAGTATTGCCATGAAGTGATTTACACCTAGGCTCACCCAAGTCCCACATCGCCTAAGTAACCCTCCCACTCATGGTTTATAAGCTTCTGGAGCAACCATGAGTGTACCATGTCTAACACTCCGGTCTGGGTTTTAGAGGAATTCATATAGAAAGAGGAGTTGGGCTTTGAACATTTAAGCCCTATAGTGTCGCATCCCATGGGGTTGAACTCCTCGGACTTGATCCGAGGAGCAGTAAGGTCCTACTCCGGTTCCCCAACGGTGGGCCTTTTTTCTCTGATCTGCATGAGTTGTTTCGGTGTTTTCCCCCATGGAGTCTCTTTCTGAGGTGGGATGGAGATCGCCCCGTGCTCAACGGCTAGCTTTTCAAGCCCACTCTCTACAAATCATATTGTGAGGGATCCTTCATGTGCGAGCCCAACATCCTTATTGGGCCTCAACAGAATCGTGTCCTTACAGGGATCATTACAGAATTGGGACTTAAAGAAAAATTTATCATTTTAACTGTATTATGTGTTACATTATAAGTATGAGAGGATGCACAAGTTGAAGCATTCATTTTCTTTTTAATAAGTAAGAGAATTTTATTGAGATAGACGAGATGTTATGCACACAAGGTGTACACATATAGTCCTAAAAAATAAAAACAAAATTTGAAGCTTTCATGACCAAAGGATATTTAAAAGCTAAGTACTTTAATTAGATTCACTCGCTCAAATCTAAAATCTCCTTGAGCTAAATAGTATTCAGACAGCGTGATGAAGAGCCTGATTTTCAGCAAAGCTCTAATCATTAACACTCAAGTTTAGCAACTAAAATAAGTCATCTAGCTTTTACTAAATAGAAACAAGAATATCTAACAAATCACTTCGTTCCTATCTAGCACCATACTAGATCTGGTGAAATTATCAACTATAAACACTCAACACAACTATCCTCAAAAATAACAAACTGCAGAAGACTTTCAGCAATATAGGGATTTTTTTTTTCCTTAAGCGATACTGGGTGAAACGAAAAGGTATAATTTTAGGAAAAACAAATTCTAAATTTGTTAAACATATATCGTGGAATCAATTTTAGCAAAGGAATTAATTGTTGTCTGTAGTTCCTCTTCAAACAAGTTCAGTTTTTTGCAACAAGACATGTAAGTATATAATATGTGTTATCTATAAATCCACTATGAACTTGGATTTCTATGCCAATGACTTCAGGAATTATTAACTTTCTTTTTATGAATTACTCAAGGTTTTAATTAAAGAACTTCATCAGATCATCAAACACTCGTTTGCAATTTTTTAGGGTGTCTCTATCTTGTTCCTCTAAGCTTATTTTGCTTGATTTTTTAAAAATATTATCTTTTTTTTTTTTTTGGGAGAATCAAATATTCTTATTTATCTTCCATGATTGCTTTTGAAGTTCTCAATGATAATCAACATTGAAAAAAAAAATTCAACCATCTTACCTCTAATGCAAAATTGCTCTTAGCTACATAAGCAATCCAGAGAAGTGTTGCCGCAGTAGATGCAACAATGTACACTTTTAAGAAATTCACTCGGCTACGTCTTCGACCTTCAAAACAACAACGACATAGATACAGTAATTGGAAACAGATGCACAAGTACACAGTAGCTCGAAAAAATGCATAGAGTTTGATTAGATACCTAATTCCCCTATTATGAAAGAAAGAAAACCAATGACGATAGTTGAAATAGCAAGTCTATCAGGACCCTCCTTTAATGTTGTCAGAAATGTGTATACAGCTCCAATTGAATGAATGACCGCCTGTAGTAAACATTGCCAAAAAAAACATCAACATAAATTACAACAGCAACCACTTGAGATAAAACCTGTTGGATACAAAACTATACTTCATGAAAGAAAATGATAAAAGTTATCACGGCCAATGAGCTCTAGCTCAAATGGCACTTCCTCCCCTTGCACGAAAAAGGCGGAGAGTGGGGTCTTGGTTTCAAGAACCAATGTGTGTGTGTAATGACCAATAATAAAAATGATAGATGTAATCACTTACATATTGGGCTATTTTGATTTACACTATTACTATTATCTGTACCATCTCAATTGAAATAACCCCGAACATCATGCTTTGCTAATCTAACAATTCTAAATGTTTTAAAACCTAGACAACCTGAACAGATCCATTCTTTACCAACATTCCACCAGTCAGAACTTTCCCCAACTCAAATTTTACTAGCCAGCAGCAATAACTTAACACAAAACTTTGGTGACAATGTTCATTTACCACAATAGACTATGTCAGACTCTTTACTATCTTAAGTAACAATTTTTTCCAGTAAAAATCCGATTCTACTAGAGCAACCACTACCTTATAACTCGCATCGAGCAGGAAAGAAAGGAAAAACAGCTTAAAATAGAGTTCGAAAATACCATCTTTTCTTGCTTAGATAAGTTCAAACATATAATCTTATAATTGACTAACTATTGGTTCTTTAAAAATGGTAATTGGATATATATATTTGAGAGAGAGAGAGAGAGAGAGAGAGAGAGAGAAATGTATGAACCTGAATGAAAATCAGAGCGTAGAGACGAGACTTCCCTTTTGCTACCTTTTGATACCCTAAAATTTAAGGAAGAAAAGCATTAGGGTGAAGAACCCTAATACTCTGTGTTTGGTCGCAGAGAAAATGCGAGAGAAAGTAGTAGTTCAAGAGAATTTCAAATCTTAAAGACACTAATTTCCTTTCCATGACTTTCTCGGGAACCAAACAGAGAATAGGAAAAGAAAAGAAAAAAAAAAGGAATTTGGGAAAATTGAATTGAGAGTGAAGCTTACGTGAATCGACGACCATACGATAGGAGAAATCTGAGCCGTCCGTCCCAGAAGGTCTTCCAAATGCTGATTTTCTCTGCTGCATCTTGTTCTAATCTGAACTTCTTCTTCGAATTTTCTTTTTTAAGACCACCGTTCAGCTGTGAAATCTTTGAGATTTATGGAGCATTAAAATCTAATAAATATGCAAATCTAGCTGGCCCAGTCAGAACTTGCCACGTCAATTAAAAATTTTGATAGCCACCTAGTCATCCATTTTGGACCCAAAATAATATATATATATATATATATACATTTTCTCTCTCCTAAAAAGATATCATCGTATGCTATTCTAGTAGTTAAGAGCATCCACAGCAGTGGAGCTAAAAATTTAGCTTTTTAGCTCCACCAAAAGTTACTTTATCTATTTTACCTACATACATGCTGCAACAGTGGATCTATTTTAGCTTTTAACACAATAAAATAATATAAACATCACAATAAAATAATATATCCATTACAATAAAATAATATATCCACTACAATAAAATAATATATCTTATACAATAAACAACAACCACAACCACCTTCAACTGCCACCGCCACCGTCGCCGCCGCCGCCGCCATCGCCGACGACTTTTTTTCCACCGCCGTCGTCGCCGCCCCCGCCACCGACGACTCTTTTTCCGCCGCCGCCGCCGCGTGATAGCAAATAATCGTCTAGTGTTATATTTTTTTTTAACCCCAAATTATACTCATACATTTTTTTTTTTAGTAAAACAATTTTTCAATTATCATGATAATGTATTATCGTCTCAATTATCCGGAAGCAACCTTGAAATAATGTGAACTATGAAATGAAGGAACTTTATAATGTAGTCCATAGATTTATAAGAAAACATAGAAAATAAAATACATATTATAGCAAGAACAATGTAGTCCATAGATTTGCTCACATACATAATTCAAACCAAATTACAATAAAACTCACACACTCGCACAAGTTCCTATGACTCATACTAAACCCACATACAAAAAAGAAAGTTCCTACGACTCGCCTTGCAATTGCCATAAATGTTCAATAAGGTCCGACTGGAGTTGAAAATGGATTTCTCGGTCTCTAATGCGTCCATGCCTCTCAATGTATGACAAAAATTCATCACTTTGTTCACGTAACATTTGCAGAGGAGGATTATCCACTCCATCATTTTGTTCATAATCCAAATCTACCACTTCATTATCATCCCGCTCATCTTCTCGCTCATTTTCAACAATCATATTATGGAGAATTATGCACGCTTTCATGATCTTTTTGAGTGTTTCAAGATGAAAAAATCGTGCAGGTCCACGGACAATTGCGAAACGTGCTTGAAGCACTCCAAATGCACGCTCAACATCCTTCCTATACGCCTCTTGGGCTGCTGCAAATAATTTATACTTATGTCCTTGTGGAGCTGGGATTGTTTTCACAAATGTTGCCCACTTTGGATATATACCATCAGCAAGGTAATATCCCATAGTGTAGTCATGACCATTAATTGAGTAATGTATTGTAGGAGCACGTCCTTCAGCCAATTCATTAAATACATGAGATCGCTCTAACATATTAATATCATTATTTGACCCAGGTAATCCAAAAAATGCATGCCATATCCAAAGATCATATGATGCTACTGCCTCCAAAATAATAGTAGGCTCACGAATATGACCACAATATTGACCTTTCCATGCAGATGGACAATTTTTCCACTTCCAATGCATGCAATCAATTGAACCTAACATACCTGGAAAACCTCGACATTCGCCGTGAGCTAACAGTCTAGCAATGTCTTCATTGTTTGGCTTTCTCAAGTATTCTTCAAAGAAAACATCAATTACCGCAGTAACAAATTTTTTCAAACTTTCTAATGCAGTAGTTTCTCCAATCCTCACATATTCATCTATCAAATCACCCGATACTCCATACGCAAGCATTCTAAGTGCAGCAGTTATCTTTTGCAATGAAGATAAACCAAGTTTGTTAGCACTATTTCTTTTTTGGACAAAATAAGAGTCATGAGCTTCAACTTGAGATTGAATACGAAGAAAAAGAGAACGCTTCATTCGAAATCTCCTACGAAATAAAGTAGGTGGATATATTGGTGTGGGAGCAAAATAATCAAGAAAAAGCCTCTCATGGCCTACCAAATGATTACGTTGGATAGAACGACGACGACGCTTAGGTTGTGATGCTTCCATAACAAGTTCTTCGATTATCTCATCTTCATCTGAGTCATCAAGAAGGAACTTGCGAAACACAAAGTGATTCATGGATGCAACCTTCAAGACAATTGAAAATCAATTATTACTATAGATGCAAGATTAAAATTAAGTGACATAAACCACATTAAAATGAATATAACTAATTCACACACAAATCACAACACAAACACATACATCTAAAAATAAAAAACTTGGAAATACTATGGATGCTCATTGTTCATAGATTTATTCTAAGACCTGTCATCTCAAAACCAAGCATATGATACTAGGCACTCCATAGTAGCTGTAATACTCATAGTTGATCAAATAATAATTTCATTGAATTAAAGAATCATATCAATGCTTGTCACAAGATCAAATAGAACTTAACAAAAGATAAAAAAGATTGCACTTCAAAGTCTTTGCTAGATTGCACTTCAAGTCATAACACAAATACATACATATAGTTTAAGATAATTCATCAAGTGACATAAGCCACTACAAAATACATAAACCACTACAAAATATATAAAAGTCTAAACTACATCCAAAATACAATTAAACTCATTAATTACATGATCTTCGTTTTGCCATGATTTCCTCTTGGAGTTGTTCATAAAAAGTTTTTTATGCTCCGGTTAAGCCACTTGTATCTATCATCATGATTCTCTCTTCCTCTAACCTTTCTTCTCGCTCACATTTTTTCTTCTCAATCATCATTCTTTCCCTCTCAATCTTAAGTTTTTCTTCCCTATTTGCCTTTTCAATTGCAAGTTTTTCCCTCTCAAAAGACATTTTTTCCTCTTCCAACCGAGTTACATCCTCAATCAATTTCAATTTTTTGTTCAAATATTCCCCTACATCTTTTCCGATGGCTTTGTTCTTTCGGATGGCCTTTTCGGCCTTCCTACCAATAGGTCTCTCCAAGTTAGAAGTGTCACCAAGTCCGGACCCACAATCCCCTTCACTAATAGATATTGCCTCTGAAGTTGGAGGCACAGATGATCTCGATCTAGCATTGTTAGGATCGGCAAACTTTGGTTGGTCCTTTAACATGAGCCAACAATGATCAAGAAGAAAGGGTTTCTTGTGCTTCTCTAAATACAAAGCCTTCGCATTGATAATCTAAAAAAAAAATTAAAACAAATATAACATAATTAATATTTTCAAACTATTGGTGAATGAACATTTTAACACTATTGTAATATAATTTATACCTTATCTTCTTCGGTTATACCACTTTGATGAAGTGCATTAATTTGAGCCATACACCCAGCAAACTTATTTGTCTTTTCACTAATCGTACCCCAACGACTTAGTAAGGAGATAACAGTGCGTGTGGTACCGGATGTATTGAACTGCATAAAATATTCCCAAACTTTTTGACGAAAGGTATTTTGTGTTTGTTCATTACTGCTTATGGCATCAACACTAGTATTGAGCCATGCTGCCACTAAAAGTTTATCTTCCTCTACAGTAAAGTTAGAGCCCCGTTTTCCTTTTGTAGAAGAGGTATTTTCAACTTGTGGTGGTGGTGGAGGTGGAGAATCAGAAATTGACGTAGGAGTATTTTGAGACGTTCCCAAAAATTGAGAGTCAATTTCTATATCCCCGTTCATGATACCCGTGATAAATGTTAGGTCTCTACGTAACTCTGTGTCCCTACGTGACTCCATAAAATTAGAAAAAATATATATAAACTTCCCTGCACACAGAAAATTTCCAAACTAACATTTATATCGACACAACAAATTACATAGATAAATTACACAACAAACTTACATTTATATTACATTTATAGACAAATTACAGAGACCACACAATAAATTACAGTGACCCAATACATTCATGTGGTTTTTTGCAACACAGTAATATGGTTTTGTGCAACACAATAATTTACAGAGATCAGGTTTTATGCAACACAACAATTTACAGAGACCACCCATACAGAGACCACCCATAACTCTGGCTCTGTGCAACACAACAAATTACACTAACAACAAAACATAAAAACTTTCCCGCACAAATTACAGAAATCACATAATCCAGACAAGAAATTTCTGCAAATAGAAAATTCTCAATTCAGAGCCCACATAATCCACACAACCAATTCCTGCAAACAGAAAATTCCCAATACAGAGTGCACAGAATCCACACAACAAAATAACAGAAAATTTCCAAAACACAAAATTTCCAATACAGAGACCACATAATCCACACAACCAATTCCTGCAAACAGAAAATTCCCAATACAGAGAGCACAGAATCCACGCAACAAAATAACAGAAAATTCCCAAACAAAAAATCCCAAATACAGAGACCACAAAATCACAATAACCCAGAAAAATTAAGCTATGAAAAAATTCACTACAAAAGAAAAGAGAGAGCACTGACCTGAAGTGGATCGGCTGGGACGGCGACGGCGACGACGACGGCGACGGCGACGGCGTGGGCTGGGCTTGGACGGCGACGGCGTGGAGAGCTTGATGAGTGAGATGAGAGCTTGCGACGGCGACGGTGATGAGTGAGGGAGATGAGATGGAGTGCGATGAGTGAGGGAGATGCGGCGACGGACGGCGTGGGCTGGGCTGGTCTGGGATGGCGACGGCGTGGGCTGGACGGCGTTGGCGAGGGCTGGTCTGGGACGGCGATGGGTGAGAGAGATGAGTGCGATGGGTGAGAGAGAGGAGTGAGGGAGATGCGGCTGGGACGGTGTGGGCTGGGCTGGGCTGGGACAGCGAGGGACGGCGTGGGCTAGGCTGGTCTATGGCGGCGCCGGTGATGAGTGAGGCAGGAGTGATTTGGGAGATGAGAGTGAGGGAGAAGGAGATTGAGAGTGACGGTGAAGGAGAGAAAATAAAAGAATGAAAAAAAAGGGGAAGGAGTGATTATTTTAATCGGGCTACTGCTTAAAAAATTTTTTTTTTTTTTTTAGATGAGTGCTACAGTGCACATCTATCTATAGATGTGCACTGTAGCAAATCAGCCAAATATTTTGGCTTTGGCTCCATTGCTGTGAGCTTGTTTTGCAATATTGGTGGAGCTAAAATAACATTATAGCTTTTTAGCTCCACTGCTGCAAATGCTCTAATATGTGCGAAGCATCAGAAAGTTATAATATATGAAGATGTAAACAAACTATCTATCTATAAGAATTATGCTCTAAGTTAAAATTTTTTTTTTTTTTATTAGTAAGGTTTAGACCCAAGGAAGGGAGAGGGGAGATTTAAACTTCTGATCTCACTTCAAGAGAGTTCCCAACCGACTGTGGTATCTCTTAGGGTTTACTTACTATCAAAGATCTAATTATAAACTCATCAAATAATTACATATCTGAAGGTGTTTACAATCACTATAATTATCTCAAACACTCAAATCAGCACAAAAACAAAAACATTGCAAATTTTCAATCTAGGCTTTTATGTTAAATTATCAAAAGAAGATTACAATTCTTAGTTTATAACCTTGGTGCTGATTCTTGTATTAGATTCTTTATTTGAGAGGGAGCATTTCACAATCAGTTGACATGGGTAATATAATGGTCATATTAAAGTGAATATCACTTATCAAGTTATTTAAATATCATGTGGGCCAAGTGGGAGAATGTAAGATTTTAAAAAGACTTTATGTGACCCACATTTAGGTGATAAATGAAAATTCATGTCTTAAGGATTTTATTTGTGAAAGACGCTATGGTAGATAACAATTTTTAAGTAACTTTCAATTGGTATAACCCATTTGGTTAATAAACACCTTGAAGTCATAAGTTTTAAACTCCTTGATGGAAGGAGGATTATAGAATAAATCTTAATTTAAAGAGGTCCCTAATCTAACCTTTATATATATATATATATATATATATATATATATATATATAGCCTGTCTCCGTCAAAAGGAAATATGTGAAGTAAAGTCCATAGACGAGAAGACCTTTTTACATATACACTATTATATAGTGAATCTTCTTTTTTTCTAAACACTTAAACAACTATGACTGGAGGTATTTATGTTTGTTTTGTTTCCACCGCTCTCTAAATTTTATTATTCTTACAATGAGGTCCAAAATCCGAATTTATAGTCACCACTAAATACAAGGGATAGTGTTAGCTAATCATTAAAGGTTTCAAAAATCTCATGATTTGCATGTTTAATCCTTGCTTCTAGTAACTTTGAAAACTGGATTCCACAAAACCCTATAATTGGTTAAAGAGAAAGTAAACAGAAAATAGTGTAACATTGCTGCTCTTTTGTCAGGAAGTTTATTTTAAATATACCTCCAATGATGGTTCACATATACAGCAAGACTCTAGGTACAGGACAAGAAATGGTACATAACATAAGATTAAAGAAAACTCTAGAAGCTGCAACATAGGAAGAAATAGAAGCTCAATGATGGCCCCTTTCATGGTCATCATCCATCTCATCAGCATCCTCAAATCGTTGATCGTTGATTTGAAGCTGTAGTGGAATAAAATAAAATCAATCAAACATGTTTTAAAAGTGTAAAAGTAACCAGGATTGGAAGATACTGCAAATATTCGGATTTTCAAAGGCAATCAGATAGATATATACAGTATATCATCAAATCATCATTACAGCATTAGCCAAACTTACCAGCAATAAAGAACCAATAACCAATATCAAAACAAATTATAAATGACGTAGTCGACTAAATGAAAGATCTGGACAAAATATGTGGTTTCTCAATGATCATGATATTAATTGCAAATATCTACCTATCACTTAAATGCAAATATCTACCTATCACTTTGTTGAGAATAAAAAATATATCTTCAGAATATACCGTTGCCCCACCACACCCCCCAACCCCCAAAAAAAAAAAAAAAAAAATCAATTACCAAGTTCTTGCAAAGCCTTCAGAAGATTCTTGCACTCAAACAACAGCCTAAGATACTAAGCACATTGCACATTGCTTCATTCGATCTACAGTCTCACAAATTTTTATCTAGCCCCCACCAGTTAAAGGCCTACCCAGATCATATGAAACTCTAATCCTCAATCTCATACCAAAAATTTGAAAAAATCAAGTACATATTGAGAGAGAGAGAGAGAACTCATGAATATCATAGGACATACAATGGTGAATATGACTATTATTTCATATGGCACTAAATGTAGGATCACCAAGACAACATAAAAGGTGCACCAACAGGCCTACCTCAAGCACCGTACGAGCTAGGTCATGATCCCCATTTGAATGACCAATTGAGTTGGTTGGATCTTGAGAGAAATGATCGCCTTCCTCTGAAAATACAAACATGTTAAAAAGGTGTATATTAATAACACACAAGCATCAATTTTAACTGTCCACCCAATACCTGCTACTTCATCTACCATTTGATCAGCACTAAAAATCCAATTGTGCTCCTCTTCTTCTCCTGAAGAAAGCATACACAAAAAATTAAAGGGTATGCAGCTAAAGAAGAAAACGTAATTAATACAACATCAAGAAAAATCAGAAATTCAAAACAATGTCCAATTCAGTATAAAAGAATGATACTCACCATCAATTGGTTCAGGATTGAGCTCAGCACATTCACAGAATATATCAAACAGAGTATCCACTATCACACAAGCAACAAGGATATTAGTTACCCTTTACCAATATCAAGAAGAAAAATACAACTGTAAAATGTAAAATGGCATTATTGTTCTCACAAAAAAAGAAAAAGGGCATTGCAGTTATTTTAGTATTAAGCTGCAGGAGGAAATAGAGAAGATGGAAGAATACATTGGCTTGGATCTGATGGAATGAGCCTCATCTCTGTGATCTTGGATAAATCCAAGGTATCGCTACTTTCTGAATCTGAGCCCTCAGACTCGTCTTCATCAGCTTCCGTTTCAATCTTCAAACAAAACAAGCAATGTCATAAATCAAAAGGGGATAAAGTTGAAAATTTCTATAATGGAGAAAGACAAATGGAGGTCAAGTAATTTTAGAAGGGGCAGAATTGATGCAAAGATTGACTCAATGTACACAAGTAACACAACTATACTGAGAAATTCTTACTAAAAAAGAAAAAAATATATGGAAAAGTTTAGATGTGCCCAATATATAGGGAAACGTTCCAGATATGATTTGCTTATGGGAATTGATTAGCATATAACCTGTACGTTAATTTATGAATTTCATTATTGATCAGAATTATCTCCTTGCATCGAAGCTCAATGACATGACAACCAGAACTGATTTGAAATTTCTTTTTTCATACAAAGTTTTTTTGACATTAAAGATTGTTTTGGGTTTTATTGAAGAAAAGGGATATGGGCACGACTTGAAAGTTATTTTGAGATCTTCTTGGAACCTTAGACAGTCTTAGGTGTGCCCTTTTTTTTGGTGCTAGACAGATTGGGTTCAGTTTGAGTTAGGGGAAACTCCTAAACCCTTGTCTGTGTGAAATAGATCTAGTGCATATTAAAAAATGCAACCTAATTTGATGGTCATTTAGTAAACTCAGTATGTCTATTAGTAACGTGATGTCGTGATGTGGACTCATTACAATCCCAAGGAATGAAGGATTAGAATAGCCAAGCTCTTGATTACCGAGATTCTGTAGAATAATTTTAAACAGATAAAGTTCTATCACGTAGGTCAAAAAAGTAGCGGAGATCATAGGTCAGCTGAACTTGGGTTGAGAGTCAACCTATCACTTGACCAGAACATATTGGATGAAGGGAGCCGACAACAGATGCCTACCAACACATTTGGAGAAGTTGACCTTAGATATGGTGCATAATCAACTCATGATCAACATCCTATCAAATATGGATCATGAGTTCAAGAAAAGACGGTAAGCTCTAAACTCTAAGTCAAGAGTCACTAGCATATGCAAAGCTGAAATACTTCAGAGTTTAATAAAACTTAAAAGACAGTTTGATGTTTCACCCAAAAAGGAGAGCATTGGCAATAAAGCCTGAAATGCTTAGTTTCAAAGCTATATTGGGCTATACTCATGGTACATCATGATCAATAATCAATTGTTGAATTTTAAAAATTGGTAACTACATTCCCCAAAATTCAAAACATAAAACAATAATTTTTTTAACCCAATTTATTGACAATAAACATTTTAACCTACATAAGACATTTTGAACAAGATAAACCCGAAATAAAATCATTAAATAATCATTGATGACTCAGTAAATTGATGGATTTAAACAATATCATACCTGAGTATATATGCAAGGAGAGGGATAGGCCTCAGGGTCCCTTGAAACCGCATGCAACGACAGAGACAAGAAATCAACTGCATAACCTTTGGTCTTATCCACATCACTCAACCACACAACTTGCCTGCAAAAGCCCATCAACACATTGAAGCATTGAACACACTGCATAAAATCTTTTCATTAACACAAGCAAGTAGAATACCCTACCTACTACCTAAGCCAACCAAAGACTACCACTAGGCCTACGTTTGTTTCAGTGATTCTCCTTTTAGACTCTATTGATTGGCAAAATTGAAGAAATTTTATCACATATCATCAACTAGCTTAGCACCTCCACACCAAGAACGATACTGAGGGCAAGGTCATGGGTTCAAGAGCATTGTAAACTAAGAAGCTAGGAAGCACGAACATATCATTTAGGTGCCGTACCCGTGCCATACCAGTGTTATACCGGCCATTTCATGTTATAATTTTTCAAAAATTGCTTGTGTTGGCATGCCATACCGTACCCATGTCCAGGCTTCCTAGCTAAGAAGCACAAACACTCTAAAATCCAATGTCAAACACGCTCGGGACAATTTTTTTTTTTTTTTAAAAAAACCTTTTGATTTTATATATGTTTTTGAAAAGATTTTGATAGTTTTTATTATTTATTAAAACTAAAAAAAAAAAAAATAGTGCATACCAAAGTATTTCAATAATTGCAGTGTCCATGCTTCATAGAATGCAGCTCACCCATATTCATTTTTTTTTTTTTTTGATGCAAGCTCACCCATATTCATGAAATCTTAAGCAATTAAAATCAAAATTAGTGTTTTTTGTTGTCCAATAGGAACATATAAAATCCTCAATTTTCTTCTCTATCCCACTTTCTTTTTTACTAGTGCAAAAAGTAGTGGATTCACACAACATATATACATACAAATTCACAGAGAGAGAGAGAGAGTACTTGGTGGAGATATAGAGAGTGCCAGGGGAAACAGGAAGGCGATTCCCGAGAACGATGGCGACAGAGTGCTGAACGTGCATGAGCTCCTCGCCGTTATCGGAGTCCAGAACCGGTTCTCCGGCACCGTCTCCGACTCTCTCTGTGAATTCTCTTAACCCTAACACCATTTTCGCTTTTTTTTTTCTCTCTCTCTCTCTCTCTCTGTGAATATGGGCTAGGGTTAGTGGAGTGAAGGTTCAGTTCTGGTTCTGGGTTTCCTAGGGTTTTTGGGGGTTTTGGTAAAAGCGCCAAATTGTATTGCAAAACGTATGAAGGCGAAGACGACAATGTGGGCTTCAAATCAACCGTCTGTGTGTGAAAAGCCCAATTCCAAAGCATGACGACCCAAAACGCCGCGTATTGACATTTATTTTTTATTTTTTATTTTTATAACTCATAATAATAATAATAATATTATGGTAGCTGGTTAAGAGACTGTCAATGAGATATAGAAGATTACTTGAAGACATAGACTAGAACGGAACATTAGATAAAACAAACTAATTGGATATTATTAGATTGAACAAGTATTTTACATATGACATAGAGGAAGAGTTTCTGAAGCTAAGTTATGTCTTCTTTAAACATTGAGTGGCTATTTATAGGTCACGGAACTTAAACGAAATTCAACAGTTTTGGTCAACTAGTGGCTATTTATAGGTAGTCGGTAGGGGCCTGGTTGTTGATGGTATGGACACAGTTTCTGCAGAGAATAATAAAAGTTTATGATGAATATAGATAAGGAAGGTAAAAGCTTAAAGATCCTAACATTCCTAATTCATATTAAAAACAAAAAATCGCCCCAAAATTATTCATAATTTGTTCCAATTTATTAAGGCCAAGTTGTTATCTAAGTAACTTTACTTTTACGTACTTTTACATTATGCTTTTTACATGATGCTATTAGAAACTAGAAACGCTCTACCCTTTACTAGCCAACAATGAAAACTCCCATGTTAATATTTGTGGAAAAAGAGTTGCAAAAAGTTGTTCTTAAAATAAATAAATAAATAAATATATATATATATATATATATATATATATATATATTACATCGCTGCTCCACTACTCCATGCGTAAATGATGATGTTCAAAGAGATTTTTTTGACTTTCAGTCATTTCAAAGTCTACTATTACTTCACTGCTTCTTAATATTTAAAGAGATTCTTTTGACTTTCAGTCATTTCAAAGTTTACTATTGCTTCACTGCTTCCTAATGTTCAAAGAGATTCTTTGGGTCTTTTGGCTTTTAGTCAGTAGACGTTTGAAATGACTAAAAGCCAAAAGACCAAAAGAATCTCTTTGAACATCAGGAAGCAGTGAAGTAATAGTAGATTTTGAAATAACTGAAAGCCAAAAGAATCTCTTTGAACATCATCATTTACGCATAGAGTAGTGGAGCAGTGATATATATATAACACCAATTAAAGAATAAGAGAAAAGCTAAATATGAAATGCGTAATTTTTGTGAACAATATGGTTTGCCCCCTATTGCTCATTCCAAACAAAAAGGGAAAAAACATGATAAAAGTCACAAAAATTATAGCCATAAAAAATATAAAAAATACAAAAACAACTCTGTTCAACCTAATGATTTTTATGCTAAAAAGGGAAATGTTTCTAAAAAATATGATAAACAAAGGTCAGGTAAAGGTAAATATTTTAACTGTGGTAAACCTGGACATTTTAGTAAAGATTGCAAACAAAAACCTTGTAAGTTAAAGAATAAGTTTAACATGTTAAATATTGATGATAAAGATCAAGAAGAATTATTCAGAATCCTTGAATCAAACAATTCGTCTGATTCTTTGGAAAATGATTTTTCTTCTTCATTTAATTCTTGCTATCAATCTGCTACTGATTCTTCTGATTCACCTAATATTAAAATTGGTTGTAGAGATTCTTGTTGCAATGTTATTAAATCTGTTAATGTTTTCACTAAAAGTGAAGAAAATGAAAGTTTAATAATCCAATTGATAAGTCAAATCCAAAACCCTGAATTGCAAAAAGAATATCTGGATAAGTTTAAGAAAAATTTGATAAAAGATGAAACTGGTAAAAAATTAAAATCAACTATAAGCTTTGAAGAAACTTTGGAAAGATTTAATAAAAAGAAATCCAAATAATTAACTGTTAATGATCTTCAACGTGAGATCACTGTTGTTAAACAAGAAATAATTGAATTAAAAAATGAGTTTAAAAACATTAAAAGTGATAACAATAATCTCAAACAAGAATTGTTAATGTTAAAAATTGATAAAAATCTTAATAAATCTAATGATGAACAAGATGAGCACAAAGATGGAGATGAATCCAGTCAACAGGCTCTTCTTGCTGATAAAGGTATTATTGATAATTCCCAACTCAATCTTGTTAATAAATTGCTTCCTCCAAAATGGTTTACAAAAATTAAAATTGTTGTTTCTCATGATTATCATTTCACTATTATTGCTATGATTGATTCTGGTGTGGATATGAATTTTATCCAAGAAGGATTAATTCCTTCAAAATATTTTGAAAAATCAACTGAAAAATTGGTTTCTGCTAATGGTTCCCAAATGAAGATCAAATATGAATTGAATAATGCTCATGTTTGTCATGATAATGTCTGTTTCAAGATTCCTTCTGTTCTTGTTAAAAACATGACTGATAAAGTAATTCTTGATTTGCCATTTATAAATGCTTTGTATCCTTTTCTTGTTGAGCATGATGGAATTACTACTGATCCTTTTGGACATAAAGTAAAATTCAAATTTGCTTCAAAGTTTGAAATTGATATTGATGATGCTTTAAATTTGATTCATGCTGAAACCAAACATCTTAACGTCCTTCAGCAAGAAGTAAGATACAAGAAAATTGCTTAACAAATTTCTGATAAATTATTGCAATTAAAAATTGATAATTTTCAGAAAATTCTGATTGATGATGTTTGCTATGATGCTCCTAATGTTTTTTGCCATGAGAAAATACACATTGATAATATGTCTTATGTTGAAAACTTCCCTATTAATGTGCTTATCCAAGACCTAATGATAGGTTCCTGCTAATGTTTTACAGATATTGCTAAAGGTAATACTCATAGTACCAAAATGTTAACTACTATCAATTGTCCTAACATTATCAATATTTCTTTGCAGGAATCGACGCATGTTACGTGGATAAGTACCACTAATAAGTGGAATAATACTAATATTTATACCACTAGTAAGTGGATTATTATGACTTCCTCGGCAGAGAGGAGGAACAAGGGAAAAGCACCAGCACAGGGCTATTCTTAAGACAAAAGGCTCCCAGTAGGACAATCTTTTGTAATGCATGAAGGTGCATCTTCTGGAGTAAAATCCAGAGGATCAACATCCCTTCAGGAATTTGTCTCGACAGAGGTGACATATTCTAGTGGTGATGTGATAATTGCTTTGCAAGAAGTTTTGTCTAAAAGGTTACAATTCCACAATGGAACCTATTCAGAACTACCCGATTCTATCAAATTTATTCTTGATAACCTTCAAGCTGCTTTTATTAGAAACCACCGCAACCTCTTCCTGAGAACCCTCCGAGCACTTGAAATCCACCTTGTTAACCTTACTGCACAAAATGAGGTTTATATGAGCCATTATGTCAACTTAATTTCAGAAAATGACCCCAATTATGCCAACATTGTTTCCGAAAATGGCCCTATTGATGCCAACCTTGTTTTAAAAAATAATCTTGTTTCAGAAAATGAGGCTTTTAAAAGCCACCTTGAAGCTTACATTAGTTAACTCTTTGGCAAAGAGGAAATCCATTCAATGGATAAAAAGACTATAATGGGCACTGATTATGCTAGATTGAGTCTTAAGACCCAATCTCTGTTAAGAAGTGCTATTGCCAACTTGCCAACAGATATACAATCTCGTATACTGAAAAGCAAGGCTATGTTTAGGTCTTTTGACCTATGGTTCAAATATTTCAAGAAACTTGTTACAGCTACTATTTCTGATCCTGATGAATTGGATGAATCTGATAATGTATTTATCCAACTAGACTGGGAAGAACACTTTGTGAGTAGTCTTAGAGTGTGCGAAAAGAAACATCCATTTCCTGGTCTCCTGGTTGATTATGATGATGGTTCATATGTTGCTGATAATGATTCAGATAATGATGATGATAGGGATCCTAACTGGCTTTCCCAAATGTTTGAACATGGCTTTATCAGGTTCATAAAATTAACAAGCCATAAATAGGCCAGTCAGCTTCCACAAATTATTCAGACTGATATTAAAGGGTTTGAAAGCTCTTCCATTAGATCTTTTGTTTCCATAAGATGCTGGAGCACTTTGCCAAAATGGGAAAGAGATAACTCGATGAATGTCCAGCCCTCAAAACATCTCATTCTCATCAATGGTCACACTCACCAAGGGCAATGGCTTGAAGGAAATTCTCACTTGTCCTTCAAGGATCCTTTTGCTCTTGTAGAATGTTGGAGAAATTATTTTAATAATCAAATTCTTGATGTTGCTCAGAACCTATGGAAAGATTATCATTTCATTGGAAGCACAGATAGAATTTCTGTTTTTGGTCCAAAACCCTATGCCAATGCCATTGCTAGGGTATTGCAATTATAATCAAAGTAATTTAAAAGCAGTAGTAAGGCGGTAAAACCAGCCAAACAGTATATATGAAAGCAATAAAAATTTAGAACCGTCTAAGATGGCGGTAGCAACAAGTAGTATAATGAACTGAAAACTGAAAATACTTGTTATTAAAAATAGCACAACACACTTATAGTAGTAGTAGTGATTACAAGATCTCAAGAGAACAGGTTAACAGTTACAAGACTTGTACTAGTTCTAGATACAAGATTGTAAGGTAGTAGGAAATGCTAAGTGAAACAAGAAACTCTCTCAAAGAAAGGCTCTCAAGAAGGAAATAGTTCTAAGAGGAAGTTCTCTAAGCAAGTTCTCTCCGAAAGAAAACCTCTGGGAAAGAAAAAACCTGTTTTAAACTTAAGGGACAACCCCCCTTAAATAGACAAAATTCGGAGTGAACAGTGTCATGAATAGTAACAGGTGAATAGTGACAAATGAATAGTAAAAAGTGAATTTTTCCACTTTTTGACTCAAATTTTTGGAGAATCATACGTAGAGTTCTGAAACCTTCAATTCAAGGGTCTAGACCTTATCATTGTTATCCTTTTGTGCCAAAGGAAACCAAATGAACACCATTATTGAGAATCTTTAGAAGCATCGTATTGGTGGGAATATATATATATATATATATATTCAAAGTTACTCTATGAAATTACTGGGCATAATTAGACACTTTTTCTATGTGGTATCAAATTATCATTTATGCGTTGGATTTAAGTTATATAGTGTTGAACTTGTATAACTTGTATTTGATTGACATTATCCACTTCTTCTCTAGAAGAGAACTTGGTTTCACTTTCGAGTCCCTATCCCACTTAGCTTGATTTCAAATTTTATCCAATGATCATTTGCAAGACTACCAGAACAAGCTTGCCAATTAGTTGAGCTCAACTCATTATATAAGCCATCCGAACCCACCTCTAGTTACTAAAACAATCCAGTTATAAGTTTCATTAAAAAAAAAAAAAAAAAGGGCAGACAAATTTGCGTTTGCTCAGCGTTTCAGATGCATTTGGCCTTTTTTTGGACCATTTTTTAGGATCCACAGCACTGTGCATAAAAGCATCAAACTCAACAAAATGTGGATACTTAAGCATTTTTGGGTCACTATTCCTACTTTTAAAAATTATCACTATTCCTACAGTATTTTTAACAATGAATTTTTAATTTTCAACAAATAAACAGTATTCTAACAAACCCTAAACTTTTAAAAATTGAGATTCTTTTCCTTCAAACAAAATTTACCCAAAAAAATAAAAATAAAAATAAACAAATCAAATATTTTAACTCAGTTTTTAACCTTTTAAAGGTGTATTAAAATGGTCCCTACATCGATTCCTCGGACACCAGAATTACGCACTGAAAATGGAACAAATGTTCGACTAAGCCCAAAATTTATAGGGATTCAATAAGATGACACCTATTTTGGTGTTGGGGGCGGCGACCGCCCGGGGGGGGGGGGGGGGGGGTGGGGCATGTAATACTCTTACAAAAAAAATCCGAAGATATAATATTCCAATGGCCCAATTTTTAACTTAGGCCATGGAAATATTCTACGAAAAATAGCCAAGTATATCTTAACAGATGGCCTAACAAATAATTTTAAGTTAAAATTTAAGCCTTCAGCTCTGTTTCACAGAGAAACTAACAAATAATTGTAAATTAAAATTGAAGCAAAATTAAGGATTTATATATCTCTAAAACCAAAAGGTTTAGAATTAAAAACTACTAGACCACAGAAGTTAAAAATGGAAGTACAAAAACACAACTAAATAAACAACAAAATCCAAATACAAAATCTTTGGTTCAAATTTCACTACTATTATAGAAGAAGCACAACAAAATCTTCTGATAGTTATAAATTGTCTGGACAAATCTTTCTGGAATTTGGAGACCCATCTTGCCAACACAGAATACCCGTACCTCCAAGGATAACTAAAAATATGCTGAGCTACATACTTCATTTAAGCAACAAGGGTACTGGCGGTGGTTGACTCGCTGCATAAATAACAGGTTGGTTAGTGACGCAGTTCTTTAGGTCCACAAGAAAAAATCAGCAGGGAAGATGGAGTAAGATAAGAAAACACAACTGTGCATCGGATTCACATCCAACTGATATGCAATTTCAGTCCACGGTAAGAATAGAATCAATAAAATCTGATGGCAGGTAACACACTAAAATCACACTATCTAATTTTTAATAATCTTTCGTTGGGCAACTTGAACAAAGTCAACAGAGTTAAAACTCCCCTAGCTATAAATATGCTTTAATCTTTCCCCAAAGGAAAACCAATAAAAAAATCACCACCACCTAATTAACGACATCACAGCCATAAGCAGCATATTCATACATGATACACCTATAATTTCTCAAGACCGCTCCTCTACCCAAACCAAGCCCTTCAACCGCACAAAATAATAAGGAAATAAATGCATTAGAACATACAACAACAATACAAGATTTCAATTTCTTTTATGCACAAGCCTTCAATGATAACCTTAGCAATAAGATTCATACAATTTGAAGCTCCCAAAGCACAGATCAGATCTCCAACATTAGCCATAGAGCAAATTAAAAAAGAAAATTTTCAGTAATTTTAGCTTTCAATTAAATTAAAGATTCAAAGAACAAAAAAAACCCAAAATATAAAAACCCTAATTAAAATATGTAAATGCAAAGCAACAAGATAATCAATTACTCACTTATAAATTAATCATTAAACTATACCCCGAGTATCTAGAGAAATGTTGACATATTACAAGAAGACTTACTATTTCCAGACTGGAGGAAGCTTCTTTGTTTTCTTGTAGTAGCGAGCAAGCCTGTGAATCCTGCTCTCAACCAGAATCAACCTGAACTTTGAATCCTTATCCTTCCTATTCCTCTCCAAATGCTTACGAATTGACACAGCCTTCTTGATGAGATGGTACAGGTCCTCTGGAATTTCTGGTGCAAGACCTAACCAAAATGAAAGAAAAAAACCATTAAAAACCCACAAAAACCAAACCTCAACATTTCAAAATAGAGATGATATCTTGTATAACAGTATATGCACCATCACTTTCACATGCATGAAGGATCCACAAATGAGGGACCCACTTATATGTGAGAAGATCACTACAAAATACCAATTATTTGAAAGAATTTTTTGCCTGAAACTTGAATCAAATGACAAATGCTACATACTTTTTAATTCGCAAACCCAACAAGTAATTACAAAATCCATTGATAGCTAGCTCATATTAGATTCCAACATCTGGGGTTCATCAAATAGTTTCTTTAAATTCCGAGATAACCATTTTTGAACTGTATAAGTATTAAAAAAATTATATCCTCATGTAGCTCAATTTCAATTCCAACATATGGGGTTCATCAATTAATTCCTTATAATCTCAGCATTTTCATATACAAACACCAACAGTTAATGAATAAAATAAAAAAAAAAACCCACAACTCAAGCTAGCTCTAATACGATCTCAGCATTCTGGGGTTCATCTAATAACCCCTTTTCTTCAACTACACAAATACAGAAAACACATTAAACTCTTCTTCACATCTAACAACTCTTCCACTCCTCACATATAGTTACAATTTTTTTTTTTTTTTTTTTTAATTCAGCTAATAAATAACAGCGATATCTATCAATAATCATGTTCTTATATAGATCAAGGATAACTTCTCTTTGGTGTTCAGCTACTCATTTGCTTAAATACTATAATCGGAATTCTGTTTCTTCATTCTGCGGTACACATATTATTACAGTACCTAATGGTGTCACACTACATTTTCTCTCCTAAACCAAACAAAATTTTCTCAGAATTCTAACACAAACATCATAGCAAACAATTTTTTCTGAGAACCCAAACAGCACCTAATCGTAACTGTTGATCTTTTATTATAAAATATATATGAAGAAAAAAAAAAAAACGAATGTGTATACCATATAATTTCACCTCTTATTCACAATGACAACTACCTACCTATCATTTCTCAACCAAATCGTAGCACACTACATTTTCTCACCTAAACCAAACGAAAATTTCTCAGAATCTAAACACAGCTCAAATATTACACCAAAAATAGGAAAACAAAAAACGCACCGTGAGCCTTGAGAACACGGAGGATCTTGCTTCCGGTGACGCTCTTAACCTGAGCGATACCGTGAGAGTCACGAAGAATCACACCGATCTGTGATGGTGTCAAACCCTTCTTGGCGAACTTGCATATGTTCTCCTCCACCTATATATTTCCGCCACCATTAACACTCGATCAGAAATGACACACAAATACACAAATCACAGAGAGAGAGAGAGTGAGAATTAGGGTTTTGAAAAAGTACATCTTGAGGAGAGATCTTGAGCCAACTCGGTGGAGTTCTCTTGTATGGCAATGCTGAGGCTGAAATACCCTTACTGAAAAATCACAGAAACCACAAATCACATTCAAATCCAAACACACACACACACACATATATATATATATATATAGAGAGAGAGAGAGAGAGAGAGAGGTACCCGCGGCTGTGCATGCGACCCATGGTGGCGTGGCGGCGGCGGAAGAAGTGGAGCTCTGTGAGGTTCTTCTGGTGAGGTGAGCTGCGGGAACCCTAGGCTTCTTAGTTTGAAGGAAGATGAGGATTGCTAGGGTTTATATAGTGAGTTTAGATTATGGTTTTTGTCCATAACATTTTATATATTGACGGAGGTGTCCTTGGGCGAATACATTTTGGGCTGGGGCAAGGGTTCGGTTCGGCCCATGTGAATTTGGATTAATTTTACAATGTGTAATGCATGCATATATTGAGTTACTTGGCGCAAGCACGATATGTGATGTGTAATTTTTTTTTTGCTGAATAAACATATGTGATGTGTAAATTGTACTTTATTAAAAATAAAAATGAAATATATAGTTGAAATAGTTAGAATAAAATATTAATTTTTGTTTTAACTTATTTGAAACTTTTTGTAATAAAATTTTAAAAATTTTAAAAAACTTTGGTAATAGAGTTTTATACAGAGTAAACCATGGATACTTTTGGTAATTGAATTTTAGTTGAAATTTAATTTAAATTTCATGAAACTTTATAAGTAAAATTTTATTTCAAGTAAACTATTGGCATAAGTATATTTTGTGAATAAAAAAAGAGTGTGTAGACACTTGTTTCTTAGAGAAAATAGTCATTTGGTGCAACGATGACATCTTGGACCCAACTTTTATTATATTTGCTTCTCCAAAAAAAAAAAAAAAACTTTTATTATATTTGTTACGATATATTATGAGATGCAGATTTTGTTGAGAATCCAAATACAGGCTTATGAAACGTTATTTAATATAATAGTTTTCTCCAAACCAAACAATCATTTTCTTTTCTTTTCTTACGTAATGAAAGGTTTCTTAGAAGAAATTTGTAGTTTGTTATTATATTTTTTATAATATAATGTGAGATGCATATTTTGTTGAGATTCCAAACTTAGGCTTAAAAACGCTATTTAAGTAAATTTTTTCCTTTTATGCTTCATATAAGAGTTTTCTCCGAGCCTAACAATAAATTTGGTTTTTTTAGAAGAATCAATTTTTGGGGTGGGGGATTTTAACTCTAAATATCTCTATTTGAAATACCGAGTGGTGCTCAAGAAGTACAAAACTCTTGTCTTTTTCAAAAATAACTTAATAATGAAAGTGTTTTTTAGAAGACTCTTGGTAAGGAGTGTTGAGTTCAAAAGTATATGGTTAACCCTTAGGGTTTGTATATTTTAACTAAAAATGTTAACTTATTTTTATTGCCAATTTATTTATAAATTTTTAAGATAAAATTATGCTTTTTGCAAGACTTATTTTTTAAAAACAAAATAAGGTTATGATAATAACTCATCTAAAAACACTGTAGTTGAGATATTGTTTGAATAATACTGAGAGATCCACTAGAGATCGGAAATTGTTGAAAAAAGAACAAGATGTTTCTGTTGTAACTTCCAAGCTATTGGAAAATAAAGAAACAGTTAATATATTCAAGGTAGTTACTTATTTACAAAATATCATCTCAATTCATCCTAGTTCACTCAATCTGAGATGTGATATAGTTTTGAAGGATGAGCTGGAAATGGATAATTCCAATAAGATTTAATTTTTGAACAAAAATCCAATTTTTGATTTATTTCGTGACTAAAACGGGAAAGGGTACATGTTACACCACGATTTTTAATCAGAAGAGTAATTTCAAGAAATGGAGAATATATTCACTTTATCAAATCATAAGGGATTTACCTTTTCTATTTATTTTGGTAATTCAAGTAGGAAAAAAGAAGAAGAACAAATGATGAAAAAAGAAATTGCTATGGTAATTTGAACAACGGAAAAAACAAAGGATGTGATATAGTTCCAAAGGGTGAACTAGATATGGATAATTCCAATAAGATTTCTCTTTGAACAAAAATCAAATTTCTGATTTATTTTGTCATCGGAAACAGGAATGAGACATTACACCACAATATTGAATAAAAAGAGAGATTTTAATAAACGATAGACATATTTATTCTATCAATAATTGAGTCGGATCTGTTGTATCATAAGGGATTTTACATTTTCTATTGATTCCTACAGATTGCACTTTTTGGTAATTTGAGCAAGAATAAAAAAAGAACAACAAATGACAGGGAAAAAAGGAAAAGAAAAGAAAAAAAAAGAACAAATGAAAAAAGGAGAACCAAATTATTGGTAATTCGAATAAGGGAATATATATATATATATATATATATATATATAACACATTGGTAATTCGAACAAGGGGAAAAAATATATATAACAACAGATGATAGGGGAAAAAAGAAAAAGAGAGAGAGAAAAAAGAAAAAGAGGAACAAGTGATGTTGTGTGAGTATCTATAGGACCTAGATTGAAACGGGCTCTCTAAGCAAGTTGAAAATTCGTCCTAAATTTGCTCCGCCGACCGGAATGCTTAAAGGAGCTCTGGTGTCAATCACTTCCATTCCTCTCATTAGACCATATGTAGCACTCATAGCTACAGCTCTAACTCGATTATTTCCTAATAATTGTTGTACTTCACAAGTCACGTTAATTTGTTGTATCTCGACCCTTAACTACTTGAGCGTTGTAAATATTATGCATTTTTCAGGGGGGGGGGGGGAGGGGGAGGGTGGGGGAAAGTTACATCCAGTACTGGACCAATGATTTGAGCTATACGTCCCAATTTTTTTTTTCTCAAGCGCAGAAACCCCAAGATCAGAAGTAGTAGGATTTATTCTCATAGTAAAATATAATATGTCGAATTTTTTTTTTTTGTGAAAATTATTGAAATAAAAAAAAAATGTTCGATAGAAAAGCAAGTTGATCGGTTAATTCAATAATAATTCCATAATAAATGGGGTTTCTCAATACACTAGATTTCATTGGTACCATCCAATCCAATTCAATTGTTTATTTATTCAATTGTTTGCCTCCTTTGGGGAAACTTCGATTCCTCGAATCATTGGATATATCGATGATTAAAATATTGAAAAAGTTAGGGGTTGAATTTATGGGAATAGAAGAATCCAAAGAGAAGGAGAAAGGCGATATAATAATAACACTATTCCCAAATTTGATATCTCTTGAATTTGGGGATTTGGATGAATGAGAAGAATGGAATGGGATTGGAGGAGAAGAAGAAGAAGAGTGTAACAGATTCACTATAATGCCACGTCTTCTACATTTGAGAATCTGGGAATGCCCAAAGTTAAAGTTGATGGTGTCACAAAAAACACAACTCCTGAACTCGTCCATATGGCTTGTCTCTCCAATAAAAGACCAGCTAGGGCGAACCAGGCAAACAAGGTGATCGTCCCTAGCGTACGTGTTGACCTCGTCCATCTTTGGACGGACGAGGTCCCATGAGAAGCTTTTCCATCAGAATCATTTGGACAAGGACGATTCGTCCTTGATAGTCTCGTCCTTCCTTAATGAACGATGGATGAGTCCATTGGATTGAACTACTAAGTGCCAAATTCTCCACTAACTACTATGGGACGCAAGTCCAACTGAGGTAACTTCCATGGCGGTTATGGAAGTTACCTCCAAATTCTCTGGACTCCTCGACATTAGGAACGGTTATTTAAAACCGCTCCACACATGCTATATAAGCATTATTCGATGAGAAGGTAAGGCCATTCAGACATTTTTTCTAAGAAATCACTCCCTTCTTACAGAGAATTCTAAGTTCGCTAACTTCACCATTGGAGGACTTTTGGCCGGTCCCCATCGGTCTCCTCTGACTTAGTGTTTATTTGCAGGATTCAGCCCTAAGATCATCAGCGCCAGAGACTTATCAACCTACTGATATCCAAGGAATTATCAAAAGTCGCTACTGAACTTCTTTTGTACAACTCCATTACAGAAATTGGAGATCTATTTTTCGTACAATCTCTCAGAGCGCTGCGAAAGAGGGACAGGAGAGGAGTGGCCCAAGATTTCCCACATCCCTAACATCATTCTTATTTCTATCTATGTGCAAATAGATGGTCAAGAGATTCTTTCGACCTCATTACATGACGAAGACAGTGAAGAGGATGACAAAGAAAAGCACGCCCATTGGCGGCTCCACATGGAGTTCAGGGTGGTCACAGGACCACCCTGACCTAGCAAAAAAATTAATTATTATATATAAATTTTAAAAATTTTATGATTTTATTATCCTTAAAAAATATTTGTGACCACCCTAAAATTTTTTATCAACATAATTAATTTTTGGACAAAATTTGGCAACAAACTTAATTGTAGACTAAAACTACAACTCCACTCAAATTTTTTATTTTATTTTTATTGGATGTGAATTGTGAAATTGTAGACTAAAACTACAACTCCACTCAAATTTTTTATTTTATTTTTATTGGATGTGAATTGTGAAAGATTCATCATTGGATTATATTTTCTTCTTATATCCTTCATATTTTGCAAAATTTTAAGAAGGTCAAAGATCAATAGTTATGTCATTAATCAAATCTTTAAATTTTGAGTTTTTGTAGTCTAAAATTACATAAAAATTTAAGTTCATAGATCAAATAATAAATAACATTCGATTGACGTGAAATTTGACATGTGTTTTAAGAACATAAAGAACATGCAATTCAACGGATAGATTTTCAAAATATATAGTCATGTTAATTTGTTTAGTAAGAATTGTAATCTTAGACTACAACTAAGTTTGTAGTCAAACATTTTCTTTAAATTTTAGCCCATTTAACAATATTCTAGGTCCTTACAAATAAAAAGAAAACTCCCTACAAATTTTTTATCTAACTAAATTTTTGAAAGAGATGTAACTTGCAACATTGATAATGAAACTATTATGCAAAAATTTCAAAATAAGAAAATTCCTAGAAAAAATTGTCAAACTGTGTGTATGTGTGTTTTGGTCAATATATGAAGTTCTCTATATATTAAATTTTGGCCAATAATGACCACCCTGACAAACATTCCTGGAGCTGCCACTGAGCACGTCAAAGAAGAAGACCTATGATTTCTATGTTTCTAGGTTCAAGTAGAGATTTTTGGATGGCAATGGTAAAAGATGATTTGTCAACGTGGGCAAAGTTCATTCTTGGCTTGATTCAGTGATGCAAGTCTAGTCCATACATGGGTTGCAGTTTTCTAGTTTCCCAATGTGTCACTGGTTGAAAGGTTTTGGTCTCTTCACACTCATTGTTATTAGTTCATAAATTTAGCTACAAGTTCAGATTTTTGGATGATGATGGTGAAAAATTATTTGCGTTTGTGTGTGTGTGTCAACAAAGTTCAGCATCGGCTTGATTAGGCTTTGCAATTCTAATCCAGTCATGGGGATGTACAGTTTGTGATGAATCAAATTTTCACACATGGATGCACATTTGAGAAAGGGCCACAGTAGCAGGTCCTCTATCATTTCATAATGAAAGCAAGGATGTGCATCATGGAACGTATCATGTGCAATCCATATTATATGGTGGCAGATGAAAGTGTTATACATTTAGGTGATTGATGAATACAAAGGCGTGCGGATTTCTTGTATTAGTGATTGAAGAGTTTTGTGTCATGGAAGTAGGGGAAGAGTGCGATGTTACCATCAGGAGTGAGGGGATGAGATTATAAATGCTTGCCACCAATTTGAAATGACATTCAAAAATGGAAATACCTGAATTAGTCACCAATATGTGCAAGGAATAAAGAAGAAGAAGAAGGCAATGAAGCCATTTACCATTGTTTGCTCTGGGCAGTTCAATTCTGATTCACCTATAGAGTGCAAAGTGGGGGAAGCAACCGGCAGTAGATATGAAGATATTACAAATACTTTGGATGAAGTAACAATCACAGAACAACATTCTTGTTTGGTTTATTTCCTTCAAGATGTAGGAATCCGTATCAAGAGTACAAGTCTGCTTTATTTAGGCCTATGGCTAAAAACTAAAATGAAGATATTGCATAAACAGACAATATTCTTACGTACATTAATGTAAGTTTTACTTAATGGGAGTAGACATAGATCAAGAGCAGCTTTTGTGGTTTATGAGAGTTTAAACTTATTGGAGAAGCATAGTTTATCCAGGTGAAAATCATTAAGCAAGGATGCCCCACTGTGGTCATGTCTTACATTCTTGTGCAAGATAGCTAATTGAGAAAGCTATATAGGCAGAATGGCAAAGCTCTATAGAGCAAAGCAACAAAGCTCCCTTTCTCTCCTCCCTGAAGCTTTGTCCTTGTTTACAGAGCTCTATACTTAATTCATAGACACAGGAAGAAGACTCCCTTGCCTGGAATTCTCTCAATAAGCTGATCAGACACAGCCCTGGACTTCCCTTCACTACCAACCCCTACACTTTAGATTCCTCACTGCCTGGGTTCAACTCAAAACTCTAGTCCATATGGGTAGGCACAGCTTGCTTAAGAGGGAATTGTTATGCAAATGACTGAAATTTTATTTTATGGCTCCATAATTGGGAGAACAGGAGAGGTCAGTGGCAACTTTGCTTAATGGGAGTAAACATAGCTCAAGAGTGGCTTTGGTGGTTTATGAGATTTATTTATGAAAGAAGAGGAAGAAGATCAATCTCAAAAAAAAAATTTCAATATATATAACAAGAATTCGAATGTATAATAAGAAAAGCTGGTAGTGGGGAAAGGGAGTAGAGCAACAGGCAAGAGGGCCCGGCCCGATGGACCAGCGGGGCTCGTGAGACTTGGTGTGCCTCCAAAGGACACTCGTTGCTCTGATAAGCCAACAAGATCGACGCCTCCCACCCCGCACATTTGGAATGAGTGACCGTTCACAGAGGATTATCAGATTCTCTGTGAACGCGTCCAATATACACACTTCAGCATCGTACCTCAACGCAGGTACGGTAGAAGCCCCGCGATGCGCATCAACACCCGCTAATCTTTGGACCGAACGAGCCCCAGAGCCCAATCTCTCCCAACAGCTTAATGCCCCCACTTGAGTTACAAGCCCGCGTCACAGAGCTCGGCAGTGTTGTCGTTTGTGTGAGAGTATATTAATAACCAATCTGATTCCTACGCAACCGGTGTGGGACTAAATATTACAGCATTTTCAAGGCTCACTCACACGACCTGGACAATGGAAAAACCATGATCATCAATGAATGAAGATAATTAGCAATTTTTTTTAATGAAATAATTAGCAAATATTAAACTAATTAAGTCTATAATTTTGATTTAAAAATAGAGCTCGACTATATATCATTGAGATATACATAATCTGGGTGTGACCAATTACAAACAGAGTAAGAAAATAGGAAATCATAGTAAGCTAACCATTTTTTGACTGTGTATAGTATAAGTGATAACAAAACCTGTAAATATATATGATATACACACATGCAGTAAGGATAAGTTTATTGCAACCAGAATGGGAATTTCAAATATGTGATAGTCAAATTATCTCATAAATATATATATATATATATATATATATATTTATATAAATAATTGAAAGATTACATCAAACTGCAAACATCAGAATTCTAGCTTCAATTTGGCCAGGAAGCTTTATATTCTTCGATTGTTAAGTCTAGGCGTGAACCAAATTTGATGAAATCCTAGATTAGCCATTCCAGAGGGTAGTGGTTTAATGCTTCCGTCTGAGTGAAAAGACAACTTTACAATCATACCAGTTGCTGCAAGTATAGACTATAGTATATAACTATATATGACTCCCTTTTAGTCCCAGATAATTTCACATTGCAAGACATAAAGAACAACCATAAGAAAATACTTACAATCGACCACTTCAGCAATAGTAAAATTATCACTCACAATCAAGTCAACCTCTTCAGAAATAGTAAAATTTATTGTGAAAAAATGTTGTGTCCATAATATAATTGTTTTAATTTTCATTTTTCAACATGGCACACACATAATTGCTCTTTGGTATTTGAACATACATAAAATAAAAGAAAAATGAGAACCAAATTAGTATTGCTCTTTTGGTATTACAAATGGGGAAAGGAAAACAAAAACTGTTTTAATTTCAACATGGCACGGAGAACCAAATTGGTGGTTGTTTTGTTTAGCATCAATCTTGACGTCGAGATTAGTGATTCTCAATCAATTGGGCTGGTATCGAGAATTAGGACTGTAAACGAGCCGAGCTTTGTCAAATAGTGCATGTTCAAGCTTGGCTTGTCAGGAAAAATCAAAAGCTTGAGCTTGTGACAAGCCTAAAAATAGTGTTTGAGTTTGAGCTCGTGGGAAAGCCAAAAAGCTTGAGCTTGGCTTGATTAATTAGTCAAGCCAAACACAAGCTTAATATCAAGCTCAAACTCGAGCTCAGGTCAAGCTTTTGAGCTTGATATCTAAAAAAATTAGATTATTAAATGCTTAAATCTCTAAAATTAAGAAAAAAGAAAAAGAAAATAGTATACTAATTTTATCATGCATCTAGTCTTACTTATCATTAGCCATTATTCAAATTAATAATTTACATAATTCAATTCATTCATTGTCTACAGTTTCAGCAATTGTTCAAAATACAATTTTTACATTCACGTTAGATGGTGAAGGACTAGAAAAATACCTGTTTGTAACTATTATGAATGAGAAAATACTAACATGTTTTATAACTTTATTTTAAATGATTGATAGGGAAGGATCATATGTGACATACTTAATTATTTATTTATTTTTAAATGTAATTATAGTCTAAAGTGGTTCTTGATCAGTTTAAAGGGAAGGCAAAAATTAAGGTAATATATATAGGTGGTGGTCTCATGTTGGCCATGTCATTATTAAGATATGTGTAATAAGTATATTTAGGGTTCGTTTGGATACAACTTATTTTTGCTGAAACTGAAAACTGAAAATTGAAAACTGAAAACTGAAAACATTGTAGCAAAATAATTTTTAAATGTGTGAATAGTATCGTGAGACCCATTTTTAATATATTTTTTTGAATAAAGTCGCTATGGGTCCCATGAAAAGTGTTGTGAACAGTGATGAACAGTGTTATTTGTCTCAAAAAGCAGAAAACGCGTGAAAAAAAAAGAAAAAAAGAAAAACGCAAACACAAAAACGCAAACGCCGGATCCAAACATTCACTTAGCTAACACATATAAACTTATAAATGAGTCTATGCTTAAATTGTTGTGTATCAAGCCTAATAGCTCATGAGCTTGCTTGTGAACAAATTTTTTTGCTTGGGCTTGGCTTGTTTATTAAACGAGCCTAAAACTAAGGCTCAAGCTTGGCTTATTTATAAACAAACAAACATAAACAAGTTTTTTATCGAGTCGAGCCTGAGTTGTTCATGATTGGCTTGGTTCATTTACAGCCCTATCGAGAATGTAGATACTCCAATTCTTCTTGAGCTTTAAACTTGATCTTGTCTTGGACTCGAAATAGACTTCAAAGTTCAAACACTCAAAACATACGAAGACACTTATAACATGATTACATTTTTTCACAATTTGCCAACCAAGTATACTATAAATTCAATAAAATTTATCAAGTGTGGGTTGGATGATTTTCATAGAATATTGATTTTGGGCAAACTCTAACAATAGTGAAATTTATTTTGCTGGAATTTCAGATGAGGTTATTAGGAAAATTCTTTACTTATGAAGTTCAAAGAAGGATCATTTCCTATCTAGTACCTCTGACTCTGAGTGCCTTCTTGTCAATGCTGCTTTAAGTGTTCAAGTGGGTAAACCTTTGTTGGAAAGAATTTTTGCTAAGTTAAACTTTTGGACAACTAGGCTTTTTTGTCATCTGTTAGAAGTGTTAACTTGATTAAATTAGTATAGTTTGAATTCTAGTTTATTAGACTAGCATGTTCATATTACCTTCTAAAATCACCAAACAAATTGGAAGTCTCTTCTGAAAAAGGGAAATTTTTTTGGAAAGTCTATTGGAATAGATTTTGCATTGGGAGAATAGGTAGGCCATGTTTGCGAATTTATGATTCTCTTGGTTAATTCTACGTATGTCAGCAAATAACTATCATTTGTGATGCAATTTTGGTTACACCCAATTCTCATATCAAAATCACTATGGGCATGCATGTCAGAAAATTGGTTGTGTGTGATGCTCTCTTGGTATTGATTATATAAAATTTAATTTCCATATATACATATGTTAAAAATAAAATAAAAAATTATTTACTTGGCTTTCAAGATATTATTCTAAAATTATAAACCAGTAAATGAATAGAAGATAGTGGAAAATATTCCAAATAATACTCCTTGTTGAGGCTGAATTCAATACTCTCTCTCTCTCTCTCTCTCTCTCTCTCTCTCTCTCCCCTAACGAAAGTACACATAACTTAAAGGAACAAAAATTAAACGAAAAAAATGTAGTTGTTATTATTTCAATTTCAAGGATTCTCTTTTGCTTAAAACAAGAGAAATGAACAAAGACTACAAAGTTATACCATATTAATTACAAAAGCCAATCTATATATATATCTATATAAAAGTACACATAACTTAAAGGAACAAAAATTAAACGAAAAAAATGTAGTTGTTATTATTTCAATTTCAAGGATTCTCTTTTGCTTAAAACAAGAGAAATGAACAAAGACTACAAAGTTATACCATATTAATTACAAAAGCCAATCTATATATATATCTATATAGAGAGAGAGAGAGAGAGAGAGAGAGTTTAAAGAGAGTTCAATTAGAATTTGAAATTAGAATATAATTTTGTGCAATGTGTCTAAATTTATGTGGAGACCACATCATAATTATCCATTTAAGTTTGTGTTATGTGTCCACTTAAGTTTTTTAATTTTTGTGTCAAGTGATTTAATGAGTGCAAAATATTAAGAATCTAATATTAATCAACTATAAAAAAAAAAAAAAAAAAAAAAAAAAAAAAAAAAAAAACCCCAATCTCATATACTCAATAAAAATCACCACATAACAAAGATTACCATACATTCTATCTTATTAAAAATTAGAAAAAAAATGATCATAAGTAATATTAAATTTAGGTAAGAATTTTAATATGTGACTAATTACATCTACTTTTTAAAAAAATACTGACTAATTATTTATATTTTTATGATAAAAATTGTGTTTAATTTTAAATGTATCTATACGTATGCATGTGTTACCTGCTATTTTTTTTTTAATAATTTGACTAATTATTTATATTTTTATAATAAAAATTGTGTTTAATTTAAAATGCATCCATGCACTTGCATGGGTTACATGCTAGTTTGTAATAACATCTCTCTCTCTCTCTCTCTCTCTCTCTCCTAATGATAACACACGAATAACTTAGACGAATAAAGGAACAAAAATTAGATGAAAAAAAAAATTAATTATTTCAATTTCAAGGATTCTATTTTGCTTAAAACAAAAGGGATGAACAATCTCCTAATGAAAGTACACGAATAACTTAAAGTTAGATGAAAAGAGAAGTTTTTATTGTTTTAATTTCAATGATTCTCTTTTGCTTAAAATAAAAGAAATGAGCAGAGACTACAAAGTTATACCATATAAATTACAAAAACCAATTTGTAATAAGGTGTATCTTGCACTCAATAAGCATTCATGAAAATAAACCATGAGTTGCTCAAGTGGTGACAAATGTTACATTAAAAACTTTAGGAGTTTTCATGTTTTAAGGAGAGAAACCGTATACCGTAGTTTTATTATGAGACATTGAATCTTTAAGTTTATATTATTAGGGGAAAAAAAAGTTGGTGGTGGGGATGGGAAACAAGCAAATTTTACACTAAAGTTTTACAGGTTTTGTGTTTTCAGGAGAGAAACTATATGAATACCATAGTTTTATGGTGACAAGCCAATGAGCTTGCCTCCAACATCATATCATCCTCGATTTTGAACTGTGCCTTGATCTCTCCAAGTTGGATATATGATTGGATGTATTTGATCTAGTGTCAAGGGTCTTTGGCTTCATCCCAAACTATATCAAAAGGAACTTAAAAGGAAAATTCTTACTTTGGTTTGAAGTAGGAACTGAACTTGGTTTTTTTTTTTTTTTTGGTGATAAAATTGACCTTGGTTTTGAATGAGAAAGAAAGTATTTTTTAGACTTAGATATGGCTCTCTATTTTAGGAGAGTGTTTGTATGATTTTTCTCCCTAAGTGTCTCTCATTTTCTCATATGGGAAGCCTCTATTATAGGCAACTCAATGGTATTTGATTTACAATTTTTCCTCAACATTTATTTAGAGTTAATTATAAAATTTGAATTTAATTTGGCCTTGCATTTAAAAAGAACCTTCCATATGGGTTTTTTCCTTCTAACGTAATCTCCACTGACACCTTGATTCTCAAAAAAAATCTCTACCGACACCTCCATCAGAATCTTTAGTAGTGAATAATTGTAGTATATGGTCATAGCAAAGACCCTTTAAGCCTAAACTACGCAATGTACTTGAGCCCTCCAAGGCGAGCAACTGATTTAGCTGAGTCCTTTCTTTATCTAGTATCAGAGTCCACATGTTGATGCAGCCAACGGTAAGCCGCCTAGTCTTCTTGGATTTGTCATTTGGCTCCTCTCAATGATATGTCAACCGTGAGAGGTATGGAGAAGAGAGAAGGTAAGGATTTGCTCTAAGGCCATGGTTCTCTCTCTCAACAACATGGGGTTGATGAAAATGCTCTCTACCAACTTTCCAAGATGGCCTCTCTGTTTTTCTCATGTCCTTGCATGCAAAATGTGTGTTTGTTGGATTATGTGGATGAGTTAGAAAGCAAATCAGATTGAAGTGAAATGCATATTTTTTTTGAGAATCCAAACACAGGCTTACAAACGCTACTTAAATGAGTTTTATACCGAGTAAATTATGGATACTTTTGGTGATTGAATTTTTGTTAAAATTAAATTTAAAATTTCATGAAACTTTATAAGTAAAATTTTATCTCAAGTAAACTATTGGCATAGAGTATATTTTCTGAATAAAAAAAAAAATAGTGTGTAGACACTTGTCTCTTAGAGAAGACAGTCATTTGGTGCAGCCATGACATCTTGGACCCAACTTTTATTATATTTGTTTCTCCAAAAAAAAAAAAAAAAAAAAAACTTTTATTATATCTGTTACTATATATTGTTAGATGCATATTTTGTTGAGAATCCAAAGTCCAAACGCAGGCTTATGAAATTATTTAATATAATAGTTTTCTCCAAACCAAACAATCATTTTATTTTATTTTCTTAGGTAATGAAAGGTTTTTATAGAAGAAATTTGTAGTTTGTTATTATATTTGTCATAATATAATGTGAGATGCATATTTTATTGAGATTCCAAAATTAGGCTTACAAACACTATTTAAGTAAAAATTTTCCTTTTATGCTTCATATAAGAATTTTCTCCAAACCTAACAATAAAATTGATTTTTTTTTTCTTGGTAATCAAAGGTCTTTTTAGAAGAATCGATTATTTATTTATTTATTTTATTGATCAATAGTTGGGGGTGAGGGATTTGAACTCTAGATATCTTTATTTGAAATACCGAGTGGTGCTTAACTAGTTGAAGTACAAAACTCTTGTCTTTTTTGAGAGTAACTTAATAATGAAATTTATTTTTTAGAAGACTCTTGGTAATGAGTGTTGAGTTCAGAAGTATATGGTTAACCCCTAAGGTTTGTATATTTTAACTAAAAATGTTAACTTATTTTTATTGCCAATTTATTTATAAATTTTTAAGATAAAATTATGTTTTTTGCAAGACTAAATTTTTAAAAACAAAATAAGGTACTGATAATAACTCATCTAAAAACACTATAAAAAACACTATAGTTGAGACATTGGGTTTGAATCATACTGAAAGGTCCACTAGAGATTGGAAATTGTTGAAGGAAGAACAAGATGTTTTTGTTGTAACTTCCAAGCTATTGGAAAATAAAGAAATAGTTAATATATTCAAGGTAATTACTCATTTACAAAATATCATCTCAATTCATCCTAGTCCACCCGATTCGGGATGTGATATAGTTCTGAAGGATAAGCTGGAAATGGACAATTCCAATAAGATTTAATTTTTGAACAAAAATCCAATTTTTGATTTATTTCGTGATTGAAACAAGAAGGGATACATGTTACACCACGATTTTGAATCAGAAGAGAGATTTCAAGAAATGGAGGATGTATTCACTCTATCAATAACCGAGCCCAATCTATTGTGTCATAAGGGATTTACCTTTTCTATTTATTCCTGTGTCTTTTTGGTAATTAAGTAGGAAAAAAGAAGTTCAACAAATGATGAAAAGAGAAATTGCTATGGTAATTCAAACAATGGAAAAAACAAAGGATGTGATATAATTCCAAATGGTGAACTAGATATGGACAATTCCAATAAGATTTCTCTTTGAACAAAAATCAATTTTCTGATTTATTTTGTGATTGGAAACATGAATGAGACATTACACCACAATATTGAATCAAAAGAGAGATTTTAATAAATGATAGACATATTTATTCTATCAATAATTGAGTCGGATCTGTCGTATCATAAGGGATTTTAAATTTTCTATTGATTTCTGCATATTGCACTTTTTGGTAATTCGAGCAAGAATAAAAAAGAACAAATGACAGGGAAAAAAAAAAAAGAACAAATGAAAAAGGAGAACCAAATTATTGGTAATTCGAACAAGGGGAAAGTATATAACAACAGATAACGGGAAAAAAGAAAAAAAAAAAGAACAAGAATTCGAACAAGGGGAAAAAAAAAAAATATATATATATATATATAAATATAAAATAAGAAAAGCTGATAGTGGGGAAAGGGAGTAGAGCAACATGCCCGACCCGATGGACCAACGGGGCTCGTGAGACTTGGTGTGCCAAAGGACACTCGTTGCTCTGATAAGCCAACAAGATCGACGCCTCCCACCCCGCAACATTTTGGAATGAGTGACCGTTCACAGAGGAATCTTTTCTTCTCTGCAACCTCGTCCAAGATACACACTTCATCGCACCCTCTTCGGTGCGGGAAAGAACATCACACCCTCTCGGTGCGGCTGAAGCCCACGATGCGCGAAAACACCCTCTTGATCTTTGGGCCTAAAGAGGCAGTAGCAAAGCTCCAGAGCCCAATCCCTACCAACAGCTTAATGCCCCCACTTAGGTTACAAGCCCGCGTCACAGAGCTCGGCAGTGTTGTAGTTTGTGTGAGAGTATATTAATAACCAATCTGATTCCTACGCAACCGGTGTGGGACTAAATATTACAGCATTTTCAAGGCTCACTCACACGACCTGGACAATGGAAAAACCATGATCATCAATGAATGAAGATAATTAGCAATTTTTTTTTTAATGAAATAATTAGCAAATATTAAACTAATTAAGTCTATAATTTTGATTTAAAAATAGAGCTCGACTATATATCATTGAGATATACATAATCTGGGTGTGACCAATTACAAACACAGAGTAAGAAAAAAGGAAATCAAGTAAGCTAACCATTTTATGACTATGTATAGTATAAGTGATAACAAAACCTGCAAATATATATGATATACACACATGCAGTAAGGATAAGTTTATTGCAACCAGAATGGGGATTTCAAATATTTGATAGTCAAATTATCTCATAAATAAATATATAAATAATTGAAAGATTACATCAAACTGCAAACATAAGAATTCTAGCTTCGCTTTGGCCAGGAAGCTTTATATTCTTCGATTGTTAAGTCTAGGCGTGAACCAAATTTGATGAAATCCTAGATTAGCCATTCCAGAGGGTAGTGGTTTAATGCTTCCGTCTTTGAGTGAAAAGACAACTTTACAATCATACCAGTTGCTGCAAGTATAGACTATAGTATATAACTATATATGACTCCCTTTTAGTCCCAGATAATTTCACATTGCAAGACATAAAGAACAACCATAAGAAAATACTTACAATCGACCACTTCAGCAATAGTAAAATTGTCACTCACAATCAAGTCAACCTCTTCAGAAATAGTAAAATTTATTGTGAAAAAATGTTGTGTCCATAGTATTATTATTTTCATTTTCATTATTCAACATGGCACACACATAATTGCTCTTTGGTATTTGAACATACATAAAATAAGAGAAAAATGAGAACCAAATTAGTATTGCTCTTTTGGTATTACAAATGGGGAAAGGAAAACAAAAACAGAAACTGTTTTAATTTTAACATGGTACGGAGAACCAAATTGGTGGTTGTTTTGTTCAGCATCAATCTTAATAAGTCGAGATTAGTGATTCTCAATCAATTGGGCTGGTATCGAGAATGTAGATACTCCAATTCTTCTTGAGCTTTAAACTTGATCTTGTCTTGGACTTGAAATAGACTTCAAAGTTCAAACACTCAAAACATACGAAGACACTTATAACATGATTACATTTTTTCACAATTTGCCAACCAAGTATACTATAAATTCAATAAAATTTATCAAGTGTGGGTTGGATGATTTTCATAGAATATTGATTTTGGGCAAACTCTAACAATAGTGAAATTTATTTTGCTGGAATTTCAGATGAGGTTATATGAAGTTTAAAGAAGGATCATTTCCTATCTACTACTTCTGACTCTGACTGCCTTCCTGTTAATGCTGCTTTAAGCGTTTAAGTGAGTAAACCTTCGTTAGAAAGAATTTCTGCTAAGTTCTAAACTTTTGGACAACTAGGCTCTTCTGTCATCTGTTAGAAGTGTTCACTTGATTAAGTTAGTATAGTTTGAATTCAAGTTTATTAGACTAGCATGTTCATATTATAGACTTAAATCTTTATCTTTAAGTTTATATTATTAGGGGATAAATAAATTTTTTTTTTTTTTTTGAGTAAATGAGACATTAAATCTTTAAGTTTATATTATTAGGGGAAAAAAATGAATACCAGAGTTTTATCATGAGACATTAAAACTTTATCTTAAAGTTTGTATTATTAGGGGATAAATCTTTATCTTTGAGTTTATATTATTAGGGGAAAAAAAGTTGGTGGTGGGGATGGGAAACAAGCATACTATATTGCCAAAATCCCTTCTGAACCAACTTAAGAGCATCTTTAGCAGAATCATCAAATTTTTTACTGTTTGGAGAATGAACAGTGACTTTTACCTTTATCTACCCACTTTTTCAAATACACTTTCTAACAGACTCTCTATCTCATTTAAATATTATTTCTTCATTCATTATTATTATTTTTTTTAACAACTACATATCTTCCAACATTTTTTTATTCAACACCTAATTATTATAATAGTAAAAAAATATTTGAAGAATGAAGAGTAGCTCATTAGACAAAAAAATTTTCATGTATAGAGAGGCCATTGGAGCAGCATTTTGTGGTTATACTCTCTAAAATAGAAAGTATTTTGTGTTTGTTGATGCTATTGGAGATGCTCTAATGCGCCCTATTGGGTCACAAGCCCGTGTCACAGAGCTTAACACAAGCTTCATTTCCGTGAGAGATTATCAATAACCCATCTCGTTCTTATGCTAGCGGTGTGGGACTAAATTATTACAATCTTTTTCAAGGCTTACACGTCCTAACAACGAAACCATGTGCACACACAAATTTTTCATAAAAGATAAATTACAGGCTTAATAACGTAACAAATTGTATTGATTTATATGAAAGTTGGTACAATTCTCTGTTTAATTATTTACAATAAAAGAATACAATAAACTCCTATAATTTGATCTCTAAGAAGCTTTATGATCTGAAGGGTTATGAAACTTGATTTTGAACCATGCCTTGATCTCTCCAAGTTAGATATATGATTGGATGTATTTGATCTAGTGTCAAGGGTCGTTGGCTTAATCCTGAACTATATTAAAAGGAACTTAAAGGAAAATTCTTACTTTGGTTTGAAGTAGGAATTGAACTTGGTTTTTTTTTTTGAGATAAAATTGACCTTGGTTTTGAATGAGAACGAAAGTGTTTTTTAGACTTAGATATGACTCTCTATTTTAGGAGAGTGTTTGTATGATTTTTCTCCCTAAGTGTCTCTCATTTTCTCATATGGGAAGCCTCTATTATAGGCAACTCAATGGTATTTAATTTAGAATTTTTCCTCAACATTTATTTAGAGTTAATTATAAAATTTGAATTTAATTTGGCCTTGCATTTAATAAGAACCTTCCATATGGGTCTTTTCCTTCTAACATAATCTCCACCGACACCTTGATCCTAAAAAAAAAATCTCTACCAACACCTCCATCAGAATCTCTAGTAGTGATTAATTGTAGTACATGGTCATAGCAAAGACCCTCCAAGCTTAAACTATGCAATGTACTTGAGCTCTCCGAGGCTAGCAACTAATTTAGCTGAGTCCTTTTTTTATCTAGTATCAGAGTCCACGTGTTGATGCAGCCAACGGTAAGCCAACTAGTCTTCTTGGATTTGTCATTTGGCTCCAAATGATTAATAAGCTCATAAAACTCAAGGTTTGGTGAAAGAAGAGAAGAAAATAATATCCTCTCAATGATATGTCAACCGTGAGAGGTATGGAGAAGAGGGAATGTAAGGATTTGCTCTAAGGCCATGGTTCTCTCTCTCAACAAGATGGGGGTGATGAAAATGCTCTCTACCAACTTTCCAAGATGGTCTCTCTCTTTTTCTCATGTCCATACATGCAAAATGTGTGTTTGTTGGATTATATATGTGGATGAGCTAGAAAGCAAATCAGATTAATGTGAAATGCATATTTTGTTGAGAATCCAAACACAGGCTTACAAACGCTACTTAAATGATTTTTTCTATTATGGTACATATAAGAGTTTTCTCCAATCTAACAATCATTTGATTTTTTTTTTCTTGGTAATGAAAGTTGAGTTCTATCCAGGCGGTACTACATTAGATGGTGGGGGGCCATCTCCCCCTCCCCCAAGAAATTTTTTTTTTTGGCCCCTGCACCTCCTCTCATTAAGTGATCTTTTCAAGCTTGTTTTGCAAACTTGAAGTCATACCATTTAGTCATTTTTAATCTATTGACTTAGTTTTACCATAACTTTTTACTATTGATACTTTCAATGAAGATGCTAATTCATTTTTGAATGTTTGGTATACATGCCTATAGAAAATTAGAGAACTTTTGTATAATCAATAGAAGTTAGAAACATGTAAAACTCTCATACAACATTTTTGTAAACAAGTAATTTTTGTATACAACATATATATGATTTATGACTTAGTTTGGAGTAAAAGTTCTAACTTTTATATAAACTAATGTACGAACGTGTGTGCACTAACATATATACTTTAAATTGCAAATTGATGTGATGGCCTAATCTCAACCCCCCAAACCAAAAATCCTGGTTCCAACCCTGATTCTATCCCTTAGGGTATGTTTATTTTAAATTAAAATGTCAACCTCTTTTTATTTTCAATTTATTTATAACTTTTTAAAGTAAAATTATACCTTTGCTAGACTTAATTTTATAACAAAATAAAGTCATAAAATTAAACTCATCTAAAAACACTGTAGTTAAGACCAGGAAGTTGGCAATCAATACTCATCTTTGACAAAGAGATTGATGAAATTTCCATCTTTGACAAGGCAAATGATGAAGGAGAACTAAACTATTGCTCCTTTGGTAATTCGAACAGGATAAAAGAAAAAGAAAACAACAAAGGCAAATGATGAAAGACGAGAACCAAATTGGTATTGCTCTTTTGCTAATTCGAACAGACAAAAAAAATAAAATAAAAGAACAGAAAAAAGAAAAAGGGAATAGTGATAATGGTATTGGTAACCAACAATGGCAAAGCCAAAATTTAAGTCAGCTGGGGTCAAGATTAAAAACTTTTTTTATTATTATTAAAAAACCTAAAATATATTAATCGATATCAATGATAAAATAAATAAATAGTTGTAAGCAACTATAAAGTCTATAATTGTCACACAAAATCTAATATAAAAGCAAACTATATTTTATTTTTTATACCTACTTTGATTTACTCAACAAACCTAGACTTTCTTTTTATTTTGTTTTGAAACAATAGGATGATTTCTTAATTTTCAATACTCTTGATTTATGTTTAGGGTTCTCCATAATCTCAATTAACTACAAATATATTTTCATATAATCAAAATAAAGAAATAAAAATAATTATTTCATAGCTACTATCAATCATAGTATGATATTAATCTAAATACAAAAAGTTTCGATATCTAATTTGATTCCTTCAAAAAAAATTGAGAAATAAATCAATCTAAAATTGTTAAGAATAAAATAATATACCTGTAAAGTTGTATAGTCTCGGTGCCTTGGTTGCTTTTAACAAATCTATAGACTTCAAAAGTATTGACAAAAAATTTGACACTTGCTAATGTGATAGATTATTAGGAGTAAGTGAAAAAATAATGTTAGTGGTGAGACTAGATAAGAACTCGTGAAAACCTACAAACTCAACATATGTGAAAAAAGTTATCAAAATTTGTTTTTCCTATATTTAGCATTATTCCTCTCCCCCCCCCCCCCCCCCCCAAAAAAAAAAAACACGTGAATAGTAAGTAGTGACAGTGGTGAGGTGTAGTAAAAAACTGAAAATGTGTTGACATTGGCTAAAGTGAGAATTTGCCCACAAGCAAAAAAAAAGAAAAAGAAAAGAAAAGCAGTTTGAAATTGTAACTTGAAGTTACTATTTCCATTTTCCAAGTCTGCCTCTGAACACCAAATATATCCTAATGCACAAGAAACATGATAATCATGCCCAATGTGAGAATATAATGCATCATTGATTATAAAAATTTGAAGGAGACTGTAGAGTGCTAATAATTCTAATCTCTATTGAACTTAGAGGCTAGTCAAATATGGTGTTAGACAAGCTTTGGGGAAGGCTCCAACAAAAGCAGGATCCCTTAGAATTTGGCGATGTAGGCTGTTAGGCTTATCCTCCAAATTCTCTTATATATTCTCTCTTCAATGTTTCTGCTTCTATATATTTTTCTCTTTCATTTTAATTTCGGTAATGCTGTAGACAAGATATTTTTCACAACAACTAACATTTATAGACCTACTACTACTTACAGTCGATCAATTCAGCAAGTGCAAAATTTGTTTTAAAAAAAATTGTCTATATATTTTGTTGGTGCAAACACCATAATAATGGAAATAACACAAAGAGAAACTGAATAATACTTTTGAATATTATTAATTTGAAGAGAAAAAAAAATACACAACACTATTTGAATTGAGGCGCAGCACTCGCTCTCTTTAAGGAGATTCAAGTTCTTGGTTGGCTAAGTTTAAAAAAAATTGTCTTTATATTTTGTTGGTGCAAACACCATAATAATGGAAATAACACAAAGAGATGCTGAATAATACTTCTGAATATTATTAATTTGAAGAGAGAAAAAAAAAAAAAAAAACACAACACTATTTAAATTGAGGTGCAGCATTTGCTCTTTTTAAGGAGATTCAAGCTCTTGGTTGGCTAAATTTTGTAAGCTGTGCAAACCTTCACCTCTTCCTTATGCATGTATCTAGCTTAATATCTAAATCAATACATATTAGCCCATTAATCACCACAAAAGGAATGAAATAATCTCTCTCATTTTCAATGTGGGATTAAACATTGTTGAGGACAAATTTTTCACACCACATGACTTCATTTCATTGGCGACCTGCACCACGTCAACACTATCATGGATTTTGGGAAAATCTCTTCTAAAGCCCAAAAGAGCCTATATTTAGACAAAAAGGCATCAAACCTCATGGTTCAAGCTCATAGCACATCATCTCATTTTTTAGCTCATGATCCAAGCTCATGAGTCTCATCGGAGGAATTTTGGGAGTCGTGGTTTGGAGGGCCAAGAAGTATGTTCAGTAAAACTCCAATGGTTCAAAGCTGATAAAGGAAAGCATGTTGCTTGGCATGTCTTCCCCAATTCCCTGAACTCTGAAGGGTCAGTGTGCAATAGGTAACATTTGATAAGCCTCTCATATCACATAACACTTAAAATGATAAAACTCTCCATGCTCTTTACATAAAAATTAATGTTCATCATATAATATAAGTTTAAAAATGTGATTATAGTATTTCATATCAATTATATTATTATCATCTAAATCAATTCCAAGCACATGACTAAATATATATTAATATCTCATATCTAGCATTAAAATGCTCTCCTTACTCTCCAAAATTTGGTTAAAATACAAAAAGACCATAATTACGTCTCTAAAACTTCATCAACTATCAACCAACTAGTCTATTACTTACCAAAATTATATATTGACTAAGCATATAATTTTCCAAAAGAGAAAACTTAGCAGAAAACACCAAAAACGACTCCAGCGGAAGCTGCAACAGCTTCTGCAGAAGCTGAAAGAGCTCCAGTGGAAGTTGCAAACAGCTTCTGCAGAAGCTGTGACAGGCCCAGCAGAAGTTGCAGAAGCTCCAGCAAGTTGACACATGTCCTAAAATGATATCATTCACCCATAAATGCCCAATCCCAACAACTGTGGTACCAGAAACAAGAGGATCCCATAAGGATTATCTTACCATCTTTAGTCAAATCATGAATTTAATGCCAAGTATTGTCCTCCAAGCAAAAGATGTCATCAGCCAGCTGTGACAGCTATGATTGACAACTGTGACAGCAGCTCCATCAGCCTTAAGGTCCCTAGCCTTTTTCTTTTGGCCAAAAAACAAAAGACCACTTACTTTGTCAAAGATTTTTCCTGATTTGCTAAGTTTCCCTTCAACTAGTTCTGATCTAGTTACATAACTTGGCTCTATATAAAGAGGACCAAGCTTCACACACCAGGACCCCCCCTCTCTGCTCTCTCTCTCTCTGAATCCCCAATGTTCTGAAATTGGATTCACCTTGCTGCATATGTCTCAAAACTCTTCTATACTTCTCCATCTCCTTTACAAAAATATCTCTTCTTAGATAACACCATTACATCACACCTCTTACACCACACCATTACACACTATCCATCTCTCCCACACTTCAATACTCTGAAACTTCATCATTTTGCTGCCCAAAAACACATCTCCATCTCATTCTTTATTTCTCATACAAAATCTCCCTTCTTAGAAAGCAACATAACTCATGACATAACACAAAAACCACTTCAGCAGCGGCTATAATCTCATCTATTTACTATATTTAACTTTCATATCATCTATCTCACACTTCCATATATTTTACAAACACATTCCTTACAAAATACCTATACATACTCCTTATGTATCTTTAAACTCCATGTCTCACAAAGTGTACATATACAAGATCCATGTCCAACAAAGTATCCACATATAATTCCTATACATATTACAAACACCATATCTCACAAAATATATATATTTCTTATCATCCCCACACATCTTAAAACATATCAAACACTCTTCCAAGAACTTATTACTAAAAGCCCTTTCTTTTGAAAGATATATATTTATAATGCTAAAAGCCCTTCTTATGAAAGGCAAAAACTCATAAAATTAAAAGCCCTTCTTATGGAAGGCAATATCACTCATATTTGGTTAAGAATCCAAAAGAGCATTATATGGGGAAAATCATTTAAGTGCATGATAAAGAGGATGAACTTAACCAACCTATGCAAACGGCTGGACATATTCTCTCTCCTTCCAGTTGCACCCATTTTTCCCTTTCAAACATGAAGTCACCATGAAGGGATTCACTTCATCATGTTGCTGAAACATTAAGTCCACTGATGTGATACGGCTGGAACTGCAAAACATGAAGATAAGTCATCATATTTTGTCTTCAAAATTATATTATTAAGTATATTTTATTCATTGTTATTATACCACTCGACTAATGTTATTATGCTGCTGGACTCCTTTTCTCATGTTGCTGAAATGCTAAGTCCATTAATGTTACGGTTGGAGCTGCAAAACATGAAGATAAGTCATTATATTTTATCTTCAAATTTATATTATTAAATATATTTTATTCATTATCGTTTTACTGTTGGATACAAGCTATTTTAATATCATCTCACTATTTAATGAACATGATCTCACTAATACTTCATTAATGAACATACATATTAATAAATCAAAGAACTACCATTGGACATATATTATTTGGATATGAACCATCCTTGGACACATATTTTTTTGGACATGAACTACCATTAGACATATATTATTTGGACATGGACCATTGCCGGACGTACCTTATCATGTTGAACATGAACCATGAACCGCAACTAGACATGGACTATTGGACTCATCCCATTGTTGGACATTGGACACCTAATTAAACACTTTCTAATATTGGACATCACTTAATAAACATAATAATAACGTATCAACTCACCATTTAATCAAAGTGATCATGCTAAGCATATTATTTATTTATTTCAACCATTATCATGATTCTAAGACTTTGGGTTTTATCTATTTTGTAAGTTTAAAAATACGCCAGAAGCCATTGGTCTACGCGGCCCAATGTCGAGTTCCGGGTTGACCTCCCTAAAACAAATCTGGGTCTGGCAAAGTCACACCTCCAAAGGCACGTGGCTACGTGCAAAAAACCGCCACCAACAAACATTGTATTATTTTAGTTAACTTTTTTACTTTTATTTACGGTACTATCAATAAAATAAGCAGATCCCAAATAGATCCATAATTTTCTATACAATATTTTTCTCTTTCATTTAATTTCAATAATGCTATAGACAATGTTATCCAAAAAAAAAAAAAAAAAATGCTATAGACAAACTATATTTCTTAACAACTTTCAAAATCGTTAAATGGTTAACTATGAGTGATCGAAACAGCTGATGTACTTACAACTCATAGTCGATCAATTAAGCAATTGCAAAATTTGTGTGTGTGTTTTTTTTTAAAAATTATATATTTCAACCAAAATTTGTGTTTTTTTTAATAACAACAAAATTTTGTTTAATTTCAACATGACACAGGCATATTGATCTTTGTTATTTGAAAAAGAAAAAAAAGAAGAAAAAAAGAAGAAGCAAAAGCTGGTAGTGGGGATGAGAAGCGAGGACCAACGGGGCTCGTGACTCGTAGAGTAGGGCATGTTAATGATGTGGCACATTCCCCTGCTCTGATAAGCCAACGGCCTTCATTCACACACTCTTTAATCTGCAAGCCCACGACAACCCACAATGGTGCGAAAGCCCAAATCCCTCCAAACACAACTAGCTTAATACCCCCAAACTGGGTTACAAGCCCACGTAACAGAGATCGGCACTGGTTTCAGTTGCATGAGATGTAAGGTTGAATTTATTCAACCATCTAATTGGCTTTATTCCGTGCCAAATTTGCTTGTATTTCAGCATTTAGTAACCCTGTATTTAGGTGGGCTTGTTGTAAGGGTAGTGAGTGAGATAGAGTGAAGTTTGCTCAAGAGTGTGCAAGAAAACAGAGACTCGCGGTTGGATCTCGCGGGTGACTCGCGACTGCAAGCCGCCAGAAGCAGCACATGTGCCAAGCATGCCAGAAGGTGAACAGTCATGCTAGCTGGAGCACTACAGGACAAAACAGGACAACTGGCCATACGGTTATCTCGCGACTGGATCTCGCAACTCAGTCAAGTCGCGAGGCCAAGCCGTGAGCCAGTCCTGTTTTGAAAAACCTGACGTTTCACATTCTCCTCTCACCTCAGTATAAATACCCCTTATACCCACAAATGATAGAGAGCTTCTAGAGAGAATTTTGAGAGAGAAACCCTAGAGCAAAACAAGATTGAACCATCTACAATCTTTACATAAGTGTCTCTTCAAATTCCTCAACTCTCTTCCTCTCCATTGCCAAATCCTTGAGAGGCTTTTTACCAAAACCTTGAGAGGCTTTTTACCAAAACCTTGTTCTCACCATATCCATTACTGTGAGAGGGTTGTTTGATGTTCTAGGAAGCAGTTAGGAAGGAACCAATCTTCATTGGTTGATGCTACGGTCTAGTAGCGGAATCCGGGAAGCTAGAAAAGAAAAAGGTTCGGCGCAACCTCGTTGGAGCAAGAAGCTTGGAGGGCTTAGGTGCACTGGGTAGATTAGGCTTGGAGGGTCTATTGCTGTCCATGTATCCCAACTACATTTTTTAGTGGATTGTTTACCGCTTGGAGGGCGGCAGAGAGGTTTTACGCCGAGGGTTTCGGTTTCCTCTTCGATAACACATCGCGTGTTGTCTTTGTGTTTGCATCTTCCTTCCCTTTTATCTTTGCCTGTTATTATCTGCTGTGGGTTGTGATTTTAATTTGGCTTAGATAGTTTTGTCCAATTCTACATTATAGCTTATGTTCATTTTCCGCACACTATTTGTTTGACATAAAGCTTGAATTGGTTAATTTGTTAATTGGGGGTCTAAATGTTCAAGGGTGTTTTTACACTATTTGAACTTTCATGAGACTTTATCAATAACCCATCTGCTTTGTGCTTAACCAGTGTAGGACTAAATTGTGTCCTACAAATAGATTCTAGGCTTACACAATAGAGAGCGACTATATATTATTGAGATATATAATCATGGGTGTGACCAAAGACTAATTAACCATACACAAAGTAACCAAAAAACGAAAATCATTATACACTAACAATTCTACTTATATTGTATATTATATACACAGATGTGCATGGAATTAATAGGGGTATTTCATTAAATAACTTATAGTTTACATTAAAATACCAGAATTCAAGCTTCAGCCAGGGAACTTAACATTGCTGAAGTAAAGTGTAGGTGTTAGCCAAATTGGATCAAATTCCAGATTAGCTATTTGAGAGGGCAATGGACTAATGCTTCCATCTTTGAGTGAAAAGAGGAGGTAAAGAACAACCACAACCCAAAATTAACACTTTGATCACGCAAACTTTTTCAAGACCAAATGTGCGTGTTTTTTATGCACTTAGGAAGGAGATCAAGAATTTTAAGTAGTGTATATCCAATAAGGATCTGGTTAATGGATACCCTTAGGCCATTTGCTAATTGACAAATTTAGGAAAGTTTTAATACTACTTTCAAGGAAAATATAAAAAGTTGGCAAAAAAATCAAATGTTTATTTTCTTTCCCCATAAAAAATTTCTAAAAAAATTTCTTAAACCAATACTTTTAGAACATCTATTAACTTTTCCAATCCAATATACTAGAAGAATTTTTTTTTTTTTTTGGGGTCAAAATACTTTAGGAGTTTGTATTTTTTGATGGAAAAAGAGACATGCAGATGGGGTTAAACTAATCGGTGACCACCACCAATCTAGGGATGGCCATGGATCGAGTATGGGTAGGGTATACCCATACCCAACCCAATTAGTTTATCTATAGATACCCAATTACCTTACCCAATTAGTACCCATACCCAATTGTTACTTAGCTTGTTTACCTATCGATATCCATATCCAACCCAAACCCGATTTCTATAAAATCACAGCCTATGTGGGACTAGATTCTATGGGACAAAATTAGACTCCAAATCAAATATTGCATACATTTTAAAATTAGAGCATGACTAAATACCATTGAGATTTAATAAAGGGTGGTGAGCAATTAGCCATACACCAAGTAACGAAAAAAGAAAATCATAGCAAGCTAACAATAAATTCTATATAACTATAAGCAATAACAAAAACCTGCAAATATAAACCATTCCCCATTTGAGGAAATAATACACATTGATTGATTATAAAATAATTGAAGATGTTGTTCTGCAATTCATGGCTAACATCCAGATTGAAAGATATGATTTAAGGTAACTTTGTGTGGTGAATTATATAATTGAAATAGTGATAAATATTACTAAATGCATAACAAGTAGTTTGCTTCTTGAATGAAAATTTTGGAGTCTATCTATTCCGACTATTGTGTTCTAGATAATTTGGTATTTTCTGTACTTGAAGTATTGTTGTTCAGGTGTTTTTGGTGTCTGCTGCAGATTGCTAATAGCTTTACTATCTGTTGGAATCAGGGGACATTAATGTTTTGACAAAAAATTTGACAACACCTAGTGTGATAAGTAAAAAAAATGTGATGTTAGTGGTGGACCTAAATGAGAACTTGTGAAAGCTTGTCAATTTAACATGTGTGAGAAAGTTATCAATTTTTTTTCCTCTATGTAGCATTGCTTTGAGGGAAAGAGAAGTGTGAATTGTGATAGTGGTGTGGTAAAAAACTAAAAACGTGTTGACATTGGCTAAAGTGAGAATTTGGTGCATACTTTTTAGGCGTTGTGGTGTAGGTTTTGTTTTGTTCTGTTTGTGGTTTTTTTTTTTTTTTCCACAGTGAGTGGAGTGGTTTAGTTTTGGCGAAAATTTATTGTACACACCTTTACACGCAAAAAAAAAAAAAAAAAAAAAAAAAATTGTGCACAAAAGAATGATAATCGTGCCCTAGGTGAGAAAATATAATGCATCATAGATTATAAAAAATTCAAGTAGTCTGTATTGTAATTTATGGTCAACATTTAGATTGGAAGATATGATTTAAGGTAGCTTGTGTTTTGAATTATATAATTGAATAGTGATAACTATAACTAAATGCATATCAAGTGTTTTGCTTCATGAATTAAAATTTGGCAAAAACACCATTTTGGTCCGTATATTTTGGGATCACGGTCAATTTGGTCCCTACTATTTTCAAGTCACAATCAATTTGGTCTTTACCATTAGATGACTAACGGAATCTGCTTAGGTGGCAAACAGAATGCACACGTAGCATAAATTAAATTAAAATATAAATAGTCCTTCCACGTCAACCCTTTCACATCAGCTTCCACTACTACTAATCCCAACCCATGTGACTCTCACATGACCCTCTTATCATCAACACCCTCCTCACTAGACCTGATTGAATTCAAAACCCCCAAAATGAAATTTCAAATCCCTAACCCATGATGAACATGAACTCCTTCTTCATAGCCACATCTCTTCTCACTTAATCCCCAAGATCAAAGCTCCTCTCATCTCGCCGATTTCACTCTCATCTTGCCGACTCCATTGCCAATTCCCCATTCAAGCTCCCAACCCTCAAAGAGATGAAGAAACAGAGAACCCAAACGTCAATGACAAACCCAAACAGCAGGGGTGTTGTTATGTTTACTTTCTTTGTAAATTTTAAGGATAAGTATTTCATAATATTGTCCCACTTATAATGGGTTTGTGACATATTGTTAATTAGAATGATATGTGGATCACCATGTTTTTTCGTATACATGGTAGCTAATTAAGCTTTTATTTGGAGGCTTTTGTAGAAGCAATCGAGTTGAATTTTGTGAAATCCTAATTGAAGTGGACCAATAATTATGCTTCTTAAGTTGATGAGAAAGCAAAAAAAATAAACTACTATAAAGTACACCACATTGGGTGACAAGCCCACGTAACAATGCTCGGCAATTGTTTCACTTGGATGAGACTTTATCAATAACCCATTTGCTTTGTGCTTAACCAGTGTGGGACTAAATTGTGCCCTACAAATAGTTTCTAGGCTTACGCAATAGAGAACGACTATATATTATTGAGATATATAATCATGGGTGTAACCAAAGACTAATTAACCATACACAAAAAACCAAAATCATTATAAGAACACTAGCATTAAGGGTGTAAAAAAACCTCACTTGCCATTTTACCATCTAGACCCTTAAAATCATGCAACATTTAGTTTGGATATCTAAAATTTTATACCAATTGCTACAATAAATTGGTATCAATACCATTGTAGCTAGTTGCTAAATGGTAAATAATATATTTTATTCCAAAAAGAGAGAGATGGAGGAAGAAAGAGATGGGGGAGAATAGAGAAAATTGAATTGTTTATACTATTTAATGTTGTAATTTATATTATTTTAATAAGTTGTATGTAAAAATAAAAACTGAGATGATGGATAAATTGAAAAATGAAATTGTAAAATAGATAAAGTAGGTTTTTAAAGGGTAAAATAGAGACTTTTTTGCATCCCCGGATGCTAGTGTTCTAAGCCAACAATTCTACATATATTATAGGCGAAAACACCATTTTGGTCCCTACATTTTGGGGTTACAATCAATTTGGTCCCTACATTTTGAGAGCAATCAATTTGGTTCCTGCTATTTTCAAGTCACAATCAATTTGGTCCCTACCGTTAAATGAGTAACGGAATCTACTTAGGTGGCAAACAGAATGCACACATGGCATAAATTAAATTAAAATATAAATAGTGCTTCCACATCAGCCTTCCACGCCAGCTTCCTCTACTGTTAAAATCGCACGTAAGTCTCACATGACTCACTTATCATCAACATCATCCTCACTTGGCAACAACACAGACACGATTGAATTCTTAATCCCAAAATGAAATTTTGAACCCTAACCCCTTTTTCTTCATAGCCATTAACACAGACATGATGAACAAAGCTCCTCAATGAACATGAACTCCTTCTTCATAGCCACATCTCTTCTCACCTAATCCCCAAGATCAAAGCTCCTCTCATTTTTTGCCGATTCCACTCTCATCTCGCTGATTCCATTGCCGATTCCCAATTAAGCTCTCGACCCTCAAAGAGACGAAGAAACAGAGAACCCAAACGTCAATGACAAACCCAAACAACAAGTGAGTTGTTATGTGTACTTTCTTTGTGAATTTTAAGAATAAGTATTTCAGAATATTATTCCACTTATAATGGGTCTGTGACATATTGTTAATTAGAATGATGTGTGGGTCACCATGTTTTTTCATATACTTTGTAGCTAACTAAGCTTTTATTTGGAGGCTTTTGTATAAGCAATCGAGTTCAATTTTGTGAAATCCTAATTGAATTCTTTGTCCTTACAACCAGGGTAGGGGCAGTGCTTTAATCAAAGTTATGTTATTTTAATCAAAATTCTGATTCCATTGACAATGAAAATCATTGTTTAGCTAACATAACTTTGATTAAAGCACTACGCCTACCCTGGTTGTAAGGACAAAGAATTCAATTAGGATTTCACAAAATTGAACTCGATTGCTTATACGAAAGCCTTCAAATAAAAGCTTAGTTAGCTACAAAGTATATGAACAAACATGGTGACCCACACATCATTCTAATTAACAATATGTCACAAACCCATTATAAGTGGAATAATATTCTGAAATACTTATTCTTAAAATTCACAAAGAAAGTACACATAACAACTCACCTGTTGTTTGGGTTTGTCATTGACGTTTGGGTTCTCTGTTTCTTCGTCTCTTTGAGGGTCAAGAGCTCAATTGGGAATTGGAAATGGAATCGGCGAGATGAGAGTGGAATCGGCAAGATGAGAGGAGCTTTGATCTTGGGGACTAGGTGAGAAGAGATGTGGCTATGAAGAAGGAGGAGTTCATGTTCATTGAGGAGCTTTGTTCATCATGTCTGTGTTAATGGCTATGAAGAAGAAGGGGTTAGTGTTCAAAATGTCATTTTAGGATTAAGAATTCAATCATGTCTGTGTTGTTGCCAAGTGAGGATGATGTTGATGATAAGTGAGTCATGTGAGACTTACGTGCGATTTTAACAGTAGAGGAAGTTGACGTGGAAGGCTGATGTGGAAGCACTATTTATATTTCAATTTAATTTATGTCATGTGTGCATTCGTTTGCCACCTAAGCAAATTCTGTTAGTCATTTAACGGTGGGGACTAAATTGATTGTGACTTGAAAATAGCCAGAACCAAATTAATTGCTCTCAAAATGTAGGGACCAAATTGATTGTAACTCCAAAATGTAGGGACTAAAATGGTATTTTCATCTATATTATATACACACACATGCAATAGGAGTATTTCGTTAAATAACTGAAAGTTTACGTTAAAATACCAGAATTCTAGCTTCAGCCAAGGAACTTAATATTAGCATTAGCATTAGCATTTGGGATTGGGGGTGCCCCAAATTGCTATTTTACCAATATACATGCCTAAAATAAGCTTTACCCAGGTATGTTTTGCTAAATATTTTTAGCAACCGTGAACAATAAATTTTCATATATACCGGCCAACTACTGTAGTCATGTATGTAAAGCTAAATATACTATTTTATTAATAAATATCTCCTCTTTTTCTCTCTTCAATCATGACTATTGAAAAATAATAATAATAAAAGAATGAAGAAATAGTAAATAAAGAATAAAAAAAAAAGATATTTAAATGAAATAGTAAAATAATAGAAATTGGGATGTTAGGTGTATCATAAAGTGGGTTGATATAATAGGTAAAGTAATTTTTTAAATGGTAAAATAAAAAGAGTAATACTATAGACACAAACTATTTTACAATATTTTTACAAACGGCTGATGTAGCAAATTCTTACGAGTTCTAATATGGACCCATCACTAACATCACATTTTTACTTGCCATAACTATTTGGAAAATACTAAAGCCACATTAGCAGTTTGTAAAAATGTTGTAAAATAGTTTGTGTCTATAGCATTACTCAAATAAAAATGATATGCAAACCCGGATGTGAATGCTTATTAATTTGATTTGACCTCATTAGATTTAGTAGTAGGCTTATTCTCATAATATCTCTAATGAGAAGAAAAAGAGTTTCACATAATCTAATCGTGCAAAACTTATAAATTTTTTCTTTACATATCTTAAATTAGAAAGCCCCCCACCCCGCGAGTGCCGGACACCCTTTTATAACAATAATTTGATCAAGAACAGCCTTCTGGTTCTAATACAACAATGCGTGCATTGTGAATATTGATTATTTTCTCCTTTGTTCTCTTTCTTTCGTGAAGACTATAAGCTAATCTTACTTCTTACTAGACAACTAACCAATTCTTCAAGTATAGTGTAGGTGTAAGCCAAATTGGATCAAACTTCAGATTATCTATTCGAGAGGGCAATGGATTTATGTTTCCATCTTTGAGTGAAAAGAAGAGGTAAAGAACCACAACCCAAAAATAACACTTGATCATCCAAAATTTTCAAGACTCAAATGTGGGCAAAAATAAAATAATATATGGAGAAAGGATAACCAATTTGGTATTGCTCAAAAGATGGTAGTGGGGATGTGAAGCTGAGGACGAACGGAGCTCGTGACTTGGAGTGGTTAATAAAGATCCTCTCACTGCTCTGATAAGCCAGTGAAATATTGACGCCTCCCACTCAGGAAGAGGGAGGCCGTTCGCAGATACCAAATTTTCTCTGGTCTACGCCCCAGGGTCTTTACACACTTCACTTACACACCACAAAGGTGAGGCAAGTCCAACGAGATTCCAGTTCTCCAAAGCCCAATTCCCTCCAAGACCAACTTAATGCCCCCACATTGGGTTATAAGCCCATGTCACAGAGCTCGGCGCTGGTTTCTTTTGCGTGAGAGCATATAAATAACTTTTATCGTTGTTATGCAAGCAGTGTGGGACTAGATTTTGTTAGGCGAAGTTAGACTACAAACATTTTTCAAGGCTTATACTCAACCTTCTTAAAAATGGAAACCGTGATCATCATTAAAGAGTGAAGAAAAATCACCAAATATAAAACTAAGTCTTCACTTTTGTCATTTTTTTTTTTTTTTTTTTTTGCTGGGTAAGTGTTTATGCTGGGGCTAGAACCCCAGAGGTGAAAGTCACTAGCATGACTAGGTACCACTTGGGCCAGCAGGCCCGGTGGTCACTTTTGTCATTCAAAATAGAGCACAAGTGCACAACTATATATCATTAAGATATAATCATGGGTGCTCCCAAATTAACCATACACAAAGTAAGAAAAAAAGTGTTTAGTAAGCTAACCATTCTGCATGAAAGTAAGACAAAAACCTGCAAATGTATAGTTATACACACACACGAAATAGGAAATTCAGGGGCCGTTTGGTCATCCTTTCCAAAACACAGTATTCAGTGTTTAAACACTGAACACTAGTGTCCAAAATTTTAAAAAATGCGTTTGGTCAACCTACTGTGTTCTGGGTTGTTTGAAAATTGCTGCTCCAAAAACAATGTTTGAACAGTGTGTTTTGAAATCAAGTCAGAGCAGATTTTAAAACAACAAAATTGTTTTCTAGTGGCACTTCGGTAATAAAAGTGAGATTCGAACGGGGCCCACCTGGTCAGCTATTTTTGGTCGTCTGTCTCCTCTCTTTACTCTCGTCTCTTCTCACGCCCCAAAGATCACACAGCTACAAAGATCACACCAGCTGCAGTGAACCCGGAACTCTCCACCCACCTCCATAACTCCCTTCACCCAGCGCCATTCCACCTCACCCCTCACGGATCTAGCGCCATTAATCAACAGAACCAAAGGCCACGCGTCTTCTACACACACCGCATCACCAATAACCCTTTCTCACAGTAATCACAGTAATCCCTTTCTCACAATTAATTCCTCACCTACGAAGCTCTGTTGCTAAGGGAAATTGTTGCATTCTCACACGGTCCGAAGGGCTTTCAGGTAAATATTTCTCAATTGGGGGTTTTCCCGATTGGTGAGGAATACAGGAAAAAAAAAACCCAAAAAACTGAGAAATCTATGTGAGTGATTCGGAACGGTTCGGTCTTTAGGCAAAAACCCATTGACAAACAAGGTGAAAGTCAGATTTGAACGTGGATCAAAATACGGCTCGACGACTCGGCGGCAACAAAAGCTCGATTACTTGCTTGGTCTTGGAGTGCTGACAATGGAGATGAGCTCCGACGAACGTAAAGCCCAGCCGTGGATCTTCTTTGGCGTTGATGGAGATGAGGACTGTGTGGGTTTGGTTTTTTGGTTTTCTGCTTTGAGGGAAGACTGAAGAGAAAGGGATAAAGACGGAAGAGAAAGGATAAAGAAGGGATTAAATTTTTTTTATTTAATACGTGATCAGCTTTTTTTATCATTAAAAACACACATACCAAACACATATTTTACATTTTTTTAACACTGAAAAATGTTGTTTAAACCATAATACCAAACACATTTTTTTGTATTATTCACACTAAAAACACGTTGTTCAACAACACTTTTTAAACCACAATTTTCACATCTTTTTAAACAACAATTTTTGAAAACTATGACCAAACGGGCTCTCAGAGTTTGAAAAACTCTTTTTAATATTTAACATGGTACCAGAGCCAAACTTCGTTCTTGGCATCAAACAAACATCTCTACACAACAAAGAAGATTCTCACGTGCACACCACCATCAAAAGTCACACATGCTTGTCTGCTGGATCTAGACTCCACGGCATCTCGCAGCCGCCACGGCTCACTGCTGTGTCCAAGATCCACAAACTCAAGCAAAGCCGTGACTTAACTTTTCAGATCTGTGCACATCAAGCCTTCGCCTGTCGAAACTGACACCACAGACATGCTTTTCGGCCTCCCGTGAGGAAAACCCAAAAATCCGGTCACCCGAAGCCCTGCCACGTGCCTCCACGCGCCTCAGTTGTCTCCGGAAAATCTCCCACGCGCCGCCTCAGATTCCTGACTTCCAGATCGTGTTCTTGGTACACGCGCCGCCATGACGGCCTCCTCGTCCACCGATCTACAAAACCCAGGCATCCGACCTCCAACGGCAGCCGCATGCGCCACCACGCGCGAACAATGGCTCCTGGAACTCTCACACGCGCCGCCGAACGTTCTTGACTCCTAGCTTGGATCTCAGCCGCACGCACCGCCAAGACGGCCTTGTCGTCCCTCGATCTACTTGGCCTGAGAATCTAGTGATCATACGAACCTACACGCGCCGCCCAGGTATCTGTCTCGCCACCACGCGCCAAAGAACTACTGCTGATGTCATCTGTCGTCACCGGATGATGTCACCTTTCCACGTCAGCATGCCACACACGCCCTAGTCTGCGTCATCAGTCACGTCATCAGCCACGTCAGTAGTGTTGCCTCATCAGCACCACGTCACCTAGTTGACCGTTGACCCAGTCGACCCGACCTGAACCACCCGGATCTGACCCGTGAGCACTTTGACCGTTGACTTTGACCCTGGACCAGTTGACTTTGACTTTTTGTATTGACCTTTGACCAAAAGTCAAAATTTCCAAAAATGCCTATCTTGCTCAGTTTTTCGCGTAGATTCCAATTTTGGACTCTGTTTCTTCATTTGAAGCTCCAAAATTAGTCAATTGGCATATTCTTCATTGTGGTTTCTTCAAAAGGCATCATTCATGGCATTTCTAAGTGATCTTCTCATGTTTATCCAACCTCAAGCCTTCATTGAGCTTCTGCCTTGAGTTTGAGGGAGGGTGTTAGAGATATATATTAGACATATATTAGCCCAATGTAATAGGCCCAAGTTCAGTCCTACTTGTACTAGTAGTCTAAGGTTTAGTCGCCTATATATACTCAGGTTAGGGTTTATTGTAACACAGGTTATTGTACTACACTCTTATACACAATAAAGATGTAGCCCTTAAGGGATTCCTCCGTGGATGTAGGCCGTCAAGACTGAACCACGTAACCCCGTGGATGTAGGCCGTTAAGGCTGAACCACGTAACCCTTGTGTTCTCAGTGTTCCTATTATATGCTTCCTCTTTCGCATCCAATCTAGCATACACAACATGGTATAACACATCGCGATGCTAATATTTAACAATACACACACACGAAATAGGAAATTCAGAGTTTGAAAAACTCTTTTTAAATATGTGGATTATTATTAGTTTATATTGTATTATCAATGTAAGATTTACACTACACTACTACAGACTAAAAAAATGTGTACAAAATTGTACACTTTTATGCAATTGTGTACTAATGTACTATACATTGTATGGTGGTAATGGGAGTTGTCTATCTTGTTGGCTTAGTAGCAATAGTGCTGGGTCTACACTATAGGTAATTAATGTGATCGCCTAAGGCCCTAAGTAGAAAAAATGCCCCAAATTATAATTTAATTAAGCTCAAATATTAGCCAATAAATAAAATAATATTTTTTTATCAATTGAAAAACAAGAAAAAAAAGAGAGAAATATTACGTTCACAACATTTTTACAACAAATCTTAAATCGCAAGTTGTTATAAGCTATTATCGATAGCAAAAAAATAATTTCAATAGTGGGTTCAAATTAGAATCAGTAACAACTTAACTCCTAAATTCACTCCTCAAAAAAAAAGAAAAAAGAAAAAAAAAAGAGCGGTACACAAAAAAAATCCACAAAATTTTTCACAATAGTTGAGTTGGTAAATTTGACTAGTTACATAGGTCTACGACTAACATCACTCTTTTATTTACCACTATTAATCTACCACATCAACAAGTGTGAAAAGTTTTATAAAATTTTTTGTGTCTATAAACTTTCTAAAAAAAAAAATTTCTTAATTCATGTTAATTAGTAATTATTTTGTATCTAAAACAAGATAATAGAGTTTAAGTAATATTTAATTTTTCTTAAGGTCATATTCAAATAAATAAAATGTCTCAATTTCAGTTTTTACCTTAGGCCTCCAAATGCATCAAGCGGCCTGAATAGCAAGTGATCTTGTTACAAACACCAAAGCTTCGTGAAAGCCTTGTTGGTCCATACCGTACGCTAGTATATCCCCAATCCCACTACCAGCTTTTTCAATTTACCAAAAGAGCAATTATATGTATAAGTTATAACCAAAAAAAAAAAAAGCCCAAATACCTAAAGCTCTCATACAAACTAATGGTCAACATTCAGATTGAAAGATGTGATTTCAGGTAGTTTTATGTGTGGTGAATTATATAAATGAAATAGTGATAATATTTGATTCATGATTGGAAAATTTTGAAGTCTTTCTATTCCAATTATTGTGTTTTAGATAATTTGGTCTTTTCTGTATTTGGTGTACTGTAGTTCTGCTATTTTTGGTGTTTGCTGCAGAGTGCTAATAGGCTAATAGCTTTGCTATCTGTTGGATTCAAGGGCTCTCAAATGTGTAACTTTCCTTGTGTTTGCAATTTGAGGAGACTGTATTGTAATTCATGATAAGCATTTAGATTGAAAGATATGATTTTAGATAGCTTGTGTTTGAATTATATAATTGAAACAATGATAACTGGAACTAAATGCATATTAAGTATTTTGCTTCATGAATATAATCTTTGAAGTCTTTCTATTCCAACCATTGTGTTTGAGATAATTTAGTCTTTTATGTAGAGTGCTAATAATTCTAATCTCTATTGGACTCAGAAGGCAGTAGGCTCTCAAATATGATGTTAGACAAGCCTTGGGGAAGGCTCCAACAAGAGCAAGATCTCTTGGAATTTGGCAATGGTTTTAGAAGACATTCAGTAAAGATGTAACTGCTAGAGCTTTGTCCCATGTATATCGGTAATTAGGCTTAACCTCCAAATTCCCTTATATTCTCTCTTTTACATGCTTCCGCTTTTAAAATAATTTTCTCTACAATAATTTTCTCTTTCATTTTAATTTTAATAATGCTATATAAACAAACTATTTTTCAAAATAACTTACACAATTGTTGAAGTGGTTGATTGTGAGCAATAAAGACAACTGATACTCATGGACCTACATCTCACGGGTGATCAATTTAGCCATTGCAAAATTTGTTTTTTTAAAAAAAGTTTCTATATATTCCAACCAAATTGGTATTGCTCTTGGTATTAGAACTAGGGGAATGAAAATAACAATAACAAAATTTTGTTTAATTTCAACATTGCACAAGCATAATTGATCTTTGTTATTTGAATAAAAAAAAAAAAGAAGAAGCAAAAGCTGGTAGTGGGGATGAGAAGCGAGGACCAATAGGGGCGGCTCGGTGACTCGTAGAGAGTAAGAACCTAACGAAGATGCAGCCGCTGCTCTGATAAGCCAGCTATGTTACCAGGCATCCACTAGGGAGTAGGGAAGCGGACGACCGTTCCACCAAGCGCAGAGCCAAGGATGAAACCATTTCTCTGACCAGACCGAACTAAGCTAATAATCGTTGACCCACTCCTTAAATCTACGAGCCCACGACAACTCACAATGGTTCCAAAGCCCAAATCTCTCCAGATACAACCAACTTAATGCCCCCACATTGGGTTACAGGCCCACGTAATAGAGCTGGGCATTAGTTTAATTTGCTTGAGATCTTATCAATAATCCATCTGCTTTGTGCTTAACCGGTGTGGGACAAAACTCTGTCCTACAAATTAGTTTCTAGGCTTACACAATAGAGAACGACTGACTATATATTATGGAGATATAATCATGGGTTTGACCAAAGACCAATTAACCATACACAAAGTAACCAAAAACGAAAATCATTATAAGCTAACAATTCTACTTATAATATATACACACACGTGCATGCAATTAATAGGGGTGTTTTATTAAATAACCGAAAGTTTACATTAAAAATATCAGGATTCTAGCATCAGCTTCAGTCAGAGAACTTAACTTGCATTGTTCAAGTAAAGTGTAGGTGTTTGCCAAATTGGATCAAAGTCCATATTAGCTATTCAAGACTCAAGAGGGCAATAGATTAATGCTTCCATCTTTGAGTGAAAAGACGAGGTAAAGAACAACCACAACCCAAAAATAACACTTGATCATCCAAACTTTTCAAGACTCAAATGTGTGTTTTTTTGATGCACTTAGGAAGGAGACCAAGAATTTTGAGTAGTTAATATCCAATATAATAGAAGATCTTTTTTGGGGTCAAAATACATCAAGAGTTGTAGTTTTTGTTGGGCAAAGAGATGCAAAATGGGGTTAGCCCGTAGCCCATACTATGTGTAAAGCTGCCATCCATGCTTTGGCCCCTTTCTATTGTAACACAATTAACCTCCTAACTCCTGTTTTGGAAACTTTGGAGGCATGATGCTCTTTTGAGTAACGCAACTTGAATTTTCTCACCTTGATTATCATAGATCATGGCACACACATAATTGGTAGCTCTTTAGTATTTGAACATAACTAAAATAGGAGAAAGAATAACCAAATTGGTATTGCTCTTTTGGGCATTCGAAAAAACCTAAAGTTTCCTCAAATCTAACTTATTGCATTTTGCACAATACATATATTGTCTTTGACAAAAACATTTATGGATGACAAAATGTTATTAAGTATCCAAGTTTATTTTATAGTGGCATTAATCAACTTCAACAAATTAACTAGTTATGAGTTTAGATTTATTTTCAAGTTAATTACTGATAGGGGTATTTTTAACAAAGATTTAATACCACTGGATGTGTCACGCAAGGAAGCCGACAACGCCTACGGACCCGTCTGCCCCAGGGAAATAAATGGAAGACCCAAAGCAACGACAACACAAGCGACGACTCTACCATGATACTCGACGGGCGCCTCTATAAGCCAACGGGGAACCTCTAGACGAAGAAAAGGGCCGGTGGGGTGAAGAGGCCAACAGGTCCAGTGTGGCTTGGCTTGGTCCCCACGAATACCTATACATGGAAACATCTTGAATGACACGCAAGATAATACCCATTACCCACCTATATCTCTCTCATATGGAAAGCGCCCTAAAATCTTAGAAACCCTAAGCGCCAAACCCTCCTAGCAAGGAAAGATCCCTACCTCGAAGGGATCTTGATTCACCATTCACTACTATATAAGCACCAGACCTCCTCTTTACCCAGGTACGCAGAAAATCCCTACCTCTCTCACTATAGAGTTCTTAGAGGTTTCTCATTTCGCTAACTTGACCTTCGGAGGGTTCTTGGCCGGTACCACACTAGTGCCTTCTATTTGGTCCTTGTGTTTTTACTCCATAGGTGTTCATTAACATGACTTGAAGCCTACAACTCACTGATAATTTCAACACATCATCAATTACCAAGGAGCAGACACCATATGAAAAACAATAAACAACCAAATAAAGAACACAACGTATGGTGACACAGAGAAAACCAATAGAAAAAACTATTCCAAAGGAAAAACCATTGTGAGGGTTTATCCACCAACGTGCCCCAAGGAAACAAAATCTATTGGTTGAATTCCAAGTTTATACAATAAACTTAATGTTATATCTATTGCTACCTCATGGACTATTTATGGATGTGACCACTCAGCTCTAAACCCATTGACTCTTCGAGTATAGATATTTTCATACGAACTCCCTCTTGTGATTTCAATAACCTCTTGAAAGTTTGATTTTTGTAACAAAACTTGGGATGACTTTATGAACTAATGAAAAACGTTATAAAAGAGGGAAAACCCTAGAACTTGTTGTGATTAAATTAGGATGTGAAAGAGAGAAAATCCCTCAAATTTAGGATGTAAATCTCCTTTTTTTTTTCCCCGAAATTTTGTCTACTGTCATCTTCTAGCCCATGTTTGACCTCCAAAACAAATTTTATTTTCTTGAATTTGTGGTAAACTACAAAGTTTTAGATCTTCAAGTCTTCTTTTCATGGGGGGAAAAATCAGGCCAATTGGACATTTGGAAAAAAGTTGTGGCAAAAATATGAAGACAACACAAGATGTTTCCATATCAGGATTTTTCCAATTTTGGCTTGAACAAATTTCTTTCTTCCCTTGTTTATTCTCACATGTTTTTGACTTATTTAATTCTTCCAAAACCATTCTCCAATTGATTTTGACCCTTGGATTTTCTTGGCTGCATGTCTGCATGATTAGCTTATCAGTTTTAATCTCCTACAAGAGAAAAATACACGTAATGAGTATATTTCAGATAAATCTTTCAAACTCATATATTTACGTGTAATTAAACATAGAATAGATGTGATATTGCCTACAAAAACTAAGATAATTGTGTAATTTAAAGCAATTATCACTTCAACCTTGATCTATACTATGGCTACAACAACACTGTAACCGTATTGGTTTTTCTCTATTTGCTTTTGAAACCAATGGTGGAGGCTAGGATTTTCTCTTTGAATAACTCAAGTTATTTTGCATCTACAACATCTCTAAAAGTCTTGTTTAATCGGCCTTTATATAGGCTCTCTAATTAAGGTTACAAAAACCTACTTGTATAGCAAACTTAATAAAAATCGCATTAGATCAACAACTAAATATGCAATTCTTGATCGATCGAGGATGTACCGATATTCTAGAAACATTCTTTTCTTCAATAGATCTTAGGTCTTCATCTTGAACTCACAAATACACATCAAAGACTCAATATTTTTCCCATGGGTTGCCAGCATTCAAATTATTGGAACTTAAAAATTAAGATATATATATATATATATATATATAGACTTTCACTGTAATTAATAATAGACTTTCACATGTTAAGCACGTAATTAAGAAACCAAAAAATAAAAGGTAATATGTATCCAACTATCTATATATCTCTAAGTGTGACTATTTTTTAATAACATCCCATATGTTTCACTATAGTTTAAATTAGAACTATGTGACTTAGAATTGCTTTAATCACACAAATTTAGACCATTGCTTTTGGAATATTATCATTGGAATTCACTGCTTATAAAATAATAAGTGTGCGAAAGAAACTGGAGCAAAGGAAGATTATATAGCTAGAAGGAGACTTGCAATTGGTGTTCTCAACGCTACAATCACTGACAAATCTTATGAAAGTTTTAGACACATAATTCAACACTCCAATGAGATGGCCAAGAGTCTTGTGCTCTACTAGCACTTAGTATTTCCATAAAAATATCTAATGTTCAAATCTCCTCTCTCCAACTATCGAATTACCAAAAAAATAAAAAATAAAAGTAAAATACTAAAATGGGTTTGCAATGCGTTCCCAAGAGGCGTAAGCCCATATCCTTTCCTTGAATGCTATATATGTAGACACTACGAGGATATGGTTAGAGGAAATTCCTTCCTGTATCACCGCACATATACTTATAGATGTAAAACACTTTTTTGAACAAAATAAAATATGTTGTTTGACATCGAATAAAGAAACATGATAAATTGCTTGATACTATCCAACATCACAATCCATAAAATAGATAGAATAACTATATATATATATATTCCAATATTTTTTTTTGAGAGAGTTTCAACCTATGGCATCCGCTTTTGCTGATAGCTTTTTATCATCAGACCAAGACACCGATCGGTTTTTGGTGTAAGCGGGAATTGAACCCAAGTTCTCTTATTCAACCATCAGAGACTTTACCAGTTGAGCAAACTGGAACCCTCTATAATCCAATATAATTCAACTATCACGTGATATCAATTTTAGGTCCAAAACGCGGCAATCAACATAACTTTGAGACTGGAAAATACAATAGTATAAAACTAGGTAATAGAGTATCTTTGAACAATTTTATTACACAATTAAAAACAGACACTTAAACACTTTCATATATCAAGTTTAGCTATTAATTGCATCAACCTTGAAGCTACTTCCATCGAATCTGAAACCATAGCATAGAAAAAAAGTGAAACAAAACTCATTAAATAAAGTAGATAAAGAAGAATATGCTTCTAGTAAAAGAAGTAAGTGTTTTAGTCTGTAAGGAAATGAAATAAAATATAAAAGCTTATATGTTTGTGGTACCACTAAATTGCCATTGAATAGCCACAGTAAGAAAGAAATCATTTATATTAGGAATTTTCTATAGAGTGATACTAGGGATGCTACAATTTTTACTACACAAGTCTTACAAATTGATGTGTCACAAATCACAAAAAAAGTAATTCAAACATTTATTTATTAAGTTGTTGAAGTATTGCCAACCACATTCATTATCCCGTTAATTTGTAAGTTTTTCATAGTAAAATTGATAATAGCTTCAAGTCATCATATAAGAAGGTCAACTCAATGTAGTGGCGGCTCCAAGAATATTTTTTTAAGGGGGGTCTTAATTTGTGTTGAAGAGGTTAACAATGACCTTTCTGTAAATAATATTTTCTTATTTCATTTAATAATTAAAATGATAAGATGAGATTTTTTCTCGTAATCCATGATCCGAGGTAAGATTTTTTAAGGCAACACAAGTTCTCTTAGAAGATAAGCCTTATGTAGGAGATTAATGTATCCATAGTACTAGTAAGAGAATAAATGATAAACTATAAATTCATTGGGCATATTGTTTCTTAGTATAATGAAGATATTAATTATTGTTGCAAATATTAAATCTTGGTTATTTTTGAGATTTAAGATCAACAAATTACTAATTTTGATTCTCAAAAAAAAAAAAAAAAAAAAAAAACAAATTACTAATTTTTGTTGTTGGACTTACTATTTTTTTTATAAAGATTTTAAATCAAATTAACTTGTAGTTGGAATTTTTTTTATTTATTTAAAAATGCCAAAATAAAAATTGGTGTTGAACATGAATTGGTTTGTTTTTTGGTTTTGTTTTAGGGGGTTGAAGTTTATATTTTAGGATGATCAAAATAAATAATTTAAAAATATTATATATAATTTTTTTTTTCTTCCCAAGTGAGGGGTTTAATTTGAACCCCGTGGAAACAACCTGGCGCCACCCCAGACTCAATGGCGTCTCAGTGCTTATTTATCATTTCTTCAACCCAAAAAACTAGACACTGCAAAAGCAACGATAAATTGATCAAATTTAAGGTGGGTCTCCTGTTTCTCATTAGCGCAGAGTTCAAAGACTTGTCGAACCTTTTCCCACTTTGGGTTATCCTTAAGTCATTTTTGATAACCCCAACTAATACATCGTGCAAATGTGACAACGTGATCATTTTTTTGTGTCTTTTTACAACGTGCATCCATTTTTTCAAGGCAAGGTAAAACTACTCCTTCAACATTATCAAGGTCAAAGGGAATTGGAAGTGGGTCTGAAAGTGAAGGATGGGAAGAAGTAGGGGCAAGATCATTAGCTTGCACTTCAACGAGAATAAAGATAAGTAAATCTATCATTGCCACCATGAGTTTCCCCTTAAATTTCCTAGCCATCAATTCTTTCCAACTAAATGGTTATACATATTTGATACAAATATAATATAATCTATAAATTCATTTTTTTTTTGTATATTTTAATAATTATGACTTTTGGAAATATATATATATATATATATATATATATATATATATATATATATATATATACTATGGGCATTTTCGAGTTAAATGGCTTCCCACTGTACATACTATGGGTCTCACTGTACTTTTTTGTACTATTCTTGGGTCTCACTGTACTATTTCAACTAACATTTACTTTTATTTATAGTACTTTCAGCAAAAAGTTTTCAGTTTTAGCAAAATAAGCGGATCCCAAATAGACCCTTGGTATATGACTTTTCACAAAAATCAAATAGAGAAAACGACTATATATCATGGAAATATAATCATGCGTGCGTGTGACCAAAGACTAATTAACCATACACAGAGTAACCAAAAACGTAAATTACCATAAGCAAACAATTCTTCGTATATCATAAACACACACACGCATGCAATAGGGGTATTTTGTTAAATAACTGAAAGTTTACGTTAAAATATCAGAATTCTAGTTTCAGCTTCAGCTAGGGAACTTAACATTGTTCAAGTAAAGTAGATGTCAGGCAAATTGGATCAAATTCCAGATTAGCTATTTGAGAGGGCAATGGATTAATGCTTCCATCTTTGAGTGAAAAGACGAGGTAAAGAACAACCACAATCCAAAAATAACACTTTGGATTACTAAAATGTGTGTTTTTTTAATGCACTTAGGAAGGAGACTGAGAATTCTGAGTAGTGTATATCCAATACAATAGAAGATGTTCTTTTTTTTTTTTTGTCAAAATACTTCAAGAGTTGTAGTTTTTTTTGTACAAATATACTTCAAGAGTTGTAGTTTTTGGAAAGCTTGGAGGCATGAGCATGATGCTCTTTTGAGTAATGCTACTTGAATTTTCTCACCTTAATTATCAAAGATCATGGCACACACATAATTGGTAGCTCTTTAGTATTTGAACATAACTAAAATAGGATGACCAAATTGGTATTGCTCTTTTGGCATTCGAAAAAACCTTAATTTTCAGACTCAAATCATGGTGCACACACAATTGGTAGCTCTTGTTATTTGAACATAAATAAAATAATAGAGAACGGATAACCAAATTGGTATTGCTCTTTTGGTATTCGAAACAAAAAAAAAGAAAAAAAAAAAAGAGGGTGTGTGAACAATTAGCCAAACACAAAGTAATGAAAAATGAAAATCATAGTAAGCTAACAATTCTATATAGTTTCTAATGAGCCCATAAAAACCATTAAGGTTGTCCATCTTAATGGACGATCATTGCGTCATTAGTAGGCCATCAAAGATAGATGAATAACCGTCCAACACATTCAATAACGACCATCAAAGGTTTTAACTTTCTCATCAAAACAAAGAACGTTACAATTAGGGTAATAATTACCCTCATTTATGTCCAATAGCTACATAAGTCACCTATAAAAGGGACAATCTGTCTATTTGCTAAGATAAGTCAAAAACTACTATAAAATACTACGAAACACTATCTATATACAAAATATATGGGCTAATACTAACTTAAGTATCGGAGGCTCCCCCACCAGGCACAACCCGGTGGTCTCTTCGATCTTTCTCTCCTTTATCTTGTAGGTCCTATAAGATCTTCTAATACTCTGAATTGGATGAGTGACCCAACTGACGATTTTAGCATCATCAGTTTCTTTTCTTTTGAGAAAAAAATTCTATATAACTATTAAGTAATAACAAAAATCTGCAAATATAAATCATGCTCCATGTGAGGAAATAATGCATCATTGATTGATTATAAAATAATTTAGGACGTTCTGCAATTCATGGTCTACATCCATATTGAGAGATATGATTTAAGGTAGCTTTGTATGGCTATGAAGCACGGGTGCGTTTCCGGACTCGGGTGAGGGTGCGGGTGCGGGTGCGGGACTCGGCAATTTTTGAAAAAGTAGGGTGCGGGTGCGGCGGGATTTGGCGATTAAAAAATTATTAAAAATATTTTTATTTATATTTTCTATATATTTTTACTATTAAAATATTCTTAAAAAACACATTAATATACTTGATTCACAAAACAAAGAAAGAATAAGGCAAGAAACGCATCTGAGGTCAGAATTTCGGCCTCTCCGGCGATTTTCACGGCCGATTTCGGCCTGTTTCGGCCGATTCCGGCCTGTTTCGGCAGATTCCGGCCTGTTTCGGCCGTATCGGTCGCCGGCCGATATTGACTGATATGGCCGATACGGCCGATACGGACCGAGTCGGCCCGATTTCGGCCGCGTCGGCGCCGATTTTGGCCGCGTCGGCCCGCGTCGGCCCGAGTCGGGATCCGCCACGTGGCGCGACGCGGCACGACGCGGGACGGACGCGCGGTCTGCGGCGTCCCTCCCGCGTCGCCGCGTCGGACGCGGGTGCGCCGGCCTGGGAGCCGCGTCCGTGCATCCTTGTTGTATGGTGAATTATATAAATGAAATAGTGATAATTGTTTCTGAATGCATATCAAGTATTTTGCTTCATGAATAAAAATTTTGAAGTCTTTCTATTCCAGCCATTGTGTTCTAGATAATTTGGTCTTTTCTGTACTTGAAGTATTGTAGTTCTGGTGTTTGCTGCAGATTGCTAATAGCTCTGCTATCTATTTGACTCAGGGTCCATTAAGCTGTCGAATGTGTATTTTGCCTTCATGTTTGCAATAAAAAACTTACTGGTTCAACAAATAAATAAATAAAAACCATTTCATGCATACATATGCCCCAATTGCTAGTCTAAAATTGCATAATATTTTGATTGGTTAACTACAGTTGATATAGATAAAAGGGTGTCCCAGATTCTTTGCCTCGATTTTTCTGGTTTCTTAGCCTAATGTTGCTCACCAGGGTGTTCATTCTTGAATGGTAAAGGATTGAAAAGCCTGAATCAGCTCTGTATTTTGTTGCAATTGTGTATCCCCTCTGGATTCAAAGAAAATCATCAAGTTTATGGTAGTAATATTATCAATGAAGAGAGTATTTTTCAAAGTTATTAGAAACCATGTGAGGTTTAGGCTTGGTGGTGGCAGAGCCTTTGGAGGGTTCACACCTCTATTTTTAAGTAAGTTTTTCTATGTATTGAGTTGTGCAGCTATTTGTTGCTGTATGACTTTTATCTTGTTCTTAACGAATTTGCTACCAAGTGGTTATTTTAATATCCAGCCATTTACTCTTCTAAACACAAGGAAAAATTAATTAAGATACCAATGCTTGAATGTCACCTTTCTAGAGATCATGGTTCTGCTTAATTCATAAATCAGTTTTCTGAAAATAGCACCTAAATGGATTTGAATGTTGTTCTAGCAACCCAGATGATAATTGATAATACTAACATCCGATTGTCTAGGTATAGATTTAGTTGAAAATATAAGTCATGCAAATTTTTATGAGACCTATATATATTTCAAGTACAAGGTCTACCTAGAGAAGGTAAAATGCACACATCTGATGTGTTGGGGTGCCATTAAGAAGGTATATGAAGGCACCAAACTCTTTAGGCTACTAAATTTATATACCTGATTTGGATTTTTTGCTATGAAAGTGAAAGTGCAGTAATTGTTCTGGCCAGAGGATAATATTCTCTAGATTTGGGTGTAGTTGAATAGAAAGAGTTATGCTATTTAATGAGACCATAAAAACTTCAAAATGCATGGCATAGCTAAAGATGCTAAAATAAAGGAAAACGAAGGACCATACTTTTTTTTGATGGGAAGGACCATACTTTTTTGGCTTCATGTATATATACTAATTGGATTTTTCCTAGGAAAGTGAAAGATAGTGTTTGTCAAACATCTCATTGTATACTTTGTGAATTGCAGAAAATATATCTAAATTGATACTTTTAGGCTTCACATTTAGCATGTCATAAATATTTTGAAACATGCTCTAGATTATGGGAGTGAATTCACCAGCAAAATCGTGTTGGCTTGAAAATCTTTGAGAAAATTTTGTAGCTTGTTTGCTCCATTTTCTTATGGCCTGTTTGGATGGAGGGGGGAAGGAAGGGGAGTGGAAGGGAGTAAAGTAGAGTTGGCTAAAAATAAGCTAATTTTGGATGTAGTTGAATAGAAAGAGTTATGCTACTTAATGAGACCATAAAAACTTCAAAATGCATGGCATAGCTAAAGATGCTAGAATAAAGGAAAATGAAGGACCATACTTTTTTTTGATGGGAAGGACCATACTTTTTTGGCTTCATGTATATATACTAATTGGATTTTTCCTAGGAAAGTGAAAGATAGTGTTTGTCAAGCATCTCATTGTATACTTTGTGAATTGCAGAAAATATATCTAAATTGATACTTTTAGGCTTCACATTTAGCATGTCATAAATATTTTGAAACATGCTCTAGATTATGGGAGTGAATTCACCAGCAAAATCGTGTTGGCTTGAAAATCTTTGAGAAAATTTTGTAGCTTATTTGCTCCATTTTCTTATGGCCTGTTTGGATGGAGGGGGGAAGGAGGGGGAGTGGAGGGGAGTAAAGTAGAATTGGCTAAAAATAAGTTAATTTTGTGCTAAATTTACTCTACTCTCCCTCTCTCTCCCTCAATCCAAACGGACCATTAGTTTCTTTAGTTGAGACAGAGGTACTCCTAAAGTATAGCTCATAAAATGTAAGGTGAACTCCAAGCAAATCATATTTGAAAGTTAATTTTTATGTTAGATTATTTACTTTTATTGATTTGAAGTATGAAATCAACTATACTCATTGAGTATCTAATAAACTAGTTCGAGTTAGACAATTCATGCAACTAAATATTCTTCACATAATTAAGTGGGAGCCTATAGGACAAACAATCTTATGTTGCTGCCAAGATTGTGTTCCTTTGTTTCTCAAGTACAGAAACTTTTTTTTTTTTTTTTTTTTAATTTTTGCACTAAAAAAAAATACTCTAACTATTTCTTTTCTTTTTAAATAAAAAGAAGTGATCAAGCTCAACATCATCTCACCCAAATCGAGCATAGGAAAAGTGTGTTCCCTTGGACTTTAGTACTTTATTTGAGTTCGAATTTTCATCAAAAAGAGGCCAAAGGAATTTGGTATAGTAAAGGGCTCCGAAAGCTAAGCCTAAGGTGAATGATTACAATAATTTAAAGCCAACCCGCAACTTTTCATTTGAAGCTGTCTATGATTTTTTTTTGGTTGGGTTTTAATGCAATTACAGGTTATATATATTAGACTTTGTCTAAATGGCTTTTTATAAAATATTATCCTTAGAGTTTGACTTAGTGTCAACTTTTCATTATTAACGTCTGCACCACTTGAGTAAATCGGTTAGGCTTTAATGAAAAATGTTAATATAAGGTTTGATTTGTCACAAAGCTAAATGATTTGAATCAAAAATACGATGACTAAAATTGTCACCCACATCAAAATATAATAAGGATGGTATTTGTAAAACCCCTTCTTTTTTGAATCATGATTATGCTTTATTATAGTATTGTGTAACATTCATTTTCGCATGTCCTGCACACAGTGGAGCATGTCTAACGCAATTTGATACAATTCATTTGTGTGCAACTCATTGATGCCCAGAAAACAAACATGGAAAAAAGTTGTTCAGTCTTTTGATCATGTGGGCTCAAGCTAATTTTGTACACAGTTGGCTACTGTCATCATTTACAACTTTATGCTTCACAAGTTCCTTTTCCATATTCTTTTCTTTGATAATTTGCTAGCCACTTAGCTACTTTACATGCCTTTTATATCTTCGAATAGAGACGCTTTCCTTATACCCCTAAGAAAAAGGAGATGCTCTCAATTCGATGTTGACTCTGAGCATCCTAAAAGAGCCATAACACTTCAGCTAATTCCTACACATGGAAAGGCTTTAAAGTGACAAAGAAAGCATCCACTAGACTAATTGTCTGATTCCAGAAATGCATGACAAAATGTTATAGTATCCAAGTTTCCTCAAATCTAACTTATTGCATTTTGCATAAGACACATTTTTTTCTTTGAAAAAAGCAATTTTCAGCCTTGAAAGATACATTGTGTTAATATTGCTCTCTAAAGTATACATTTTGTTTCTCTCTCTCTTTCTTTCTTGTCATCTCTATCCATAGTGGCAAATTGAAATAACAAATTACTTGCTAGAAATTGAATTTCAACTATGAAATGATAAACTCTGCTCTTCTTTTGAGTCTTTGTTAAGTGGGTTAGAGGTATCAGGACCCAAGACCCGACCGAACCCTCTTGTAGCTATGACCTATTTGTATTACAAGTAAAACGACCCTAAGGTTAGTGATAATATTTTGATATATACCCCCCAATAAGCTCATTGTAAAGTATAAGTGAGAAGGGGGGCGAAGAGAGAGAGCTTTTCAAGGATGTACAATGTAGAGAAAAAAGGGGAGGGAAAGATGCACATGATCAGGACACTTGTCTATTTCTTACTTTCTTTTGGCGTTATGTGAGATGCACATAATCAGAACACTTGTCTTTTTCTTATGGTGTCATCTACCCATTTTGGAGGAATTTCCTCCAACTTGGGTTGGAGCTAAACTTTATCCTTATTGCAATTTCACTTAATAATATAATCTATTTTGTGAGGGATTGTATATTTTTATTTATGAAACTTCAAACTGTTAGGGAAAATAAAACTTATCATCGATGATTATTTAGCATACTCATAACATTTTTTTTTTTGGGTGAAATTGTTTAGGATTTTAATTAGGTTGAATTTCTATTAGCTCAATAATTTTGGAGCCTTTCTTAGAGACAGGAAGCAGTGCACAACTCATTTATGTTTTTTCTTTGAAAAAAATATCATCCAACCGATTTTTGGGCCTTTTTAATAATGGATGCTATGGCCTATGGGATTAGAGCCAACCCTCTAGAAACAAGATGGATAGATCAAACTCTACTCCTCAATGAACAAGTTTGTTCCATCCAAGCTAAACAAGGTCACAAAAGAAGGCAAAGAAAAGAAAGAAACTAGCATCCTCTTATTGAATTTATGGGGCTAATTAGCTTCTTTATTGATTTTTGTTTGGGGAAAATATTCAAGCAAACTATTATATTATACAAATTAGAAGTAATGGAATAAATAATTGTGCCAAAAAAAAAATCTTTATGGAAGAAGATAACGACCTCGGTGAGAAAAAACTCTTAAAAGATGCCTCTTTATACTTTTTCATACATGTGGCCATGCTTAAAAATATGTGATGTATTATAAAGAATGTGTTTAAAAAAAATCAGTTAAGTCATTTTATAAGAAAGAGATGCCTTGTCACCTGACAAAGAAATAGGAAAGAAACAGAAAGCTTCTAAAGGATTGAGGCAGGAGAAACAAAAATCTTATATATATTATGGCACCTAAAAAGTTAGATTAATTTAAATAATAAGAAACAAATCCAACCACAGGCTTGGCTAGAAAAAGTTAATCCACAGCCCCAACACCGTAGCACTACTGAGAAGGATCCAGAGATTAATAAAAATAAGAGCAACATATTTTAGTGATATGAAAATTTTCATAATTGTAAACTATTGTGATGGGTGTATGCTAAAAATTGTGTAATTAATAATTCACATAAAATTAATATATATCATGCTCCAAAAACAACTATATCTAACACAAAATTTCTGCTCAAAACGATTTAAGTGAATCTCTTTCAACCCTATACATGACTATTCATAAAAATTAAAACCATTTGTATGTATTATTTAAATAAATCATATAATTCATTAACTTAATCCTATAACTAGAAGTAGTTTTATCAATCACAACACATTGGATTAGAGGAAGGAAGTTTGTCTTGGAAGTAAAAATTTCTATATGTATATATATTCATCAGTGTTTAGTTAATGAGTGTTTTTAAGGTATTTATTAATAGACTATTTAAAAAAAATGTTTTATACAAATTTTATAGAAAATATAAAAAGTTATAAAAAAATTATGAGAAATGTTAGCAAATATCCTAAAAGCATTAATTTGGGAACTATTTTAAGAAATTTTTTATAAGTTAAAGAAACAATTAATTATTTTGACGATTTTTTATATTTTTCATGAAATTAGTGTCAAAACATTCCTAAAATTATTTATTAATAATTACCCTTAAAACACTCAATCCAATTTTTTTTTTTTGTCATAAAATTTTTTAAAAATTATTTTTTAAACCATCCATTAACTTTTCCTATTCATAAAAAAGAACAGATGCTGCAATAATTTTTGTTTTGAGTAAAAACACCTGGAATATAAAATGCCACACAACATGGCAACAAAACTTCTTTTTTGGTAAACGTAGTGTTTATTAGTTGCTTGGTTTTAATCAAAAAAGGTGGTAAATGTTAATCACGGGATTTCCCATGCATTTGTTGGATTACAACCTGGAAGATTGTGCAACCCTAGAAATTCCACTCCTAAAAAGGCTTTCATGGAATCTATTCTTTTGGTGAGAACTGAGGACAAAGACAGACAGAGAAGATTACAAGGCTACAAAGAGAAGTAAACTAATTTCGAAAAAAGTTTATCGATTATTGAAAAAGTTTTGACAATTTTTGATAAATTTATTTTAAAAATAGATTTGTTAATGTATGTTTAAAATAATACATTAACTGGACCTATGAAAAATTGTATACTCCCTTCGTTCAAATTTGTTTGTCCTGTTTGAAAAGTCAAACTTTTTAAGGAAACATCATTCATTGTCTTGTTTATCTTATAAAAATGTATAAGTTTACAAAACTACCCTTAAATAAATTTATTAATTTTTTTAAAAAAAAGTTATTCTTAATGAGGCAACTAAAAAAGTGCTCCAATTAAATTGATTTTTTTAAATATTAGTTAGTTTTCTTTTCAAATAGTTTTGAAAATAAAGTAGAAGTATAATAGGAACATTAGTAAACTAATAATTTTTATTTTTAAAAACAGTACAATATTTTGAGACATCTTAAAATGGAATAGAGGATAAACAAATATTTTTGGACATTCTAAAATAGAATAGAGGACAAATAAACTGAGACGGAGGTAATAATAACCTATTTGACTATGATTTTCGTTTTCCCTCAGTCCCATCAATTCCATATATTAAAGTTTTATATGATGTGTTTGGACATTGTGGTCCTGTTCATTTTCCCAATTGTTTTTGTTTGCTTTTCACAATACTTTAATGTTAGTTTGTTAGTTACAATCGAAGGACAATAGGACAAGGTACATGCTATCATTTTTTGGCCAGATTATTGACAAATTCAATACCTGATAATTTTAATCACCAGCCATTTTTTTGTTGAAACTACAGACTATATAACCAATTGATTGTGATATTTCTGTTCTTATCCCATATTTTTTGGTAAATGGAATCAATGATTCAATATATATTGTCCCAACCTAAAATGGGAAGAAAATTTTCATAGTACACACTTTTTGCAAACATTATACCTAATTAATCTTAAACATTATTATATATAATGAAATTTTAACAATGTCAGTTTAGAAAATATTTTTTTTAAAATTTTTTATTGAAAAAAAAAAACAACTAATTTTTTATTAACTTTTTATATTTGCTATGAAAGTTGTATTAATTTTTTTTTTTTTAAATAGTCCATTAAATGTACTGTAAAATGACTCAAAGACAAGAGAAATTACTTATTGGTTGATTGCTTATCGCTAAATTATTGGAAAAATGTGTCAATAACTCAACTGGATTATTGTGAACACTAGTTGGTTATTATTATTATAACAACGTAGATTAGATTAAAAGGGGTTAATATAATAGCATATTACCTCCCTTTCTGTAGTGTAGCCATTGATTAATAAAAGTAGGCAAAGAAATAATTTGTCACTTAATTTAAAATTATATATATTTATATAAAAACCAAATTATAGTCAATTAATGTATAATATGATATAAGCTTGATTATGAGACAAATGTAAGTTAACTGATATCTTAAGAATATTAGTTTATGAACAATTTTTAGAAACTTTTTATGTGAAAAGAAAAAAAGTAACTAACTTTTTTAACAATTTTTTACATTTCCTATGAAAGTGATATTAAAATTTTCTTAAATTAGTCAATTAAAAAATGTCCTAAGGGCACCAACTAACATAACCATTTTTAAAATAATCCGAATCAAAACAAGGTTCAATTAAGTTTTATAGTATTATTTAAGATTAAAGAGACATTTTTTAATAAGAAAAAAAAAAGTAACTAACTTTTTTGATAACTTTTTACATTTTTAAGTGTGCGTTTGGGAATTAATGAAAATTATAAATTATTTCACTATTCAGTTTATTTTTGCTACTATTCATAGGTCCCACTGTACTTTTTGATACTATTCATGGGCCCCACTGTTCTATTTCAACTAACTTTTACTTTTATCTACAGTATTTTCAGTAATAAGTTTTCAGTTTCAGCAGAATAAGCAGTATCTAAATAGATTCTAAGTATTCAAACTTTCTCAAAATCAAAATGGTCAATTAAAAATTCTCTAAGGGTACCAGCTAACGTAACTATTTTCAGCAATAAGTTTTCAGTTTTGACAGAATAAGCAGTATCTAAACAGATTCTAAGTATTCAAACTTTCTCAAAATCAAAATGGTCAATTAAAAATTCTCTAAGGGTACCAGCTAACGTAACTATTTTTAAAAGAGTTATGTTAATGAACGCCTTTAGGGCAATTGTTAATAAATCATATAAAGAAAATTTTAACACAATTTTTATGAAAAATATAAAAAATCATCAACAACATTAATTAGGGGATGTTTAATATCGTTGTTTTAATAACGTTATTTGTATTTTTTGGAAATACGTGTGGATAAAAAAATGTGTTGAAATATGTGTAATATTATTTAAAAACTGAAAATACGTTGTTAACATTAGTGAACATTTACCTTCTTTATTTAAATACAGCATTAGTTAACATTTACCTTCTTAAAATGATACCAAATAGATTCTCAAAAAAAAAATGATACCAAATAGGGTTAAATATACTTATGTATTTATGGAATTTCAAAATGAAATTGTACAAACGAGTCAGGACTAAAATGGATGAGGAGAAGTGGGAAATGTGATATATGACCCACCAGTGGCTTCATAGACTCTGACACGCCACAACATTGTAGAAGCAAAATGTACACTCTACACTGTCATTAAATGCGTGTAATGTTGTTTAAAAACTGAAAATGTATTGTTAAATTACTATACCAAACAGGACCTTAGTTTATCATTTTCTCATAAAAATACTTTTAAAAATAGTTCATAAACTAATACAGCATTAGTTAACATTTAAGGTCCATTTGGTATATATATTTAAAAACATATTTTTAATTTTTAAATAACATTATATGTATTTTCACATCCTTTTTATTCCCACATATTTTTAAAAATTACAAACAAGAACAAACCCACCAGTGGCTCCATGGACTCTGACACGCCACAGCATTGTAAAAGCAAAACGTACACTCTACACTGTCCTAAATCGTTTACCACTGTCGCCAACATTACATATATATATTTATTGCATATCAATTTCAAATTTCTTGAATCAGGTGTGCACTAGCCCATTAGAGTCCCTGGACATCATTGCTTCTGAGCCATCACTTTTTCTATTTTTTTTACTTTATTTTATCTTCAGCCAATCATTTATGGAAGTGCAAATGACTTATTGTAGGATGTCCACATGTGATTTTCACTTTTTAAATTCAAACATCCTCGCCGTGTCAGAAAATCTGCGCCGACGACCATTGACCGTCCATTATTGGCCACGTGGCAAACTCAGTGGGGTCAGCATTCATGGGACCTACTAAAATAGAGAAATAAATTATTGGACTGTAGAAAATTTATAATAATTTAATAAACATTTCAAAACTTTTATGATTTTTATTTGTTACTATAATCTCAACCGTTTATGTATATCTAAATGATTTTTGAAATTAATTGATTGAGAAAATACATATATGTTGGATATTTTTTGTTTTTGAGAAGAAAATATGTTGGATTTTTTTTTTTTGAGAAGAAAAATATGTTGGATATTGGTTGTGTTAAATAGTGTTATTTATTGTTATTTTGAACTATGAAGAAGGTATGTACAACTCTCTTTTTTTCACTCTAATTTTTGTATATGATAGTAATATTCTTTTTAAAGTAAGTTTAAGATTATATTTAATGAACCTAGTTTATTTTATTTTCTTCTACTTTCAAATTACTTGTGTAAATGATTTCCTCCATTTATTATGAGCCGTACTAATTGCTAGTTGCAAGCGCCAATGATTTCAATTCGAAGGAAAAGTCTAGGACCACATTATTTTTCACAACTTCTTACTATAATTATGACGTGATAGAATGTGATTGATAAAGAAAAAATGGTAGACCTATGTGTAAGTGATAGTTAACTACTCACAATCTACCACATTAGAGTTGTGACAAAAAAATTGTGAAATAATTTGTGATCTTAAAATTACTGCAATTCAAAAGGAAGCAAAGAATTAAATAAACATTAAAACATAATAAATATTGCAGCAGTACCATGTAGGTTTCAAAGGGGAAAAAAACCTAGAGAAATCAAAATTTACGTTTACTTTTGTTTGCCATGACAATAAAAATTCTACATGGCTTGCATTAATGAGTGTATCCATCGAAACACATTATACTCTTTGCTTCAAGACTATTCATAATTTCACACGCCTAACTCAAAAAAGAGAGAAGAAAAAGGAGTGTTCACACACTCCACATATTAGGTACAAGTAATATAGGTTAGAGACAAAATATTTTACTACAATATTTTTCACATTTTTTATTGTGTTAATGTGTCATCAAAGAGAGTAATTCTTAGATACTTTTGGAGTTTGGAAAATAATACTTTATTTTCTTACATCCATAATGAGATCTATTATAAATATGAGAGGAGTGAGCACAATTTTTTCATGCTCTAAAAATACTTAAAAATTTTCCTATTAGGGTAATATTATTTTTACGTATCCTTTGTCACTAACATCATTTTTATAAACACCAATCATAACATACTACATTAATAGTGAAACACTAATCATAATTTATTATCTTGATAATTGTAAAGAAATTTACTTAACTAAATTTAAAGTTATTAATTTATTATACTTGTTTAAAGTTTTTCAATCAAACTTATAAAAAAAAAAAATCCAACTCTCTTTTATTTATTTATTTTTTGGAAAAGGAATTCAAACTCTGTTCGCAGAAGGAGAATGTAATAACTAATAAGAGCACATAAAGGTTAATCCCATTAACCAAAAAAAAAAAAAAAAAAGAAGGTTAATCCCAAGAATTTATTCCACCCCATCACCTGAACCATAAAATAGCAATACACCATCATGTGTGTGAATGTGAGCCTCTACCAATCCTTTCCATCAGAAAAATTCTCTCTAAAAAAAAAATTTCCATAAAAAAAGTCAGCTAATCAAACGGCCAATAATAAGGCTCCAAACTATTCCATTCCCTTTGTACTTGAGCTTCCCCACAACTACAATAGGACACTTCACTAGTCCACTTCTCTGCTTCATTGTCTCTTCCTCTCCACCATTTCTCTCTTCCCAAGATAGAAACAAAGAGAAAGAAAAGAAGAGAAGAAGAAGTAAAAAGTGTAAAAAAACATAGAAGAGCAAGAATCAGACAGAGAGAGAGAGGGTTCAAAACTAGAGCTCTGAGGCTTTGAGCCAAAAAACAAAAAATGGGTTTCCCAGCATTTCTCTTCTGTCTTCTGGTTATGGTCACATACACAACATGGGTCTGTGTCTGTGCAAACCCAGAGCTGACAGCACTGATGGACATGAAAGCAGCTTTGGACCCACAGAACCAGTACCTATCTTCATGGACCATCAATGGCAACCCATGTGATGGTTCCTTTGAAGGTGTGGCTTGCAATGAGAGAGGTCAAGTGGCCAACATTTCATTGCAGGGAAAAGGGCTCTCAGGCAAGCTTTCTCCAGCTATTGAAGGGCTGAAGCACTTGTCAGGGCTGTACTTGCATTATAACTCTCTGTATGGAGAGGTGCCTAGAGAAATAGCAAACTTGACTGAGCTCAGTGAATTGTATCTGAATATGAATAATCTCTCTGGGGAGATACCTCCTGAGATTGGAAACATGGCTGGTTTACAAGGTTAGTACTTTTAGTTTTAGTGAGTCTTTTGTATTTCTGTTCTGTTAAAAAAAAAAAAACCTTATAAATTTGAATTTGATGGGTTTTAGAGGTTCAAGAATATTCAAAGATTGGCCTTACTCCTTAGCATGTGTATGCGGGTTTGTGATTTGATGAGGATTTTGATTTCTCTTTTAATAGTTGATACATACCATGCTTCACTACTTACAGGTTTTGGTTGAAAGATTTCAACTTGATTTTGTGTATTTCTTGTGTTTTGTTTATTCACTCTCACACTTTGTCTCGGATATAGAATTTTCTTTTTTGGCCTTTTTACTGAGATGGGAAGTCTCAAGGGATCCAACTGAGTTTTGATGATACAGGAAGGAGAGCAAAGAGCTGTGAATCTTTTTTTTTTTGATAATCAAAGAGCTGTGAATCTTGCTCTTCAATTCTGGGAAATTTTTTAAATCATTAGACAAATAAATAACTTCTTAATGCTCCTATGATGTGTCTCATAAAACCATTTAGCTTTTTTTTTTTGGGCACGCTAAAAGTCTAATACATAATGAAAAGATTCAAACTTTATTGACTCCCAGCAAAACATGGGTGGATAAGCAGTTTTGGTTTTATTTTGTTTGCACATATTTTTGGTTGCTCCCAAAGTTAGATACAATAGGACTAAATGAATGAAAAAGCTTGTATCTTGTTCTTTGGTTTCTTTGCTTATGCTGATTGCTTTTATGGATTTTCTCTAAAAAGCATAAACTTGCTTGCAATTTATGTAATCTGAAATGAAGTGGTAAATATTCAAACTTTGCTTATGTTCTGCTCTACACTCTACAGTATTGCAACTTTGTTATAACCAGTTCACTGGAAGTGTACCTACACAGCTGGGTTCTCTGATGAAGCTTAGTGTTCTTGCATTGCAATCTAACCAACTGACCGGAGCAATCCCTGCAAGTTTAGGAAATTTGGGAATGTTAGTGAGGCTTGATTTGAGTTTCAATCACCTCTTTGGTTCAATTCCCACAAAATTAGCTGATGCCCCTTTGCTTGAAGTCATAGACATTCGAAACAATACTCTCTCTGGCAGTGTACCTCCTGGTAAAATAGCTAACCCATGTTTAATCTATCCTTTTTTGATCGAGCATTTTCGTTTTGACTTGTTGATTAAGTAAACCCAATTTGATTCTGTTTTCTCTGTGGTTAATGTCTTAATGAAGCTCTGAAGAGATTGAGTGAAGGATTTCTTTTCGAAAACAACCTTGGTTTATGTGGGGTTGGGTTTTCATCATTGAAAGCTTGTAATGCTTCAGATCATGTCAATCCAAGTCAGCCTGAACCCTATGGACCAGGATCAACCAATCTGCCAACAAGAGATATCCCTGAAACAGCAAATGTCCGGTTGCCCTGCAACCAAACTCAGTGCTCAAATCCTTCAAAATCGTCACGGGCTTCTGTTGCTGTTGGTGTAATCGTGGTAACAATTGCATTATCAGCCATAGGAGTTCTGGCCTTCACTCAATATCGCCGGAGGAAACAGAAGCTTGGCACTACATTTGATATTTCTGATAACCGTCTAAGTACTGACCAGGCCAAAGGGGTTTACAGGAAGAATGGCTCTCCTCTCATCAACCTTGAGTATTCTAGTGGATGGGACCCTTTAGCTGATGGCCGAAATTTTACTGGGTTTGTGCAAGAAGTCTTCCAGAGCTTTAGGTTCAATTTGGAAGAGGTGGAGACAGCTACGCAGTACTTCTCAGAGATGAATTTGTTGGGTAAGAGTAACTTTTCTGCAACTTACAAAGGTATTTTAAGAGATGGGTCGGTTGTTGCTATCAAAAGCATCAGCAAGAGTAGTTGTAAGTCAGAGGAATCTGAGTTCTTGAAGGGATTAAATATTTTGACCTCATTGAGGCATGAGAATTTGGTGAGGTTGAGAGGATTTTGTTGTTCAAGGGGCCGAGGTGAGTGCTTTCTTGTCTATGATTTTGTTCCTAATGGGAATCTGCTGCGCTATCTTGATGTAAAGGATGGTGATGGCCATGTTCTTGAATGGTCAACTAGAGTTTCCATCGTGAAGGGTATTGCCAAAGGTCAGTTTGTTGTTTCACTTTACCCAATTCAATTAGAATGTGAAGGTTAAGGTTTTGGTCATTCATATTGATGAAAGGTCATATTTTGTTGTGTACATCATTTGGGGCTGAGAAATATCATATAGTTTATATTCACCATATATTATTGCCATATATGATTGCGAAATCAATTAGGGGCAGGCATTTTGTCAACATAATCTTGCACATACTACAAGACGAATTTATTTCGTATTCTTTACAGAACGAATTGGGATTAGAAAGTCTGGTTTCAAACATAGAATACCTCTCTACTGAAGAATGTTTGTCTCTTATTTTGGGAACTCACTCTAAGAATGACTTGAGTTTAATTATATTCTTTTCTTCATAGATTATGTTCTTTTTTCACATAAGCATATATTTTGAAAGATTCAATTTCATCAGAATTTAGGCTCAGTTTGAAGAAAGTGGATGAATTCTGAAAGATTATATTTTTAATTTGTTTGTACTGAGCTTTGTTGTTTTTCCTATGCAGGTGTAGCATATTTACACAGTTCCAAAGTGAACAAGCCCGCTCTTGTTCACCAAAACATTTCAGCTGAGAAGGTGCTCATTGATCAGCGATTCAACCCTTTGCTCTCAGAGTCCGGCCTACACAAGCTTCTAACCAATGATGTTGTCTTCTCAGTACTCAAGGGAAGTGCTGCAATGGGTTATCTAGCTCCTGAATACACAAATACCGGTAGATTCACGGAGAAAAGTGATGTATATGCATTTGGGGTTCTCGTTTTCCAAGTCCTCTCAGGAAAGCGGAAAGTCACTAACTCAATACGACTTGGTGCAGAGTCTTGCAGAGTTCAAGATTTTATCGACCCAAACCTTCATGACCGGTTCTTTGAATATGAAGCAACCAAGCTTGCAAGAATTGCTTTGCTTTGCACACACGAGTCCTCAATGGAGAGGCCATCCATGGAAGCTGTTGTTCAAGAATTGGGCAATTGTAGCAGTTGCCTTTGATTTCCCTGACTTAATTAATTAATTCGACCATTGCTAGCGGAATTTTGAATTTTCAAATGGTAGGCTTAGAGATAACTCACTAACTGCTCACTGGTGATGAAACTAGGTCCTTGTAATGCTATGTCCTTTGGTAAGGACTAAGCTTTGTTGTGAATGAGACTGAAACTTGATTTCTTCTGGCCTAGAATGGGCTTTTTATGGGGCACTTTCTTTGTAGTCACATGTATTTATATGGAATGCATTTTCAGGGTGAAATTCCCTTCATTAACAAAGCATTTGGACATCAGATGTGTGATTATTTATTTATTTATTTTTCATGCTCTAGCAATGAATAAATATATAAATGGAAGTATATATATTTATATGCTAGGGCCTAGGAATTTGAAAAATATATCAAAATTTAAAAACCTAATAAGTCTCAGATTATGACAGATTGAAATCAACAATCTCCAATGGAGTATTGCTCCAAAGAATAATTTTACTAAGTTTGAAAGTTCTTTTTTTTTTTTTTTTTGATATATAAGTATATAATATAAGTATAACAGCAGATTATGGGAATTGGTCTCTTAATAGTATTAACTGGAAAGAACATTAAGCAAGACTAAAGAATGTAGTAATAATAATTTGGGTAATTTTATATATTTTTGTCCTCTGAAATTTGTTACATGTAGAACTGCTGAACCACTTTGACCTGAACAATAGTAAAATATATCTGAGAACATGCTGTTGTCTCGAAATGCATGATATTCCAAATACTTTTATTAACTATTCGATTCCTCCAAGGTTTTGGCTTTGTTGTCTTTGGCATCAGGAAACCTTCTCTGCATTGAAGATTGAAGCCATTCAAATTTTAAAATTACTGTCCAAGGAAGAAACTTCCAATGATGACGTATGTACATGAATCAACGTTTTCTTGTTATTTCAGTAAGTCTATGTTCAGGAAATAGGAACCAAGACGTTGCCAAAAAAACCCATACAATTATCACTGCCTATAAATTTGAAAATCTAGGAAGGCTACTTTTACCTATCCAAAAAAAGAAGTAAAATTTACTTCCTTCACGTAGTACATATCCCATCATGGGGTCTCATTTCTCCTTGGTCCTTACTGTTATAGAGAATAGAGTTTGTTTATTTTTCCGTAAAAAAAGAAATTAT